>JAFMOC010000031.1:3892500-4305000 GCA_019802505.1 Corydoras sp. C115 | reverse complement strand
CTATCTGTCTGTCCATCTGGTCATCTGTCTAACTTCCTCCCTGTCTGTCTGCTCATAGGTATTTTTGTACAAGCCTCATTTTCTGCTTCATGTTAGAGTTTATTTTCCCTTGCCAATATTGTGTATTCAGTAAATAAACCAATATTGTGTATTCAATAAATAAAGTGCATTAAAATGTATAAAAGTTTGTACCCCATGGAGTACTAGTTATTTTAACTTAGAAAGTCAATAAAACCTGGAATGTTAAGGCACCAGGGGTTCCCAAACCTTTGCATAAGACTGTACCTTCATCCCTTTTCTCTGTGTGAGTAAAATCCTATGCATTCTTCTAAATGAATTACAGCTATTTCCATCCTAACTTAATCAAGTCGCTGCTACTAAAACTCACACAGCTCATGTATAATCATGAATTTTTAAAGAATAGGTAAACATTTTAGCCATTACACCAGTGGAACAAAAGAAAACGAGTTTGAATGAACAAATGAAATATACTGTGTGTGTTTTAGAACAATTAATTAGAAAATGATTAATTAATTGCATGCTTTGTTGGAATGAATCATTTTTAATAGCATTTCCAAGCCTAACACTTCTAATAATGGCTATTTAAACATAAAACAGGAGATTTATTGTAGACTCACCATTCAGAAAATATATTTCAAGTCAAATTTTATATATACTGAAAGGTAAATGTGGAATAAGAGGTAAACATATAAAAGGAAAAACAGAAAACAAGACAAATTAAGTGAATAAAGATGTATTATTTCTCACTGACCCCTATAAGAAGACTCCACCTGAGCCATGCCTGACCCCCTCCTCTTATAACCTCCTCCGCCCTCCTTTAAAAGCCCCCAGTTGAGGGCAGATGTGTCACTCTGCCCCATGCTGTCTTTTCCCTCTGGAGACTGGGCTCAACAGATGGGCCGGTCAGTAAGCGCAGGATTCAGCACAATCGCCCTCATGCTCGGCTCGATCGCTGCTCCTGTATTCAAATATCCATGCGCCTTTACTTTGTCCTTGAGTCCTCTGCGTGACGCCGTGCAGCCACTGGCCCGACTATGCTGGCACCCCTCTGCTTTTTAGAGTCGCCTGCCTGCTTAGTTGAATGGCATGGTGGTTAGGTGAACAAATCACAGTCACAAATTCTTAAGATTTGTCCAGCATAGCCAGAGGCAAGCAGGTGGTAGCTTTGTAGTGTGAACAAGAAAAAGCCTTGTTGTAGGTTCCGAGACAAAAACAAGAGTCTTCCTCTTTTGTGCTGTGCATCACTTATTCCAGTGCAGTCCCTCGGGCTAATCCTACATGCTGTTTTGAAAAACTTTCTCAACAGGGGCCAGATTTAAGCGAGAAATGCTCCAGCACAAATTGCTTACCATGCTGAGATAGTAAGCCTAAGATTTAATATGTGATTCGGAGTTCTTTAGATCTGTTTACTTGTAGTTTCTTTACCCCTCTGTGGAACTACTGCTTGTAATTGCGGGCCGACTGAGACTAGTCGTAAACTCCCACCGGCCTCCTGTGACTGAGTGCCCATGTGTAGCTTAACACAGCCGAATGTGCTGTGGCTGCACTTTTCCCTGGTGAAGACATTGACTTCACTGAGACTGGTCCAGCTCTCTTGACACCACAGAGATGACAAAGGTGTGTTAAGAAGGGAAGCAGAGAAGCTATTTTCTTCACTGTGCAGCTGCTCTAAAGACTCTACGGGGATGAATTAACAGCCCACGTACTTTATCTGAAATCCTTCCACAACTGCAGAGTCAGAACGAAGTGTGTGCTTTGATGAAATTGTAAAAGTTGTACTTTTGCTTAAAATACAATCCGTCACTCGTCTTGGGCAGTAAAGAAAGAAGAGGAAGATGGTAAAAGAAACTTTCTCTTTTATTTTGTCTTGATCCTGCGAAGAGAAAAATTTAAAGAAGTGAAAGAAGATGTTAATGCAGTGACACAAATAAATCAAAGGTGAAGAATAAAAAATATATGACAAATAAAACGACATAACCCATTCGGTGCCCTCCTGATCTTTCGCTCATCGCTGCATGGAGTGGCTGCCACAGCAGGGAGGCAGTTGCTAGGATACAGGTGAGCAGTCCTGATGCAAAAGAAGAGCAGGTCTGTCATCATATGTTGTGGAGGAGACAAAACGTTCCCCGGCTCCCGCGAGGTGCGTCTGCTCTAAAGCCTGCCTGATTCCGGGGGATCAACCATGATCAAACAGACAGAGACAGAGATGGAAAGGACAGGTACAGATGGAATGTGTAATAGCTATAACAAGGTTTAGGCCCCTCAAGGCTTCCGCTCTGATTCGACGTCCTCCCGTCTAGACAGCAGACGGACAGGCAAGGATCAGTCCACACACTGAGCACTTGTGGGTAACGATGAGTCCAAACACTCGTGCAGAGGCTTAACAGTCGAGGTACAAAGGCCATCGTACACAATGGAACACACACACACTCTCTCTTTCTGTCTCTTTCTCACACAGACACACATGCGCACACACACATACAGAAACACCCACAGGTGCATAATAAATCTTCTCACTAGTTCTGTAAGTGCCCTTGAGCTAGAAAAGGATGTGCATATAGGGATGTGTGTGTGTATGTGCTCGTGAATGTGTGTGTGTGTGTCACCTCTATGTAAGCTGGGACATTGTGGCTCATCATACATCAACAAAGACAGGCCATGTGGTGAGTGTCATGGAAGCTCTGTCACCTGCCCTGTTCCCTTCTATCTCACACTCTATCTCACTTTCTTTCACTTTTCCCTGTCGGTCTTCTTCTCCTTGCATTTCTTGCTTCATTATATTTTTTTCTCCTCCACAAATGACTTTTTATAACCTGGTTGCTGCAGCTTGTCCATCAATAACAACCCCTGTCCGAAGTGAACATGGGTCACACCATTTAAGTTCATACTGTCATTAACTGCTTTTCTCTATACTAAACACATACACTATTATTTGTCTGTTATTTTAAAAAATAAATAATTGCTGTTATATACATACAATTAGTCATTCATCAGGATTTAGTTATGATTTAGTAGCTTTGAGTTCCAGTACTTCAATCTGATCTATTAATGAGTGAAATACAAATACATATTAATAAACAATGAGCCAATTCCAGATGAGCTCTAAGCCATTATCATGTAACACAGTGATCAATGTTTACATTAAAAACTGGGCTTTTTTTTATATAAAAGCGATAAGGCACTCGAGGTTGTGTATTATTGTAAATAATTCATTGGAAAGAGGTGTAACGGCACTCCACAACACGTTCAGGTCTAACAACATCTCTTTCCCATGATATATTCACCATAATGCATGCCCTTAATTAACCAAATGTTGCATAATCCACCAAACAGTATTCTATAATAATGATTTCTTAAAATAAAAATAAACCCTTTCTTTATATCATTTCTTAAAAACCTTTAAGCAACATGCTTAGAAAGTTTAAAGCTAACATTTAACATATAACAATATTACATTACATGCAGTTTTATTATCCTCAAAATGTTAATTTAATTTACAGTGTCTGTATTATAATTATAGACTGGTTTAGATGTGGTTAGCTGAGCAATCAGTGCAGTCTATCATAGGAGTGATGAGATACATTAATGCTGAATTAAATAAAAAAAGATGTGACCTGTAGTATAAATGCTTTGACCTCCAATTACTGTATATAATAAAAACATTGAACTGAAAAATGTGTAGAGTCCAATCACATAATGATTTAGTGTCTTACCTTAACCTTGCTTTTTACGCATCTTTACACAAAAATGTGTTGCTTAGCGATGGCATTTCTAGCATGTCTATAATGATCAAAAGATATTACGCCGAAGTCTGGGTCAAATTCCATGTTTCAGTGACTTTTATAGTAACTCTGTGTTAACACGTCCTCAAAAAGCCACAAATGTCTGAAAATCAGAATTCAATTTCTATTCATTTAGTGAATTTAACATACTGTGTGGGCATAAAGAGTGGTATGTATAGGAAAAATCCACTGATCATAAAGAAGAACTATGCGAGCTAATGTATGGAAACCTACACATTACACCTATGGAAGATTTCATGGCATTCCATTAAAAGTTGGTCCCTTTTGGGCATATTACGGCTTCCACTCTTGTTGGAAAAACTTTTTACATGACCTTGGAATATGTCAGTGAGATTTATTTTGCCCATTCACCCAAAGCAACCAAGAGGTCAGACGCAAATTTGGAAAAAGAGGAGGTCTGGCTTGCATGTGTCTATTCTAATTCATGTCAGAGGTTTTCGGTGAGGTTGAGGTCAGTGATCTGTGTGAGCCAGTCAAGTTATTTCCTACCAAAGGCATTCAACCATGTCTTTTTTGCACAGAAAAGCTTAAACTGAGCTTCCCCAAACTGTTCACATCCATGAAGTTGAAAGCATACATTTGGTTAAATTGCATGTCATGGAGCTTGACTTTATGCACCTGTGGATAAGGGCCCAAATGAATCTTCTGAATGCATTCATCAAGAGGTGAGTTTTAATATTTCTGTCTGTATATAGAATGTTTCATATAGCAGATTTGTTAAGTTACAGCTACCTAATTATTATCACACTGGCAAAAATGTAAATTAGATAGAGGTATCCAGATTTTAATGTGAGGCTGTATAATGAATTTTTTTATAGACTTTCATTGTAAAGTTTTTTTGCTGAAGGTTTACAGGTTCTCGCTTGATAAAGTAAATGATTGAAAATCTATGTTTGCAGTGATAGTACATAAAGTACAGATGCAGAAGATGGAGATTAGGCTGAAAGATGCAAGAACATTCATTTGATTTGCTCCCTGTTCCTGTCAGAAAGGCCATAGACCTGTGGGAAAACAGTGCAAGTAGTTTGTGTTTGTTCACCCATGTGCATCCACTCCCCAAGTTGTAGTCTCAACCCCATGATGACCTCGCTATGTCATTTCACACAAGGCCACTGAGAGACAGTAAAAAAAGTAAAGGGGGCATTTAAACCAAACAAAATTAGCATATGGTGCATATGGAAAAGGAGGCATATGGTGAGAGTACAGTGTTTCTGTTTCAGTATCACTGGGGTCTGCAGGAAATAGAGCTGGCCATCCTTAACAGATGCAGGAGGCCAATAGGAGTCAAGGACATGAGAACAGAGGGGACGGAACAGGCCCAGAAGAAATGAGCGTTAACTGAAATTACATCCGTTTCCCTAAAGGGACTGAGAAGGATGCAGGGGGTCCTCTGTCCACCTCTATTTTCCCTCGTCCGATTTGACCGATTCTCCTGGTTCTAAGTTGACCAGCCATATTAAACTTTGTCTGTCAGAGCCCACTGATGTTCTACAGTAGCTAACCTATTGCATCTCGGATCCCCTCCAGCCTTTATTTTTTATTTTTAAATCGCTAGCACTTTAACTTGCTTTCCAATACAGACCATGGGCAGTTGCTCTGAAGAACTGCTCTTTCATCTCTTTTGCTTCCCTCCCTCGCTGTCTGTCATTGACTTATGGGTGGCTACCTTCAGATCAAGAGCCTGTGCAAAATGACATCTCCTAGTCCAAAGGCCTTGCTAAAGATTACCTCAGCAGCTCACTGTTAAGAATTAATGAGCTTTTTTGAGGGCATTCCATTGATTTCCGGCTCACAGTGCCAATCCGGTAATAATCAGCAATGGAATTTGGGTTCTTCTGGCCCTGTGATGGTTCAGATCAATTCTGTTTGACATAGGATGCTAGCTCAGGACCTGACTGGTGTGTCAGCTGCAAAGGGCGGTAGTTTAGCTGTTTTGTACATCCGGTTGTTCATCACTCAGTCCCAATCATTCCGTGTCAGTTTTTACTTTTCTCCAGCAATGTTTTAGTAGTAAGAGAGGGAGCATTTGAAGTCTATTGAAGTCTTGAAAATGCCTCTATATAGTGTGTGTGGGAGTGTGTGCCTAGTGAAAAATTGGCACCCTGTCCTGGGTGTATCTGCCCAGCACCCAACATAGTGCAATAAACACAAGCATGGAATTTGGGTTAAGATGCATCCTAAATAACACAGAGCCTATTTAGGTATAAAATCATTATGCCATATAATACAAATATATCAAAATTATGTTGTTGAATTTGGTCTAATTAAACCATATTTTACAAATCATAAGCCGTCCATATATGGACATCCCACTAATTACACTTACAGGAGCCTTTACAACATCTGATTCTAAACCCAGATGCCGTGTACAAGCCTTTTCTCTTCTGGAAGCACTTTCTATATAATTTTGGAGTTTGTCTGTAGGAGTTTTTGCCCATTTATCCAAAAAAGCATCTGTGAGGTCTGACACTGATGTTGGATAAGAGAGCCTGGCTCGCAATCATCCTTCCAGTTTAGCCTAGTGTTGATTGATGTGGTTGAGGTCAGGGCTCTGTGTGGGCCAATCATGTTTCTCCACACCAACCTTACTCAACCATTTCTTTATGGATCGTGTTTTGTGCACTGGGGCACAGTCATGCTGGAACAAATAAGGACTTTCCTCAATCTGTTTTCTCAAAGTTGGAGGCTAGGTTCATGATTTTTTATCTATTTGTGATGCTGAGATTAAACGAATGAACGGAAATCAGTGATAAAGCGGTGTGTTTCAGTATTTGTGTAAATATATTGTATGTGTTTTATAAACAGTAATGATTCATAAAAACAGGGATTTCTGATAAAGTGTTTGAAATATTATTTCATCATTTAAAATGTATACTTGTAATCTGGGGCCCTGGGAAACATCTAGATTAGTCTTATCATATCTAAGATAAACAGTTTTTCTTGTTTGAGATACGCCTTCTTACACAAGCATACTGTGTTAGACTGCTTTTAACACCTTCATTAAGGCCTTCAAAATATTTTAAATTAAAATATTGATTAGAAATACAATTAAATCTTTTTTTTATTATTTGACTGATATTTAGAGTGCCACAAGGGACAGCGAAAGATGAGCTAGGGATTGATAATAAAAGCAGACACTTTGGGTGCTGCTGCCTGACTGTAGCATTGATCTGGCTTAGGATTTGGGCTGCCTCTCATTTCCTGTCACTAATGTGAATAGATGAGCCATGAGGGAGAGACGCACACAAGTGCACTCAGACACTGTAATATAGACCCTGCACACTGTCTCTCAATCTATGCAGGAAATTAGGGTGTGTGTGTGTGTGTGTGTGTGTGTGTGTGTGTGAGTGAGTGCATGCGTGTTTGTGCCAGGGACCAATCATTCACTTCACCTTGTAGTGTAGTTTCACATAAGATACACACCCAGCACTTTTTCGCTTTGAAAATGGGGTAGGTATGGTTCAGCTGCAGTTGTGCATGTGTGTGCTACTAAAAGAGTCAGAGGACAATTGCTCTAACCTTTGAATTACAGTCAATGAGGTTTCGGTTTCATCATTAGACTACGCTGTCCCTGGAGGCAGAGGAGGAGAGTGTGTGTTACGGCTGCAGCACTGATGGCTTAGGATGCTACTGATTGCTTCTCTCATTAACTGTGCATTTGAAGCTGCTTCTTTCCCTAAAGGCACTGGCCAGGACTTGGATACATACCCACACATATACTCTGACTTATATGCACGTACTCGCATCCACACACACATGCTTGGCCCCTGGGTCTTTCCCAAGCTTTGAACTTCAAAGCCCTATGACCAGGCTCCTCATTTATGATGACTCTGCCTTCCAGTGTTGCCCTCCTGCTCTTTTTTTTCTCTAACACACACACACACACACACACACACACACACACACACACACACTGCACAGTAAAATTCTATTCCCATCTATTACCATGCAAGCTTTGTCCCACGAACACTTTAAATTCAGATTAACCAGCACTAGCTTTGCCACTCGGCCGCTTAAGGGTGGCGTTCCTCTGAGTTTAACCAAACTGACAGACTGATGGTAAAAACTGTTGAACTGTTGAATAAGCACGCTGGTTTATTTCCACTTCAGAAAACCACAATTCTTTTCAAATGCAGGCTCATTCATCGCACAAAAACATTAATTTTTTTAATTACAAAATGAAAGAATCACTAAAAGGAAGTGAGTGGAAAAAGTGAGCAGCCACTTTGCCAACAAATACACTTTGCAAAGTGATTTGGCATTATTCATTCATTCATTCATTATCTCCCGCTTTATCCTCTATTAGGGTCGCGGTGGGGTTCCCCATGCCCATCCAGGGGAGAACGTCTCGGGCGCTGGGCAGATAGACCCAGGACAGGGTGCCAATCCATCGCTGGGCACACACTCACTCACACAGACACACTCTATATGGGGCAATTTTGAGAATTCAATTGACTTGATCCATGTTTTTGGACTGTGGGAGGAAACCAGAGAACCCGGAGGAAACGCACGCAGACACAGGGAGAACATGGAAACTCCACCCAGATGGGGATTCGAACCGGGAATCCCTAGCGCTGAGAGGCGAACGTGCTAACCACTAAGCCACCATGCCGCCGATTTGGCATTATACTTTTATTAAAACTACCATAGAAAACAGGCCTGTTACTAAACAAATATATGATCTATGACTGTGTACATTGTCCTGACATCATATGCTAGGAAATACACAAACTGCACTGTGTGTTTGTGCCAAACGGTGACGCCTTTTCCTAAGGTATTGTGAGAACGAGTGATTAAACACGAGTCCATTGTGTAAAGGCATTGAAGGCAATGAGGAATCTCTTTCCCCATGTGCCAGGATTCGTAAACCAATTACGTGCGCCATCCAGGAGAGACTCAGCTTACATTTATTGCCCTAATTGAGGTCAGTCTTGTTAATTTAGTGATAAATTAGAACAGTTAATATGCATATATTAGGAAGGCCAAGGGAGATTGTAAAAATAAGATAAAGGAAAATTACCTTTTAAGCACTATAAAGGCCTCTCTTTTGCTCTAATTATGCTACTGTAACAGAGTGATGGACTGAACAGTGAGAGGAAGAGAGGCACAGATGGGATGTCCTGGTTTCAGTGATAACGAAGTGAACAGTGTCCTTCATCTCCATGATGCCGACACACATATGTGCACATGATCTTTGTCGAGTCCTTTGTTGGTTTAGTACAGAACATAAACAGAATAAACCAATGCTATATGACTCTCTCCTCTATTTCTAGATCAATATTTAAAATGAAAAACAATAGACCGTATTTTTCTATAAAAAGGGGGCAGTCGATAGTTACAAGAGCATGTGCAAAATACATTCTTAAAGACACCGTGCCTTTACCGTAGGCTAAAAATGGGGTACACACACACACACACACACACACACACACACACACACACACACACACAGAACAGACAGAAAGCTGCACAAAAAGCTTACTTACAAAAATGAAGACCCATAAAAAAGCAAACACGAGATAGTACCTGCAGAGCTCAATGTGTGCACACCCAGAAAAAAAAAAGCAATTACACACTCTCTGTTTAAATCCTCTCTCGCACATACACACACACACATGCACACACACACTCACACGCTAGAATTGAGAGTGGCATGCTGAGTGTACCACAGGTGTGGAAGTGAAAACCTGTTAGTGTGTGCTCTGTGTGAGACAGCTTGAGACAGAGCAGCAAGAGATGATGTATTTTATGAATAATGGATATGTATGCCTATAGACAAACACTTGCCAAAACTCATACCTCAAACCTCTCCAGGGAGGTCAGGCAACTTTTTATTGATATGATTTATGTGTATTTTCATATTCAGAACACACCCACCAGGGGGCTTAATCCACAATAACGTGCAAGTCTGTATGTATAGAGCTAAGATCACGATCTGTAATGGACCCACACACACACACACACACACACACACACACACACACACACGGGCTAAATGGTTGTATTGTATAGAATTGGCAATGAGCAGTTAGTTTACCTTTAAAACAAATCCCCCTGCTGTGACTTCCACTGAAGAACTAACTCATACTTTGTGAGTGACAGAGTTTGAGGGCATCATAGGCTCTTTGCTATTATTTTTAGCTCAAGCGCAGTATGGGGTTGGACCCTGGGATCCTCAAGCACATGATTTCTCTCATCAGCCTTGAAACAGGCCGCCGACACCAGCACTGGACATAGGCATATGGGCTGGTTCCACCACCAACCACCTGGGTGTGTTTACATTCCTGAGTATGTGTGTGGATATATTGATCTGGACATGGGGTCTAACCAGTAATGACAGGTGCAAGTTCAATCGCAGATGGACACTGTCTTACCACACAGTGTGTATGCGTGCACATGCACACATGCGCGCACATACACACACACACACACACACACACACACACACACACACACACATCAACGCATGCATGCACACACATACACACAGAAGCTAATGTTTCTTTATTCCCCTTTCTCTCCTTCTCTCTTGCACAAAAACAATGCAGCCACAGCAGCTTCCACCTTCTACCTGAAGACTGTCTTTTCTGGGAAGCGATCCCTCATTCTGTTTCATTTATCATTCTCTTGCTCCTGTGTTTCCCTTTAGACGAACAAAACAGCCAGCCGAAAATGTATCTCCCTCTTCCTTTCCATATCCAGCTCTCGCTTCCTCTTGGTCTCACTGGCCAAGGTAACCTTGTGCAGAAAATACTGCAGTGTCATAATCCATTCAGCGTTTGTCTTTCTGGATCACTCCAGCTGCAAACACCGGTTATGGTAATTCAGTACAACAGCCAAGATATATGAACAGGACACACATAGGCAAATGCACACGTACAACCTATCTATTCCCCACTTTCATCTTTGATGCAAAGACTGCCTGGTAAACCACAGGAATCGGCTTCTAGTCAAGACTCGTAAAGTCTCCCATCTGCTGCTGTATCATTTAACCCATATGCCCGCGTGCGCGCACACACACACACACACACACACACACACACACACACACACACACACAGAGAGAGAGAGAGAGAGAGTTTATAATATATAACAATATTAGACTTAGAAAATACCTCCTTTAATTCAATTGCAATAACTTACTATTAAGAGTATAGAGAAGCTCTACTTACCATACAGTGTATAATCTGTGATAATTAAAACAGTTAACATAAAGCAACAGGCCAAAATATTATCTGATTCCTGCAATCAAAATAGCTATGTATCTGTCTAACTGTAGAAGCAGTAACACCATCCTTACCAACAGCTTTACAACTAAGCACCCGATTCCCGCACCTGTGTCTTTGTCCCTATAAGTATCAACTTTAAAATGTTTTATATGTAAAATGTATTATTTAAATTAGATTGTTTAAAAAAACAGCGACGTCTTTCAGGGTAGCCAAGAAGTGGGAACTTAATGTAGGGATGAGTCAGTTGCAGAGAAAGAACAATTTCATGTTTCATGGGTTTTTGTAAGTCATAGCATTGTACGTGAAACAAGCACATCATCACGAAAGAATTAGAGTGGTGCAGACTGAAACTCACTTAGTGGGATAGACAAACGCTTTACAACAAAGGTTTTTTTTCTTACTTTGTCCTCACTTATTTACATCTGTGACTCATCCAAGTGAAAATAAACCGAGCATTCACAATAAATATCCACATCTTTAAAACAACATCATCCTATTATTGTTGTATGGGTCATTAATCAGTATCTGCCATGCACTTGGAACTTGGGCAAAAATTGATGTAAAATTATTTAAAATGTAAAAATTGCCGTTTCTGGTCTGTTCCTATGATGGTTGCTGTCTACTATGTGTAAAGATATGGAAGTGTGATATGTAATGCAATGGCAAATGATTGCAGGACAAATTTTATGTATGTACTATAGTGAAGGATGCCAAATATTAATAATTTTATTTTCTTTCTATTTTTACTGACATTGTTTTTTTTATTATTATTATTATTATTATTATTATTTACTCTCTCTTTCACTCTTCGAATTCACAAACAACCTGTTGCTTTTACAGAACGCCTTCAACCCAACACTGCCATCTACTGCTACATTAATGTACACCAGCTCATTGAGAAATAGGGCTGCTGCTCTCTCTCTCTCTCTCTCTCTCTCTCTCTCTCTCTCTCTCTCTCTCTCTCTCTCTCTCTCTCTCTCTCTCTCTCTCTCTTAAACACACACTCACAAACAGTTTTGCAGAATCCATGCTACCGAATCAATACATTTTATTTTTCCTGCATGTGCATTTATTCTATAATAATAATAAAAATAATAATTACAAACATAAATATGATGATGAATTATAATTTATAAACTATAATCTATAAGCTTTATATAATCTATCTAATTCTCATGGTGGCATAGTGGTTAGCACATTTGCTTCTCAGTGCTGGGTTTACAGGTTTCTCTGGTTTCCACCCACAGTCCAAAAACATGGATTCAAGGTGAATTGATTGCTATAAATTGCTATGAATCTAAACTGCCCATATCTAGCATGTCTGTGTGAGTTATGGATTGGCTGTAACTGCCCAGCACCCAAAACGTTATTCCCTGGATGGGTGTAAGGAACCCCCCTTAGGGACCCTAGTATAGTATAATTATTAGCATAATGAGATGAGATGAGTCCAGCATTGATCTGGCAAAAGCATTAACAACTTCCTGTTTGTACTTAGTAGTTGTAAAAAAAGGTTCAATTCAATAAAATCTGTTCATTTTAATCTGTTTATTTTTTTCTGAAATCCTCTATTGTAAGAAATATGGCTTGAAGACAAAATATCTTAATAAGTACAGAGTTCAGGTGAAAATAATACATGATGGATTCATGAAAATAAACAATTATTCAGTGAGATGAAAACACGCTGTTGCATACTGTTTCCTATATGCATACTCCTGTTTTATCCTTTAGCTGAGAGCAAGTGAGGGATGGTGGGGAGGTACTCTTCTCTCTCGGAGGCACAGACGGAGGGGAGATGGAATTTGACAAGAGAGAAAATTGATTTTCTGGGATGAGATTTAGGTGTGATAGGCAAGCAAAATGAAGGTGAGCAAAGGGGTTGGAGTCATTAACACACAGCCCGCCGGCCACGCCATCGCCGTTGGGATGATGGGTCTGCTGTGTGGATGTGGACATGCATTTATGTGTGTGCAAGTGTGCAGGTCAAATGGAGTGAGTGACTGAGCAAATAGGTGGAGAAAAGAGTTTAATCTTTCATCTCACTACTGGAACCTGGTCACTTGTAAAATTTAGGTATGTTGTCACTGTAAACCAATGAATTTATCATCTGATATCTGTGTGTATGTGTGTTTTGCATTTGGACTGGACTGGACTGGACTGACCGTTTCCATAATGACTTCACAGCACTTCATTAGCAGAACTTATTCACCTGCTCATATACACTTATCTAATCAGCCAATCATCTGCTTATGTGCTCACTACTAACAATGTTAACAATGTGAGGCATCACAAGAAGCATTGAAGATAGACTTAACTAAAGAATAACAAATTATTACAAACAGTAAACCAAACACGTTTATGAAATGGCTCATTCCGATCCTTAAATCTGATTGGATTAGCCATTTGTTTAGTCGTGACATTATTGACCATAATGCACACCTCTGACCACAAAATTTTATAAAAACAAAAAAAAACCACTAAAGTTTATACATTATTGTAAATAAATCACAGGAAAAAGGGATGAATCTGCCTGAAACTTTCTCCCCTGGATCGCAGTGGGAATCCCAGAGCAACCCTAGTCCCTAGTATAGAAGATATGCTTAATGAGATGAGATGAGATCTTTTAATCCTTCATTAGTGTTCACAGTATGCTGATGGCTGGACATTTTTAGTTAGCAGAATATTGTCAGTTCCATTCATACCAGCACAACACACAAACACATCACCAGCATGTCAGTGTCACTGCAGTGCTAAAATTATCCACCTTCCATAGCTCCTCTATAGGGGTTCTTTGGGGTTCTTGATCATCACAGAACAGAACAGAATAATGTCCACTAACAAAGTATACAAAGACAGAGATAAACTGCATTGTGTAATTGTAGAACCATAAAGTGCATCTATCCATTAAGTTTAACTGATAAAATGGACAAGTGTGAAAATTAGGTGGTTAACCTAATAAATTGGCCAGTATATCTTTAACTCATACAATTCTTTGTCTGTTTTTACAGGGTGTGAAACACATTTTAACTTTAAACTGACATGTTGTCTACTGCAGATCCAGACATGAGCCTTTCTATAAAGAGTTCTTCTTAATAGTGTGTTTTATTCTTTTGCTTCATATAAAGTTTGTTTGCTTGTTTGAGTTTTATTTAACCAGTCAGTTCTTTAATCTCTGAAGTTTGTCAGTTCTGAAGGAGTTAAAGATGCTGTGGGCAATCTTGTTGTGACGTCTGACTTTAGAGAAGGAAAGAGGAACTTGAGATAAAAATATAGACCAAAAGACCCCAAATCCCACAATCAGCCCAAGTGTGTCTTGCAAAAGAATCCTGTTTTGTCTGGTGCTTTGGGGCATTTAGCGAAGTTAGCTGTGCCTTTCCGCAGCGTTCTGTGAAAGTTACTTGGCAGCAGTTTAAAAGAGACAGGGTGGAGAAGGTGCGGAGCTCCTGACTGATTGAACCCAAGCCTCAAACAAATCAAGAGGTTTCTGAGTAATGAAAAAAAAGAAAACAAAGAGAAACTGTCAGCCTTTTGGCTGTTGTTTGTGGTGTACTCCAAATGGTGTCAAGTCTTCCGCAAAAAAAGAGGTGTCTTCAAGTTTCTGAGGAAGTCTATTTTTATCAGTTTCAAAGACTTTGAGCATGAGTTTGTTTCTCTCTCTTGCTTCGCTCTCTCTCTTTTTCTCCCTCTCTCTCTCTCTCTCTCTCTCTATCTCTCTCTCTCACTCACTCACACATGCACACACACACACACACACACACACACACACACACACAAATTTCCCAGATTTTCCCCAAAAGCTTCAGTGATAAGGCCCTTAAAAATGAGTGTTGAAGCATTTTGTAAGAGGTGCCAATTACCATCTATTTTCCCAACATCTGCGAAGAGTAAATAATATAGAGCGGGGAGCTATAATTGCCATTCTCTTTACAAAATGAGATTTGCAAGGACTTCTAAATGTGTGAGGATTATATGTGTTAGAGTTTGCCACCGCCATTGTCCAAATCACACTTGTCAACCCTTTTACCAGACTAAAATGAGAAAATTTCAAAAGCGAGGAGAGCGTCACTTAAAAACCACAGTAAAATGTGGAGGAAATTGAGGTTTATAGACTTTTTGTGGTCAGAGTTGAATAAAGTCACTTTACCTTCGCGTTCATGATCAAAGTCTGAAAGCTACGACTGGAATTGCTAATCTGAGCTACTAAACAGAAACCACCGTACATTTAGAGTTTAAAAAACAAGTATGTACGCTTATTTTGGTATGATTTGCATGTTGTATGTTGTTACCATGCTTGCATTAAAGTTGTAGCCATGATCTAGAACATTTTGGGAAACAAAATGGGGGTGGCATGGGGTCTATTGCTAACCTGAATGCACAGGTCTTTTTTTTTATAAAATATAACATTAAGACGTTAACAATAGTGGAACAGACCCATGACTGTTGTTGGTTGCTGCATAAAGTTAAGTTCCCACAAAGTAAAAATGGTTCTCCAAACTGCAGGATCACATGATTAATTTTATTGATTAAAGTCATGTAGGTGTGTCTTAATAATATTATTCAGATTGTATTTTATATTATATTGATTATGCATTTTGCTTTTTATGATGTGCAAATCGGACATCATTTAGAAATCTATTTTCTAAAGACCGTAAAACTACATCATAACTGAGTAATGTTTTAGCCTCATATGTAATAACTAAAATGACTAAATCACAGCACCTGTATTAGAAAATTCAAGAGTATTTAGGAGAATAGCATTCGTGAAAGCTAAATCAAGATGACTGGTGCTGCAACTGTGTGAGATTAAAGCAGTCCATCCTCATTAGTAGCCTCATAAAATCAGCATCAGTTCATCTCCGTCAGTCACACAGTCATCACACAGCCATCACGAAGCCATTAATTTGTCATTTAGTATCTGCTGAGATCTGATGTACATCCCTCCAAATATCCATCCGTTCGGATGTTGCTCTTCATCATCTATTTTTGGCTGAACTTATTAATGAAATGAACCGAATCTGGTAGTGTGAAGTGTAATACAGTTGTAACTGTTACACACTTTTACTTGGAGGCTTTTTAATCTGCTTTTCTTTGGCCTTAGTTTTGCATTCGTAGCAGATCTTGTTTGTTGCTTTTCTTTTTCTTTTCTTATCTGTGGTCTTCCTCCTGAATTCACAGCGTTGAACCTGTTGGGACTGACCTGGCAGCTGAAGCCTGTAGAAGCTCCTGTGCTGAGCCATGGGCTGGGTGCAGTGGGCATCCCTGGCACCAGTGATGATACCACAGGGCCCTCTGGAGGCAGAGGTAAGCTACACTGAGTCTGAAGCTATAGTTCAGCAACCCTTACCTACCAAGTTAAGACAGCTTTTAAGTGATCAATGAGCAACAAGAACACAGGGGCATTTGTGGACGCAAAGGCAAGTTAAGAGACTTAAAGAGGGAACTAAAAGCCTTTCCATGTAGACACTAACTTTCATTTCTTTACTGAATAACACAGCACATAGCTTCTCTGAATAGCTCTTTGTGCGAACTTTCATACAGACTCAGACAATATTAGAAGAGTTACAGTAGAGTATATTTGACAATCACTTCACCATGCTGTCTATTCATTCGCTCTCTCACACTATTTTACCCACTATTTGATTGCAAAGAGAAATATTTATCCTCTTTGCCCTTGGGTAGCTCTGGCTGTTTAATGCTTTCATCTTCAGCTTTGACATTTCTGTATGTTGTCTAAAAAGAATAAATCTTTTACAGAACCTGTGAACTTTCTGCCCTATTTCGTGCTCCTTGCTATCTTAGAGAAAGTGCTATCATGCTACATGTGTCAATACCTGCATCCAACATTTTTTTAGGAATCAACCTGATTACTTTCTATCACTTAACTTATGTCAAACCAACGAATGGCAGCACATTTCAGGTCTCTGAAAGCCAGGATACCATTCACAAAAAGCTTAAATAATGGTACCTGTTAGGCTTAAAAAGCTCTAGTCATGTAGAAGTTGCAAAAGATGTGACAAAGCTGAAAGTACATCCAGTATATGAATAGATGCTTGTGCTTTTTATTACTTAAGAGGCAAAATGAGGCAAACCTTCTGTTATGTAGTTCTTAACAGTGCTCCAATGGCCCAGCAAGCCACCAGAGAGGTAGTTGGCATTAGATGTACAACAAAAGGGGGATGGAACAGCTGTGGTTCTCCTTGACAGTGGTGGAAAGGGCAGCAGTAGGAAACTGATTTATGGGAAATGGATATGTCCAAATTGAGTGGGGGAAACAATAATAAAATAATAATCCTGGCAGTGTCAACCCAGCTTCTCTTCATTTGTCAGTTTGGGTTAACATTCACTGGAAACATTGGAAAGGCTCTTATGTGTTTGGCAGGGATCCAATCGCTATTCTTTAATGTCAAACATGGTTTTATTGACTACAGACGTTCCAAGCTTTGACAATGGTGCGTGTATTGTTTTTTTTTTTACCTTCTGCAGCATTTGTACATAAATATACATTTTTATGTAATTATGCATTAATATTTCAGTGTCTTTCACTCTTGAACTAATTTACTGCCACTTTAGGTTTGGCTGTACTCTACCAGAGATTTGACTATTTGTTAAATGTAAATTAGCACAGAGTAGACACCAGTTGTTCTGTTAATCGTGGTGCTTTTTGCATCTTAGGCAGTAGGTCATTTCTTATATTTTAACAGAGTGATGCCCATTGTCTAAAAAAAAGAGGATGGGCTACTGCCCACTGGCAGAACCCTAGAGAGTATTTAATGAGATGGCAGGATAATGTGATGCTGCAATCATTTTACATAGCTAAACTCCTCTTGCTCTTATATATACAGTATATATATAGTGTGTGTATGTGTGTGGTGGGCAGTCCTATTTGTGACCATCCTAATAACATGAATTTGCTTGCATTCTGTAAAAATAATCAAAGAAAAAGAATAGAACTTTCCCTAGCTTGAGGAAACTTAAAAAGCAGGGCACATGCATTGGCGGTGGATCAAACTCCCACTCGCACATACAGATTTGTACCATAGCTTCAGCTCTTGTCACTGCTCTTTTCGTGGTACTTCTTAGTCATTCACTCTCTCACTCTTTTTCACATCCTTACACACTTTCACAATTTAGCCGGCAGCTGTCCCTGGCTACAATACGTTTCCACTTTCCTGAAAGACAACTCAATCAGTTCCCCAATCAAAACCTACACGGGGAACTGGCTTCGTGTCCACTCAGCGTTTAACTTTTTAGCTAACCCAGCCACAAAATCTCATACCTTTTCTGTCTGTTTCTGCCTTTTTTATGTTCGTTCTCCAGTACTTTCCTTTCCACATAGCTATGTGAGAGATTGTATGATGAGTTAAAAGGGCTCTCCTCTCTGATTAAAGAGTGGGCTGGAAAAATGCTCTTCACTTCAAGAGCTTCTAATCTCCACCTTTCAACATAGTTGCATCATTTCTACTCACACCTTCACACATGCACTCTCAGCACATTAACATTGTGTTTTGCCTCTTTAGGCTTTTTTGGTTTGTTTCTTCAGAATAAATTTGTTGGCCTGTGATGGAATGAATTTCTACCATGTGCATTGGGTTTTTGGGAATTGGATGATAGAAAACTGTCAGATAAATTAATAAAAAATTAATGCAATGAAAGGATGAGCTTTTATTAAATTTAATCTTTAGTGTTGAAATAAAAAACTCTTTTTGTAGCAAACTTTGACATTTTGATATTTCAGGCTGGGATGGCACAGTGGCTTAGTGATTAGCACATGGTTTGTGTGTGCCCAGGATAAATTGGTGCCTTGTATTGGGTGAAACACCTCCTCAACCATAGTATAGGATTAAGTGGAAGATAATGGATGGATGAATGTGTTTGAGGCTGTTATTCCAAGTGCACGGGAGTGAGATTTGGCTAAAAAAACTGAAAAACCCATTTTTTCTATTTCCGTAATTTGTTTCATTATTATTCTTGAGGTATCTCAGTTCTATGCCATGTTCTAGTCATTATATGCTGTGGTCCTTTATGAACTGGTAATTGTATGTGATTGCATGTTGCTTTAGGGGTGCTCTAATTAAATAATTCTTTCTTGGGACATAGTCAGACAATTGTTTTAGTGCCGAGCCACCCAATGTTCCCTCAGGAGTCTTTGTCTTCGTTCCTTCATTCGTTTCACTGTTGCTCTATTTCTTTGCTTGATCCTACTGGCCTGTATTAATGAGCAGTGTCTTGCTCCTCTCTTACGATGGCCACTTCTTCCTGATTGTGCTTTCATTGTTCTTTATTTTCTCACCATTTTTCACAGCTTTACTCTGTCAGACCAGTGGTCTCCAGTGTCGTATTGACCTGATTACAGCAGGACTGTAAATGTGTGTCTGCGTTTTCTCTCACAGAAGCAAAATAGTGAGAATCCACAAGACACGGCATTCATATATCCTCAGCAATCGCGCTCTGAAAAAAATGAATGACTGGTATAGGACAGGAAGACACTGCGAGCGAAAGAACTTTCCATTAATCATAAATAGATAACAGCATGTATAATTAGAAGGGTAAACAGAGTCCGTGTTCTGTTGACATGTGCTACAGGCCTTAGGCTGGAAAATGCACATGCTTTCAATGCTGTGGCATCTCTTGAAACCTTTTGGAGACGCAGCAAGACAAATATCTGTCTCCGACATATTTCCCTGCTGTTCCTCAATGGAGCCACTACCAGTGGAAATGGTATTGCAGAGGCCTAATTCAGAGATTCCCTGTGGGTACATCAAAAACTGCTACATTTTCTTGGCTTGATTGTATTAGTCCACTGTTCCTCCCAGGGCACTTTATTATTTGGCACACAGTTATTCAAAAGGGAGGCCTGAAGCAACAGCAGTTGTGCTAATACACAAAGGTTTGATGTCTGATTCTTGCAATGGATTTATTTTGCAGATATCTGACAACATTACAGGAAAACATTATTTATCTCCTGTACCGTGCATATTGACTTTAAACATTTTCTGCAACTGGTATTGAGATGTTAAAATGTCGGGCTGCTTTGATATGCAGAATTCATTGGACATCTGTCATGGCTGCATATCAGAATGATGCTACAGGCATCAATTGCCAGAGGTCCAATGAAAACATATGCATATGTGATCCTGCCTGCTGTTTACAGATAAGTTAATATAAAACACATAGCATTTCATGTTGTATTTGTTTTTATCCACCCACTTTCATAACAAATAAAGTGAAACCTCAAAATCGAATTACATTCTTTAAAATAAAATTGGTTAAATGTACCAACGATAGCAACACATTACATCATTTTTTGCGTCCCCAGCCAGGCATCTTTGATAGGTGGGAGCGGTTGGTGGTTGGTTGGTAAAAGGAGAGATTGGCTTTGCAGCAGAATGATTGGTGGACATATAGAATTCTATGTACTAGATCACTGATTCTTAGATAGGCTTGAGAGCAAGAATTGCATACGTGGTTAGGGATATCAAAAAAGGTTTTTCTGATCTTGTTTAATATTCACATAATTCCCATAACAAAACATGTTTTAATTGCCAAATAAATTTTATGTCACTTTATTTTAATGATTTGTATGGCTGTTTTTTCTTCTTTCTGGGGCTTAAACTGGGGCTCATGCATCCAGATTGAAAGCTGTTTGGCTGGAGAGACTCAGTCAGTGGGAAGCAATTGTTTGAGGCAATTAAAGTTAAAAAAAGAAAATTCTGCAAATCCTTTACACTGTAAAATGGAGCCATTAATATGACTATGAAGGTGTTGTTCATGTAAGCTGATTTTTTTGTTGTTGTCTAAACCTGCACATGTTGAAAATAATGCTGCATACATAATACATTACTGATATGTACACACTGCTTCTTGAACTTATAGCAAGTAAATAGGAAGTGAGGGGCAACACTTGATTGATTCTAATGGAAGTGCATTTCAGCTGAAATGAAAAGCACCCCGTAATCTGTTTTTCTTTTACTTTTGACATTTTAGTTTTACTGTGCTTTCGAATGAAGGCACTTTTATTCGGAGGAGTGTGTGCCTTCTTTTTTGTCTGTTTTGAAACACATTCAAGATTCAAAATTATCTTATTTTATCAGGACACATAAAATGCTTCATTTATTTCCCATGTCTATCATCTTGTTTGTAGTGACTCAGAACTGCCAATATTTTGAGTGTTCCTTTGTTATGTTTGGTTTTTAGAAAAAGGGATCACAGAAGGCATCTGATTTTTTTCCCCCATAATCTTACTGTTTCAGCATCAGGACCGGTTCGAAACAGCAGCATAGATACAGGTAACCTGGAGGTTGGCAGGCGTGTGACTCAGGAGGTGCCACCAGGAGTATTCTGGAGATCTCTTCTTCATCTTAACCAACCACAGTTTTTAAAATTCAATATCTCTTTGGGAAAAGATGCACTTTTTGGGGTCTACATCCGCAAGGGCCTGCCCCCATCCCATGCACAGGTACATCCATTCATGCAAAAAAAAATCTAAATGTGTTACTGTGTATTGCTATTAACTAAAAATTGTGCTTATAGAATTTCTTGTATTAAAGTAATATCATTACAGGTTGTGCATTTTACTACAAGTGCGAAATGAGTTCTCCTGCACATCATAAATGATCCACTGTCACCAGTACTACAGTGTAACTGCAGAGCTAAACTTTAAAATAATACTCTTCATCTGTCTCTATTTCTGCAGTATGACTACATGGAGCGCCTAGACGGAAAGGAAAAATGGAGCGTCGTTGAGTCTCCTCGAGAGAGGCGAAGTATCCAGACAGTGGTTCTGAACGAGGCTGTGTTTGTGCAGTATCTGGACCCAGGCACATGGCACCTGGCATTTTATAACGATGGAAAGGAGAAAGAGCCTGTGTCCTTCAGCACGGCTATATTGGGTCAGTCCATCTATTTCACTCGCAGTACTTTCATCCTCACCTGCAAATTCACTCAAAGTTGTTTTTCACTTTCATCATGGTGGTGCAGAACGGTTTAAAGAGTGGCAGAGGAAAGTGGGAGAGGGTTAACTCTCTAACTCAGATAAAAAAATTATATATCTATCTTGCCTGGCCAAAAACTAAAAGTTCTAGATTTAATAAGCAAATAGCCTTATTCTTAAATTGCCAGAAATGTGAAATAATATTGCTTTTACAGTAGTATATAAGTACAGAAGCTTTTTTGACATTCCAGTTGATCCTTTGTTTACTGCCACAGCTGCTTACACTTTTTATGGAAATAAATATTTGGAATTTGTTTGTAAGAAATTCTACTCATTTATCCAGAACGGCATTTTCAAGATCAGATCAGATACTGATTTTAGACGAGAGGTCAAGTCTTACAATCTGCATTAAGTTTTGTCTCAAATAAACTGTGGGCTGCAGTTTGACTTCAGTCGTCAAGCTTATCCACACCAAACTGACCCAACTATGCTTTTATGCAAGGCCTTCCCCAAAGTATTCACAAAAATGATCTCTTCCAATATTCCAATTTTACAGGATGACTGGGTGATTGATTTTATATTTGCATTGGGACTAAATATCCTTACATGAACAGTTAACTGCAGTTTGTGGGATAACACTAATTAACTTTATGCTGCTGAACATAGTTAATTAATTCTACCTGAACAACATGTTTTTTTTTTTTTTTTTAAATATTGGTGCTCTGATAAGAGAAAAGGAGAGCGGGAGAGAGAATGAGAATGTTCTCATGTAAACTATGCAAACATTATTGGAGGTAACTTAAAGCAAAACATTAAAGATCTATAAAAAGAGGTTGTTGTGTTTCTACACTATTATGTTGACTGAGATATTGTTTTATGTCATCATCCAGGTACATTCTCTTGTAATTTACTCATGGTTTCAAAAACTGCTGGTTGTCCTGGCCCTGACGTAATAAATTACCCCTAAGCAACAACTTGCGAATATCATACTAGAAAGAGGCTTTGGTGAAAAGCGGACATTAAAACATTGTTTCCTGTGCATTTATTTCATCATATCTGAGAGGCCTTCAGCTGATAACCTTGGGTTCTGTTTATACTTTCATCAGCATTGTGCTTTGAGTGTTGTCGTTGCAGAACTCCACATCGTTCTACATTTTTTGTGTTATGCTACTTTATTGTTTCACTCCACCAAATTTCATTGAAGATTGCACTTTATTATCCACAACAGTTAATCAAGAGCTTAAGAAATTTCATTAAAGATTTTATACTATAAATTTCACTTGATTAAATAGTGAAACTCTTGTTTTTAAACTTTTAGCTTCTGAAATCTTCTAAAAAGCAGAGGGATGAATTACTGTAAATTCCTTACATGTATTTTTATTACCACTTAAAAAAAATTTAATCTAAGATTTGAAGATTTGTTTTTCTGATTAATAAATAATTATACCACAACCCCACAACTAGCTTCACGTCCAGCCCTATCCATGTTTCAGTTTTAAGCTTTTTTATTTTACCTACATTAATTTAATGAATTTAATTTTATTTAACCTGTAAACATGTTATATAAGTGCTTTTAGTTCAGTAAAGGATCGGAATTCTTTGCTCATCACTGCTTAATAGATATCTTATTACATTTCACACCTGAAAAAAAGTTTAATATCATCAAAATGAATGAAAATGAATACAAAAATTTCTATGTAATTCCACTTCAGTAACAGACATGACTCAAGGACTGAAAATGGGCGTGCATCTACAACAGTAAAACAAAAATAGAAATGAGTTCTCTTACTTATCTGACATTGAGCCAAGCCTCCGAGGCTAGGATATAGTACTAGGACTTGGAAATGAAGGAGGGATGATGGGAGATAGGGGCAACTATAGTGTAATAAGTGTTATAAGTGATTTGTTGCATGCAGCTGTCCTGGTTTTAGCATTATAACTGCCATTTCTCAGATGCGTGTCCTCCCTTTTACAGACTCGGTTCAAGAGTGCCCCCGTAATTGCCATGGAAACGGAGAGTGTGTGTCAGGAGTGTGTCACTGCTTCCCCGGCTTTCATGGCATGGACTGCTCGAAAGGTAGGAGACCCTGCAATTTGCACGCTGACCTCTGTCACGAAGGCGCATGCAGAGACTGGCAGGGGAAAACTTGCAATCTCCTGGGTCATTCAGTAGTTCAAAGAAAAAGGAAACAAGGTTATATACAGGCAAAAAAATGAGCTTCCAGTAGTTCTATTAAGTACTGGGATAATCAATGCATGAAGAAACCAGGCATCTAGGACAGACAAGAGGCACAGAGTAGTAGATAGTCTAAGTTTATGACCACAGTGGGTTAACAGTCATAATATAGTCAATAATCACCAGGAAGATAAAATTAAAGCCGTGCTGGCACCCAGTTGGGGGAACAAAATCACCAGCCAGTCAGAATACCCAAGTGTCTCTATGTCTTCGAACAACGGTTTTTAAATTTTATTCATAATTTAATGCACATCCCTGCTTCATACTGCCTGAGGAGGGTTGCAGTAGGATGCCAACTGCCATCATTTCATTTTATTGCCTATTGGAGGGAGTATACGCTTCTGTGGAGAAATAAAGTGTACTCCTCATATTTTTTGACACTAATGCCACAGCCTTCCCTCTGCAACAGGATCTAAAATTGTGGAGATGGGACAGGGAGCCACAAATTCACACTGGTCTTCCCTCCCTCACAGACAATCATACCTGTAGTGGGCACAACCTGCCACCTGACTCGCGTCTGTGCAGCGGTGGCTAGCTCATTAGACTAGTGCATATCAAGCATCTAGACTTTCAGACACATGAGCCGCAATGTCCTGTATATGTCCTCTTTTGAGAAGTTACATGGCCTGTTGGGATGTATTATTGAAATCCCACATGGACACAGGGAGAACATGGAAACTCCACCCAGATTATGATTTGAACGTAGATACCCAGCGCTGTCCGGCGGATGTGTTAACCGCTCTGCCGCACAGTTCAAACCCTATATTTACCAAATGGCAATGTTAACCTCATTGCTCCAATGGTGCTATATCATAACTGCCCCTGTTCTGACCCCAAAACCCAGTCACCTTGCATTAAAGCATCTGCAACATCTATCTTTCTTTTTACAAAGAACCAAATTATTTAAATAGCCACTAGAAGTTGGTCCAATAAGCAATTTGACATTAATTAAAATAGAAATGGGAATACATGCACATAGAAAGAAAATTGTCCATGCTGCCTAGGAATCTCACTTCTTGTTGCCAACCAACCACCGAGCCACTGTGCAATCTGTTTTTTTTTTTAACAAAAATATAGTCCCCCCATGAATAATGCTTTCTAACATTTGAGAAAGAAAAACATTGGATTATTAAATAGTGCTGCAGTAAGCAGGTGCTTGGATCTTTCTCTTCCCTCTATGCACCATGTCTGTGATGTTCCTATAGCTATAAAAAGGAAGAGGGTATAATAGTGTTGGGTGCAAAAGAAAGAGTAGGAGACCTAGTTGAATTAATGTGACAAATCCAGTCTTGTTTCTATGCCCAGTCTGGGAGCAGATTATTTCCGCATCTACTTAGTTATGTCATAAATCGGGTCCTGGTACACCTCCTAGACTTGAGTCCAGAACTAAAGACTCAGGAGCCTGTACTAACTGATGAAACAATGGCCCAAGGTACTAAATCATTTTCATTAAATATGAGTGTCTACATTCCATGGAAGGGCTGTCTGAAGAGGTTGGGTGTTACTGGCCTAATGAACATGCGTCATGTGAGGTGTTGAAAAACTTGGGAAATAATTAATTTAATAATTTAATGATATCTGTGTGCCTGTGTGCATACGTGTGTGTCGAGTTGGGGCCATTAGGCATCTCCTAGGCATTGGGATGATGGATGTGAGTTCACGCAAGCCAATATCTCTCAGTGTTCACCTGGGAACCATATGATTAATAGTTTAGTTACCTCACTGTTAGATTACATTTTGTTTCATTACAGTTTTCTTTCTCTTAACCCTGCCACTGACCTTCTCTTCTCCAGCCCCTTATGCTTTGGCTTCCTGTATCCTTATACATGGGTCACTATATAATACTCATTTCCTAGTGTTGGTTAGTTCCTTTGTTCCTGTATTTCAATGTTTATTAAAAGCTCTTAACATCTATATTGTATATTTCTGATACATTTTAAATACAATACGAGTCAAGCAGTCTTTGCTTTTTTTTTTTCATCCATTATGATGTACTATACGCTTATGTTCTTCCCTGGATGGACATGGGGAACTCTCCGTGATGTTCATTAATCCTCTCTAGGATTAATGTAATTTTTGTGTTAGTTTTATAACATGTATTTCAGTAAAAATAAACTGCACTATTTTTAAAGAATTTTTAAGTAAATGTAATGAAGTGAATAGACATATTCTGTCTACCTTTGTTGGAACTGTTCTGAACTGGGGAACTGCCCTGATTGTAAGGCTGCCTTACCCAGCTTGTGTCAGATGGGATTGCGGGGCTTCTTTGAACATCATATTTATTTATTTATTTCCCTAATTTTAGTTGCCAGCAGCAACTGTTTCATCCACCTTATTCGTAAACAGGCTGATGAACTGCCGTTGTGTGGTGTGTGTGTGCGCATTGTCAGAGAGTGTTGGGAAGGAAGGGATTCACTCTTTATGGTGACAGATTTATAAATGAGACAAAAAGCAATGAGCACATCTGTTCTCACATTCCTACACTCATCGATCACAACTCATTAATGAGTGCTTGCTGACACATGCATAGAAAATTATCACAATTTGCTTACACTTACATTCTTCCTGGGATACAACCAATTGGATTCATCCACACATGGAAATGCACCACTTCCACTGGCCAATCACATTTCAACATTTAATACAAGTTTAAAAAGTAGGTCATCTCAGGATCATGTATTAACAAGGCTTTAATACATTGAGGTTACTGGAGATAATTTGGTGCCTTTATTTACAATTTCCAATATCTATATATTAAAGCGGGTTAGCTCGGTGGTCAGGGCGTTGGGCTGTCAATCTGAAGGTTGGGGGTTCAAATCCCAGGTCCACTGAAGTTGCCAGTGTGGGTCCTTGAGCGAGACCCTTAACCCTCATTGCTCCAGGGATGTTGTGATGAACCCTGTGCTCACCTTGTAAGTCGCTTTGGATAAAAGCGTCCAATAAATGACCCAATTTAATTTATTTATTTAATTTTTAATTTAAAGCAAATCAAATTTGCTTTTCTTTCTGCCCTGATGTGTAAATCTGTGCAAGCACAAAAAATGACATCCTTAATTGTTCCAGTAAACAAATGTTGTGTCAAAAACTGTAGTGAGGAAACCCATAAAAATACAGTGGTCAATGTTGTCATCACAAATAAGATCGTGGGTTTTATTCTGAAATTGGACTGAAAATGAAATTTGCATGTTCTCCTTATGTCTGCATAAGTTTTTTTTCTGGGTGCTTTAGTTTACTTTCACAGTTAAAACATGCTCAGTAAATTGGAAATAACAAATTACCTATTGTTGAAAGAGTGTGTGGGTCTGTCCCAAGATGGATTTGTAGCCTAGTTAGGGTGTTTCCCAACTGGGATAGGTTATATCCGCCACCCCAATTAGGCTAACATAAGCCTAAAAAATAAATGTCTAAATAAAATGCCCAATTTGGATTTTGATTGTTTTCTTTGGTATGTTCACAATGTGGTGAAACAATGAAATGGACAGAAAAGTGTGCAGGCTGCTTAATTTAACTTAAATAGATGAATGTGTTGTCATTTATTAAGCATGGAGATAAAATCTAGTGGCTGGAGTAATTGGATTCAGGTGCTGGTCATTTCCCATCTAGCCTCTATCATGACAGTCGTATAAAATCCATTATGTTTTGGCAATTCTGAAATTAACAGTCTTTCCTAATAAAAGCTGTTGGGTGAATTTTTAGTCTTCGCCTGTTCATTTGGGGTGGCAAGTAAAAAATTGAAAATCTGTTTATATGCTTGTTCCTCATGGTTCCACCAGCCAGTGTTTACAGCATTAATACAAAAGGTCATTGGCTGAAATTTCATTCCATTAAAATAATAATCAGTAGAGCCGTGGACCTGAAATGAATAAACCTAGTATTTACCACATGAATTGGGTTTTATAATAGCATCACATATAATTGCTACATTCATATAAGCCTGACAAGTAAAGTATACTGTATGTAAAGAGATTTATTTACCGCTGTCATCTCTTTACCGCTGAATTTTCAGGAACCTTTCAAGTGTGAATAATTCGGGATTAGCATAATCTGCTCTCTCTTAATCTGTCTGCTTTCAGCTGCCTGCCCGGTGCTCTGCAGTGGTAATGGGCAGTACGATAAAGGCTCATGTACCTGCTACAGTGGATGGAAGGGGCCAGAGTGTGATGTTCCTATCAATCAGTGCATTGATCCCCAGTGTGGTGGTCATGGAACCTGCACAGAGGGCATGTGTGTCTGCTCGGTGGGCTACAAGGGACAGAACTGTGCTGAAGGTATGAGTATGTATGTGTGTGTTTGGATACTTTGGTATTAATGTTAGTGTTTAATATTGTATTTGTGTAGTGATTAACATCTCACATAAAGAACCTATAGAATATATTTCCATTGTATTCAAACATTATCAAAGCACTTAGTTAAAACACTACCCCATATGACTGATAAATAAGAAATAGCTTTATGTTAAATTAATAAAAGCAATGCTCCAATCAATTTTATTGATCTGGCAGCTGAGAAAATCAACAGTCCCTTAGCACTGTTGTGTGTTGGTCCAGTTCACCTACATCATACAAGTGAAGGTTAGTTTGAGAGCATTTCATAAAGCTGTCACAAGGAGAAACTTAGAATGGAGGGGTGAGAGAGGTGTGTCATAACAAACGATTAGAAGTATTTTGTTTTAAGAATGAGGGCAGGTGAAAAGTAGGTGAGAAAAGGTTACCTTTGAAGGTAGAAGAGAGGATGAGGAAATATTGCCATGAGAGCAAAGCCCTTCAACTAGAGGACGGTGAGAGCATACGAGCAAT
Organism: Corydoras sp. C115; assembly: GCA_019802505.1. Taxonomy (NCBI): domain Eukaryota; kingdom Metazoa; phylum Chordata; class Actinopteri; order Siluriformes; family Callichthyidae; genus Corydoras; species Corydoras sp. C115. Next base: position 4,275,988 of record JAFMOC010000031.1, on the reverse strand, counting down.
GAAAAGAGCTCAAGGTTAGCACTTATCCCTTTTTTTTATTCAGCACATTTTCTCTCCCCCTATACCCCCTCCCCATGTGAAATTTTCATCACAATATGGTCACTCAAACAATTTACCTGAAGTGGCAGAGGCACAAAAATCAATAAACGTGATGCACTATTTCTGCAGCCTAAACAGAACCACCTGTGAATGACTTTGTGGTATGAAAGTGGAAAGTGAGGCATTGCTGAAGAGAGATGGAAAGAGAGGGGGTGAAGCGATGCCCCAAACTAGTGCTGGGGCAACCAATTTGTCAAATGGCTCTCACTCCATTTAAGCAGTCTGATCTCCTTGGCAACTTGGCAGTCAATGTCAGTTTCTTCAGAACATCTGTAAGTCAATGTGCAAAAAGAGGCTAAAAACGTAAACGCCAATAGGAAATGACACATCAAGATGGAGGGGGATAGGATAGAATGTATTTGAAAGCAGTGACATGCTTAAAATGAAATGTGGGTGTTTGTATAAAATACCATTTTAAAATCTGCAAATGTAAAATCATGAACCAGCCATCGTGTGTTCCGTAGCTAGAATCAGTTTGTGAATGTGTTGAACAAAAGACAGCTGTGTTATTTTTCCTGGTGCAATGTTCAGGGGGTCGTTCAACATGTTTTATAATTACAGATATCTTGGAGAAATGGCAGTTTTAGGTGCTGCACTAATCAGCTGCCTGTGCCACATATGCCAAACACAGATGCTGCCTGTACCCTGCTGTGGGAATATGCAGGATTGAAATGTTATTCAAATGCCATTACTATTTTTCAGTTGTGAAAAGTGAATAAAGCAACCAGAATGAATGAGCTTCTAACACCCTCTCTCACACACTTTTTGGTATGCAAGTGAAAGATGTTTTAATTCTGTAATTTAAATCAAACCAAGCTAGAACCATCTTTCAACACTAAGACTGAATTTATGGTCTTAACATCAGTGTAATGGCCATGTTCACTGCCATCAAAAAAAAGATGGCATTTACCAATAGCACTTTGTGGTGGTGATGTGTCACATCACTGTTGTGCTGACAAAATATTTATTTTGGTTAATTGTAATCTTAGAGAACTGTATCCTAGACAGCTACAAACATAAATATGCTTATTAGCTTACATCCATGTAATAATTTCCTGCTGTATTTATAGTTTAAGGATTTTAATCATCAATATTTGTATTTGGTCAGTGCAAATTCCTCAGACTAACATTCTGTCCTTTTCTGTATGTAGTGGACTGCCTGGACCCGACCTGCTCCAATAATGGCATCTGTGTTAATGGCGAATGCCACTGTAAACCCGGCTGGGGAGGATCGCATTGCGAGTTGCCAAGAGCCCAATGCCCAGACCAGTGCCATGGGCATGGAACCTTCATTCCTGACACAGGCCTTTGCAGTTGTGACCCTAACTGGATGGGTCCTGATTGCTCTATCGGTTTGTTCCATCATGTTTGAATAGCTGGCTGCATTACTCCTTTTTAACATTTAAATTGGCTAATGTGTTGGTCTTTTTTCTGTAATTGCTCACCTTTGAAAATAAATAGCACTTAGAAGTTAAAACAGGTCACACGGTGTTAAGAGAAAATTAAGATGTCATTAAAATTGAAAAGCAGTTAAACTAGGTAAAGGGATAAAATGCATTGAGCGAAAGTAAGTGAAGAGCAAATTATAAAGAAGTTAGAAGAAAAAAATATTTTTGAAGGTAAGATTTTATGATGTAGCTTCTTAAATACCCATAGTTATAAATGGCTCTGCGTGTTAAGGGAAAGTATTATGTTTAAAAGTATCTAATGGTTCTTGGAAGTCGCTTTGGACAAAAGCTTTTTGTGAAATGACAAAATGTAAATGTATGTAATACATATTATTAAAATCACTTAAAGTGTTTTTAACATTTGATAATAATGTATGAATATCTAACATTATACTTCTAAGCTTATGTTTGAAAAGTCATTTTTCTTTTTTTTTCATCTCTGTACCAATTGCAATGATGAAAACTTAGAAGTTTTATAAACTGTGTATCTAGTAGACAAAAAAAAGAAAAAAGGACACATTTGCACAGCCTTTAAAGGCAGTTATTACAATAGTCTGGTGAAGGAAATAGCAAATAGACAAGCAGAAGTCTTATACTTGAATTTGTAGTGTGACATAATTTCTTTCACAGTGGCAGAATAAACACTGTGATTTATTAAGTAGACTATGCTGCTGTGTTTTTAATCTGTTAGAATTAAAAAATATATTTTTTCAGAACATTCATATATACATACTTAACAGTGACTGAAAACCTTTTTTGCTTTTAGAGTAATAATATAACCTTGTGTTTCATGTGTTAACAGAAGTTTGCTCAGTTGACTGTGGAACTCATGGAGTGTGTATGGGTGGCTCCTGCCGCTGTGAAGAGGGCTGGACGGGTGAAGCATGTGACCAGCGGGTATGCAGCCCACTATGTGTAAAGCACGGCACATGCAAGGACGGCAAGTGTGAGTGTCATCAAGGCTGGAATGGAGAGCACTGCACCATCGGTAGGTAGAGAAGCGCTGAAAACACACACACACACACACACACACACACGCACACACACACACACACACACACACACATTATATATATATATATATAAATCACTTGTGATCTGATGAATATTTACTAATTACATTACAATCACATGGGGAATATTAATGGGGTACTGGGTACATTTTGCACTACATAAGGTGCACATGGTATTATGCTGTTGTGAACAGATAGGACACTGTTCGGTATTTTGATTACTTTTAACACATTATTCTGATAATTGGAAACAGCTGGTTCAAAATGTTATATTGATTTAACTAACAGAATTTTGAAGAAGGAAGAAGCCAGACCAGAAATCATTCTGTTTAGTGTGCTTTTGCTCATGAGACTCGGAGCAGAAGCATGTATTCCGAGTCTGCCACATGAAAGGATTTTAATGAAAGAAAAATTCTGTTTTGAGTCTGTGAATAAAAAAGAATAATACATTAAAAGAGGCCAATTATAGAGTCCAAGAGTCTTACAAGGAGAACTTCTATAATGAGTGCAGAGTGACAAGCTTTTAAAGGTGGTTGCACACTGCAAGAATCATAACAAGTGGAAAATTATATATATGCAAATATTTAGTCGACATTCAAGATGATTTTATGTGAGAACAAATGCTCGATATAATGTGACAAAAGATGACAAGAGTGAGACGGGGTCAATTTAATGCCAGGATTTTTTTCAAATAATTGTATTCAAAATAGGTCATTATTACAGAATTTGGGTTCTGAAATGAAACTTAGAAAAAGCACAATAACTATTAGAAGCATTTGAACACATATTTAAAAGTCTGGTCTAAAATGTGGAGAAGAAATTAGATCATAGTTATCACACAACTGAGAGCATTAGAATTAGCACTTTTGAAAATTATTTATCATATGCCAGATGGAGCAGACGGGTATGTTGGCTCACTTAATCCAATCTCCATCGTGAAACAGCAGGTGAAAACTACAGATGTCTGAAAACAATCTCACCTTTAACGTGCCCCTGACTCGCTCTCAAAATAGACATCTGAAGCATGAGCATGTCTTCTTTCTGTCAGCGTCTGGAGGTTTGAATGTGTTTGTATGTGAGTGTGTATGAATGCCTACATGTCTGAGCAAGAGAGAGTTTGTCACTCTCATGATGACACAAAAAAAGTCGAAACTAGTCTGAACACCTCTTACCTTCAGCTCACTTCCCCCTACAGTTCTTCACAGAACTCATCTGGCTACTGTCATTCTACTCCCTCGGAAATGAAAGTCAGACGTCACTTGCCATTTCTAGTCCTCTAAAATCCTAATCAAAGCCGAGTCGCATCGTTTCAAAAAGTCATATTCCTTAAAAAATAAAATAAATAACAAAGTGCATGGTGGTTGCATGTCTCCTGCCTCTCATCTCGCCCTTTTGTTCCCCCTCCTTTGCGTGCTCTCTCTATTTGCAGGCTTTTGGGATGAGACTAACGAAGGTATTGTACCTCGTCCGCACTGTTTCCTAGAGCTAGCTGCACCGTAGCACTGGCTGCAAGCACTTCTCCCAACAGCTTGGCTGTGTAGAGACTGCGTGCTTCCCACAGTGTGTCCTGTAGACTACATTTTGATCGTGTACACTAGAGCACCGAGCCGCGTAAAGCGGGTCTGTAGTGCAGTTGTGTGTTTCGTCCCATCCATGTTTACATGTTTATGTAACCGTAGTTTTTTTAATTCCTCAGACCGTTCTTTATCTCGTTGTGGTGTGTGGGACTTTTGAAATGCACCTGTGCTTAAGCTTAAGCTTTAGCTCTATAAATATACAATACTTATTCAGTGCGTTTGCCAATTATTGTCATCTTCAGGCGATCGTGCAGTGCAAGCATATGAGGTTAGCATCACTTGATGAACTAAAGAAATAAAAATCAGCTGAGTTCAGAAGAATTGAAATCCACAATCTAATCATTCTTATCAGACAGACACTGCCATTGTACTTTTACAGAGCGGCACATGGAGGAGAATAATTCTAATTAAAACAAGAGTTCAATTGAAGAGGACAAAACAAGGCGAGAAACTCCTGAAGGCAGTTGATGGTGGACATAAGTTGAGGTTGAAGCAGCAAGAATAGGTGTAGATTGTTAGCTGATTGTTAAATTTCATGAATCAGTGGTGCAAACGTTTTGGGGGGTATGCAAAGGGTGCAGCATTTTTCTCCACAGGGCCTAAGGGAGATATTGTAATGACTTTGTCTGACTGTCTACATGCTTCCCAACTCACTGAGTGAATACTAATGAGCGGATAGGGATTTAGGCTGAGTGTAAAAAGCAGCACAGGGTGTGGGGATAATTTGAGGCTAAAAGTGGTGGACCTTTTGCGATCACACCAACAGAACACATCAGCGGGGCATTTACTGAGTGCACCAGCTGAAGCAAAACACCAGCGCTATGTTCCTCAGTGAATTCCCCTTTCTTATTGTGGAAAGATTGGCTGTCAGAATTTATTCAGCGTGCACATTGACTTTGCATGCTGGTGCACTCTTAGTGGACGTGGTTTACACATGATCAAATGCATGATTGGCTCACTTGTGCAAGCCACGATCACCTGGGGTAAAGAGGCATGCAAGACTAATGGGCATCTAACGATTTGGGGTACTTTCGTCAACTGTGGAGTCGTAAACTTCTGATGGGCTACCTATGATGGACTGTTGATTCTGTCATTAGCTATATCCCATCCGTCTTTTATTTTAGCATAAGGTAACAGCAGCTTGGTACTAAAACACTATTTTTCATTTAATCCATGTTTAAGAACAGATTTAGCTTTGCAGATTTACAACTATCAAACAGAGGTGAGCCCAAGCGGGAGGGTGTTTTATGGGATTACTATCTGAGACCCATCCCAAGGATAGTTCTGAGGATTTATGAATCTAACCTTTACTTTTATGACCTTTAAAGGGGATAGAACTGTACACTAGAAGACTAGGGAATGTAGAGGGCAGGCTTTCATCTTTTTCTTTTTTCTTGACCTCAGCATGCTATATATATATATATATATATATATATATATATATATATATATATATATATATATATATATATATATATATATATATATATATATATTTTTATTCATCTTCCCTTTTTCATATCTCTATGTATTTCTTTCTTTTTACACTATATAGTAAATAGTCTTTAGGGCTTTCCTCCTTAACGGTATCCTTTCTGTGTGATTATGCTGCCTTGCCTCCACCTCTATCTCTCCTTTTCTCTGAGTGTGTGTACTGACCCATAACCCAAGTCAATTTCACCTTTTTTGGCAGGGATTACAATGAAGTCGAACCACATTACTTTAGCTTGGTGTCTTAATACTTTGTGAAGTCCCACTTTATTGTAGTTAGTGTGGGGAGAATAGTCTGGCCTTTGGCATAACAGAGAGTCTCTGCTCGGTCTTGGCCAATGAAAGAGCTCAGCAGCCCCCACTGATTCCTCTGTAGAGGAGCTTTATAAGAATAAGCCTGCAACTTCATTTCAGAAGCATTTATTGCTAAGTAACTTTTTCTTTGTGTAACAATCAATGCATAGTGATTCGTTAATGTGGCATTTTGTAGGCACCAGACATTGAAAATAGTATTATTTAAAGCTTTGCTGCATGTTAGTTGATTCATAGCAGCTACAAGGGCCTCAGCACAGTTCATTTTTAAATGAAAATTGTTCTCTTTCACCCGGGATGTCCTCTAACCACAAATCCATTGAAATGTCACCTGTACCAAATCAGGCTGCACTAATGCCATGGAAATGTGATGAAAGGCAGTGATCTGCTCAAAAATCCCATATTTCTGCTGCGGCCGACATTCAAGCTATGGCCACACTGATGTGTTAACTGTTTGAACAAAATGTCGTCCCTTTAATTGGAGTGTGGCTGCTGTTCCAACAAAGACTCAATCAGCCTCTCCCAATGTTTTTCCCCTAGCTATTAAAATATGAGGCAATGACAACAGTAACTATGCAACAACACATTGTAACCCATTGAAAAAAACAGCTGTTTAAACTATAAACATATGAGAAATGTCACATCCCCAGGGTGCTTAATTATCTTCTAATAAAACAGCAGGAATATAGAGTTTGCCCTTTAAGGGGCACTGTGTGCATAACCGTCACTCACCAACACTGGCAGTCCTCGGAGCACTCACAAATTCATGCTGGGACTATATATGAAATGACCACAAATCATTTTTGGTTTATTGTACACTGTGTATCAAAAAAAAAATTATCAAATGCACACAAATTTTGTTGAACCTTGTTGCAGTTGATTCACTTGTAATCATGGTTCAACAACTTTATGCAAAGTTGAGATCTTGTATTCATGGCAGAAGTGTCAAACCACTTTGTAAAGTTTTCTCCAGTATATCCCAAAGACTTTTGAAAGGTCAGGACTTTGTAAAACTAACTCCTTGTGGAACAATGTGTGAAAATGAGTGCTCATATTTCTGAATCACTCTTGCACAATTTGAGCCTGATGAAACTTGACATTCTTGAAATATGCTCATGTCATCGGGGAAGAAAGAAGTCCATTGATGGAATAACTGATATCTTTCAGTGTATTTCGGTACTAAGCTGACTTGGACCTGAATCATTGAAGCAAACCCAAATTTCAAACGTCCAGTTCAGTAAAAAAGATGATAAAATAATCCAACTGTCCTGTTCTTCTTCTTTCACTCATGATTATGTCAAGCATGCTTATAAAGTTCTCAAAGTGCACCTTTTGTAAAATTACTTCCGGTTTTAGAACTTGAAGAGTTATAAATGTATATTTCATGAATGCTTTATGAAGTTAATACGTAGGAGCCCAACATTTGTAAAGCATATCTCAGCCTCCAGCACACTTTTGACAAAATCACCCACACAAATGTATTCCTCCTAATATGTATTATATCACAACATAACCCAAGGCTCTCACCTCGCTTGCTCACCTCGCTCTCACTCTCAGCTCTCGTGTTAAATGTTCCCAGTATCTCAAGATCACTCTCACCTAAATACACACAAGCCTTTCTAATCTCATCTGATCTGTCTGTTACTTCTCGTAATCGTGTTCCTACGAGGAGAGCAATATGCTCAGGCCAGGGGAATCAAATCATCTCCTCCAAATGAACCCAGTGAGAGCACCTACGCCTCTTCTTATCCAATCTTTTCAACTCAACCAGAACTCAGTGGAGTTCTGTTACAGTTGTTCGCCACTCCAGTGAAACATCGAGCTGTCTGTGGTCTGTTTCAAAATCCAAATGATATTTTCAACAGACAAGCGGTCAGTGATGCTTTTGACTTAGTCATCTGAATGCTTCCTCTTACGCAGACAAGTCCAGTGCAGTGGTGGGTGTCGTGTGTTAGGGAGTGAGTTTGTGTCCTCATTGCATGGGTTTGAGTGTGCATGTTAACGCATGCCATGAGACGATGTAGAACTTTTAACCGGCATCTAGATGTTTGCTATTGTTTTTTTTACCTTATAAAGCAAACTTCTCCCTAATTCTCTGTTGTTCACCTTTTATCCCCATGCCCTCCCTATTCTTTAGATGGTTGTCCAAACCTGTGCAGTGGCAATGGGCAGTGCACCATGGGGCAGAACAGCTGGCACTGTGAGTGCAAAACTGGCTGGAGGGGCACTGGGTGCAACGTCGCCATGGAGACATCTTGCGCAGACAACAAGGACAACGAAGGAGGTCAGAGAAGGCAAAAGCAGCTGGCAAAGCTCATGTTTGCCTTTATAAAGTGGAAAAATCCATGTCATGTTATTATTAACCTGTGTGCTCTCCTTTGATAAAGCTAGTCAATTTATGGTTGGGGAAGGGTATGGAGGGAGCGATATTATTGTTTAATTGAATTTCAAATATAGCTTTAATTTTTTATAATTATTTCATAATGAGTAAAAAATTTAATTATGGGATTATACTCAGACACTGGTGTGAGAATCCTCCAGACATGTGCAAATGAAGTCTTGATGTGAAAGCGGTTTAAATTAAACTTTAAAATATTCTGTTTTTAAAAATTATATATGGAGTGTTTTTTTATAATTTACTCTATAAATTTCAGACAATAAATGATTTATAAAACATGCAGGCAAATTAGAACTGACACAAGGAGTACAGCGCTAAATACTTTTGTGGACGATGATCATCAAGTAGAGAAAAACTAAATTTAAGAAAACTAGGAGAAAATGCTGGAAAAACCAGTCCAATATGCTGGATTTTAGAACCATAGCAGGTGCCAATTGTAAAAGTCATCAATTTACATCTCTTTTCAGAAATTAAAAAGCTCTGAATCATACATGCATTTGGTGCCCTTCATGAACAATAAGCAATGTATGTATGATTTTGGTCTGAGCAGTGTTTAGAGTTGAAGTCATTTGACAACCAAAACATTTTCATTTGACTCTCCAGGCCACCATTCAGGAAATATATTGACTTTTTTTTTAATCAGTGGCTCAATTATTCCATGCATCTTACATATGCAAATCCACACAATCAGTGATCATGCTCCTGTCTCAATTACTTGGGAACCAAATTACCATCAGACTGAGCCTGAATAAATCACCACTCAAAGATTCTTAATTTGATACAGACATCAAAAGTTCTTGGAAATTAACAGTCCTGCTGAATCCACAACAACTCTTCTGTGAGATTCAAAATCATTTTCTACATGCATTTAAGAAAAAAATATATAAGACAAATTGAACAAAACATAGAATAAACTCAGAAGGTTAAAGACACCTACATAGAACACTTTAAAAATCTGGCTAATTGAAAAACCAAGAACCAATATAAATTAAATATTAAATATTAAACCAATAAGACTTAACTGCAAATATAATGGTGGAAATCAAAAAGGGGACGCCCTTAAACTTTAACTCCACAATATATAGAATAATAACAATATCCAATTGATCATGCAGAATCAGAAGAAACAAATTTTCCCCAAACTATTTCCACAAAGCTGTTCAAAGGGCATAAGTGTTTACTTTTATAGACATGTGGTAATAGGAGTGCAAAAACATTGTATTGCTTATTAGATAATTGTTCTTTACTATCAGTAAAATCAGATACTGAGAACAAAAAAAGCTACTTGTAAATTATTGTCAACACTGACCTGCAAGCAATGTGTTACACATTTATCATATTGACCCAAGTGGGTCAACTAGGTAGCTATTATTGCACACTAGCTAATTTTTACCAGTTTGTCTAGTCATTTGGGGGACATCAAAGGAAATTAAATGTTAAATACTATTTTATATGAGTGTTCTACTTTTGGTAAAATTGGTGAAGTTGACAAACAATAATAACAGTTCAGTCTCCTGATCAACTGTGTGTCCACCATATTGTTAGTGAGGAAAGGAGCACAGTGGCTATGAAAGTCTTTCCCCACTCAAGGGTCAGAGTGACTTTGAGTGGACAGCTCGTCTCAGTGGGGTGCAGTTAAGGAGATAAATGCTTTCACTGACTCAAGGTGCCTTTTTTGTGGGCCCGCCTTATTTATTCTCTCTTTTTCTCTATTTCTCTTTCTCTACCTCTCTCTCTCTTTCTCTCTCACGCACCCGCTCTCTCACTCACTCTCGCTGGAATTCTCACTTCGACTTTCAGCTGCCGTAACAGAAAGTAATCTGGCTTGCTGAACCGTAGACATTTTGCAACCTTGTTTCTTTTAGGCAACAACATAAAAGAATGATCCAGTTAATTGTTGGCATATGAACCTGAAGAAGCAAAGCAGCTCAAGATCTAAAACAGCATTTGTTTGAAGTCTAAACTCTCACTTAAAAGGGTCTTTGACATTAAATTAGCAGGTTTTAAAAATGTTGCTTCATTAGATTCCTTAGCAAACAGATTTTTCTTTTTTTCAGATGGTCTTACTGACTGCATGGACCCTGATTGCTGTATCCAAAGCCCATGCCAGAACAGCCCACTGTGTCGGGGCTCTCGAGATCCACTGCAGGTGATCCAGCAGAGCCAGTTACCTGTGCAGAAGGTCCGCTCTTTCTATGAGCGTGTTAATATGTTGGTGGGCAGAGATAGTACACACATCATCCAAGGAGAAAACCCCTTCAATGCCAGGTACAACACTGTGCAACAGTCATGTGTGAAGCAAATACACCCTCTTTAAATTTTACATTGTGGTAATGTGTGTGTGTGGTAGCTCAGTGGTTAGGGTGTTGGGCTATTAATCTGAAGGGGGTAGGTTCTAATTCAAAGGCCCATTCATTCCTGTTTTGTAAGAAAACTGTTTATTTAATAAGGTCATTTTGCTGTTACACCGATTTCTGGGTAACCTAACATTCATTGATTTCATTTTGTCTATTTCAGCCTCGCTTCTCTGATCAGAGGTCAGGTGCTGACTACAGATGGAACCCCTCTAGTGGGGGTCAATGTGTCCTTTGTCAAGTACCCTCATTATGGATACACCCTCACACGGCAAGATGGGACGTGAGTACAAAGTTGAACTTTCCCAACCAAACATTAGTTAGCTTTAATAGCTTTCTCTCCCCCTCTATGCTAGGAGTTTAGATCACTTCTGACATTCTTAAACTCTACAATGTCATTATGCGTTTCTGCTTCCAGCACTGATGATGTATACCACATCATTAAAACAAATACAGAGTAAATGTTTATCACATTCAGTTGGAGTCGTGTAAACCCAGAGCATTTTCTGCTTTAATGACTGCAGTTTATTATTGAAATTAATTATCCCTCCCCCTGAAAATGACATCTTGACTGGTAAAATCATTCAGAGTGCAATAGTGCCATCTATAATACATAGAGCACAAGTAATTATGTTTTTCTTCTCACTGTGCGCTTTCGTCTCCGACCCGCTTTCCCACAGCTTTGACCTTATCGCTAACGGAGGCGCGTCTCTCACGTTGCATTTCGAGCGTGCACCCTTCCTAAGCCAGGAGCGCACAGTGTGGCTGCCGTGGAACAGCTTTTATGCCATGGACACACTTATGATGAAGACAGAAGAGAACACCATCCCAGGCTGCGACCTGAGCGGCTTTGTTCGGCCCGATCCGGTGGTGGTGACTTCACCCCTTTCCTCCTTCTTCAGCTCCCGACCCGGAGAAAGGTCCATTATCCCTGAGACTCAGGTCAGAACTGAACGGTCTGGGTCATGCAGGCCTTTAATTCTCCCTTCATTATGCCACAGATGGTGCAGAAATGCTATTTTTTCTTCACCTCAAGTCCTTCTGTTCCTTCATATGTTCATTAAATGGTACTATGGCCATCCAGGCTTTTCAACTTAAGTTAGTGACATTTGCAGAAAGCACATGGTACAAGAATTTTACTTCAGCTAGGATGTTTTTTTTTTGTGTGTGTGTAAATGAGCTACTTCAGAAATTGATTGAAATCACAGTTATACTTTCGTTCCCTATTTCCAATTCACCTCCCCTCACACACTTCTTTTCCATCTCATTTATCTTATTTTTTCTCCTTCTGCTGGGCCTAATCTTATCTTTCTCATTATCCACTCACTTTTTATCCACCTTCTCCCCAAGGGAGGGCTTTACTTCACTACTGCTTGTGATCTGAAAGATTCGGCTAACACAAGCCTAAATCTCTTGTTCTTTATGTTTGTCAGGTTCTTCATGAGCTGATTGAGATCCCGGGCAGCACTCTGAAACTGTGTCACCTGAGCTCCAGAGCGGCAGGGTACCGTTCACTACTAAAAATCACCATGACCCAGGCCGTAGTGCCTCTTAGTCTGATCAAGGTACATCTGATGGTTGCTGTGGAGGGTCACCTCTTTCAGAAATGGTTCCATGCTTCACCTAACCTGGCTTACACCTTCATATGGGACAAGACAGATGCTTACGGCCAAAGAGTCTATGGCCTTTCTGAGGCAGTAGGTAGGTTTGGCTCGAATCTATTTAAATAAACTGAAGCCTAAGCAATGATGCCATAATATTCCAACATTTAAAATCACGAATTCTGAATACAACTGAGATATTGAATGCTCTTAAAGGAGTAATCCAGGCTTTTTTCTTCCTTTTTGTATCCAAACCTTCATTTTTAATTGATGTCATTGTCTTTTACTGTATGGTCTTTAGATTCAAAATAATATGTTAGTAAAATACAATATTATATTTACAATTATGCATCCATTATCTTTCATTTAATCCTATACTAGGGTCTAGGACTGGTTCCCATGCCCATCCAGGGGAGAATGTTTCAGGCACTGGGCTGATACACCCAGGACAGGGTCCCAATCTATTACTCGGCACACACTCACTCAAACAGACACAAACTATATATAGGGGCAATTTCTAGCAGTAAATTTACCTAAAATCTATGTTTGTTGACTGTGGGAATAAACAGTAGAACCATAGGTAACCCACACGGGGAGAAGATGTGAGAATTAGAATGAGTCTTGAGTGGCACAATGTCAACTGAGAACACTATGTTGTGATACTGTATTGCTATAATAGTTGTATCACTACAGTTTAAAGAAGCAAAGGCAAAGTAGCCTTCATTAGAGTCAGGTGAATTATTTTTCAGTTGGTTGCAATTTGCAATGTCCTTAGTCGATGCAACTAAATCTTATTCCCTGGTACTTTATTAAAACCTAAAAATATGTAAATTCTGAGTTTGTGTTGTGTGTCACAAAAGGCTTTTCAGGTACAGTGTATCAAGTATCATAAAGATGAACCACCAGATTTGTTTTATTGAACAAAAGCTTTTAACAAGATTTCATAGAAATATGGAACCAGTGCAATATATTTAAATTATTTTTCCTAGTAGAAATAAATACTGGCAAGTCCCTTTAAGGTAGGTCTGCTTTGATCCCACTTATCTGGCTTGCTATTATATTCACAAAAACACAATAAACCTACAGAAAGAACGTTGGATTCATTTAAACAGCATGGCGTAAAGCATTTTCTTTTCTATGGATTTTGATCCACTCAGTATGGACTCCCCTAGAGCTTATTATACTTAAAAGGGAATTAATATTCAGCTAAGTGTAGGACCATGAAGCCAGTGCGATGTTAGAGGCTTCATCACCCCTGTCACTGCTGGTTTTAAAAAGAGGCTTAAAGTATCTGCCGTGGTTGTCGCTGCTGGGGAGAAACTGCTGAGCTTTGCAGTGTGTCACTACTGTGGCATGTGTGCAGACAGTCAGATGGCGACTCCACTATCCTTATCAACAAGATCCTATTTACTGTATCACACAGATCATCTTATGATTGTAGCTGAAAATCTGTGTCAGACTTGGTCCGACTTGCTAAAGGATGAGAATAAATGATAGATTTATACTACAGATTTGATTACAGTATGTGTTGTGATTCCAGTATAGCACCAGATGTAACATAAAATAGTAAAAGTAAAATCATCACTACCTGTCATAGCTGTTGTAAGATGGTTCACAAGTCTTTTTGGAATTTAAGAGGACATGTTGTAAACAGGTCTTGTATTCACTTCTTGTCTTATCTCAGTAAAAGCCTAATTGTAATGAGCTGAACTGGGTCATTCTCATCATAACATCGAGTTGATATTTTGTCTGAAGGTTAAGGGTTTAATTCCTAATTCCAAGTTGCAAAAGTGTCAAAAACTAAACTTGTATACAATATAAAATCTCTCTCCTTTCTATCTCTCCTCAGTTTCTGTTGGTTATGAGTATGAAACGTGTCCTAGTCTGGTATTGTGGGAGAAGAGAACAGCAGTATTGCAGGGATATGAACTGGAGCCCTCTAACTTTGGTGGATGGTCTTTGGACAAACATCACATTCTCAATCTGCGAAGTGGTATGAACTTCTATACTCTACAATACAACCAGTAGAGGAATGACATTTATTTTACTTACATACTGAAAATATATCATAATATAAAGATTAGATTGGTTTTGTCCACTTCTACTCATAACCAAGTTCTATTAAGTGCATTAACCCCAACATGGTCATAAAAGTTAAAACATCAAGCTTGTAAACCCAACTTATAAGGTTTTACTGCAATGCACTCTAAAAGCATTATTTTGACTTTTAACAATGAAACATTGACTGATTGTGCCTCTCGTTACAGGCATTCTTCATAAAGGAAGTGGGGAGAATGTCTTTGTTTGCCAGCAACCCCCAGTTATAACCAGCACTATGGGCAACGGGCGTCGGCGGAGTATCTCTTGCCCGAGTTGTAACGGATTGGCAGATGGAAATAAACTGTTGGCACCAGTGGCCCTGGCAGCAGGAATCGATGGCAGTCTTTATGTGGGTGACCTGAATTTTGTGCGCAGGGTGTACCCTTCCCTCAACACCACTCGCATTTTAGAGCTAAGGTATGACAAAAGAAAGGCAGGAGCATTTTTTCAAATCTTTAGTTTTTAGGGCAGTATGTAGTATCTAATTGCATTTTAATATCTTCCATAGTTGCACATGTCAAAATGTTGCTTTCTTATCTTGCTTCTTTTGTGCCACAAAGAAATAAGGATTTTCGACACAGGTGAGTATTGGCCTTTTTAAACTTAACCATTTAACTATTGCAGATGATTCGACTTTGGTGTTGACTTTACTAACATGATTTTTTTTAGCAACAACCCAACACATAAGTACTTCTTAGCTGTAGACCCAGTTACAGGGGCTCTGTTCATCTCAGACACAAACTCCCGGAGGATTTACAGGGTGCGATCGCTCACTGGTGGTCGTACTCTGGCTGACAACGCTGAGGTGGTTGCCGGTACAGGAGAGCAGTGTCTACCCTTCGATGAGCGCTGTGGGGATGGGGGTAAAGCTATAGAGGCCACACTTATGAGCCCAAAAGGTAAGGAGGAATGACAGAAAATTATAATGTCAGTCAATAATAAATGTAAAGACATGATTTCACTATTCATCAGCAATATCACTGGTGCCACACAGCAGCTCTGTGTCATGATAAAGCAAGAAAAGTGATTAAACCTTTATTTTGCATCACTTTACATCTCATTCTTTTGAAGTAATAATACCGAACATCGAAAGTTGACTAGATAAGGATAAAAGAGTCCAGGTGCTATCGAAATGAAAGTGAACATTGACACCTCAAGCCACTAATTATTTCTCTGTATACTGTGAATCTTCAAAGCCTGTGGAACTTCATGGCTGTTCTTCTGTACCTGGGTTTAAATGGTACAGCGAGTGAGAAACATTATTTCAGCAATAAGAGATAAATATTATTGTTTCTTCTAGAAATTCTCAACTCATCTCATTATTTTCCACAAACTCACTCACACAGGCACACACACACTATATAAAGCCAATTTTAGATCAAGTTTAGATAAATTTTGATACAGAACCACGTACCAGATGAAAACCTGAAACTTGAATTTATATGTACATATAGCACAGAGAAAAAAATGTTAACATTAAGGCTAATCGGATTTGAGTTATTTCCTCATGGTAATGTAAATGCAGTCATAAATACATTTAAAGAAATCAGTTATAAAAGATGACACCAAACTGTCAGACATGTCATACTAGCATAGCTTCAGTCAGACATAGAATCAAGAAAAGAAATGAAGGCAGACTACAGAGTCTTTCCAAATCACAGATGACTGAGTGCAGTGAGACATCATTGGAGGCACACTCGATGACAGAGCACCCTGTGCTGGATTCGGAATGTTTCAGATCAAAGTTTTCAGTTAGTTGCATCATACCTATAGAATTAACACAGAATAGATTTATCTTTTAAAGGTCACAGGGTTCATTTTGTCATTTACACATATGCATAGGAATTGTACTGTGAATATTGTGAATTTCCCCATTGTGGGACAAATAAAGGTCTATCTTATTGTACTGTTTTGTTATCCATTCCCTAAATTCACTTGAGGGTAGTGTACCTTTTGTTATATCCTTTGTTAACTTGCTGGAAGATACAGTTGTGCTTGTTGTGCTCATGAATCAAAGTTCTGTTATACTGTATTCTAATATATAATCTTGTTTATTGTATATTAAGTTACATATCTGCTCAATATTTAGGCTCAGGCTTAAATTTTTTTTAGATTACATCCCTACCATTTGCTGCATATACACACTAACTGTGCGAATCTGCACAGTGTCACGTCAGGGAAAATGGTATGTAGTTTGAAGTCTCTGTAACATCATTTTATTTGGATAGCCCACAATTCAAGACCATCCATTCAACTCGATTTGTTCAGGACACCAGGGTTTATGAGTCACTTTACAGAGTTCTGCACCCTGGCTGCTTGTTGTGATTGACACTTTCATAGGATGTAATCTTGGAGTTCCTTGAACCTCCCTCCATTCAGTGACTGGGTAAGAGTTCTAGAGGTCATGCTTGTTTCTAACATCAAATGCTTCAATAGCAAACTCAGTCCATAGATTTATACTCAGTTTCTAATGAGGCTGGGCCAACATTCAATTTTAGAATTTCTTCATTTAATTACTTGCCTAAATTCCTGTATCCATTTTTTGCTCAAATTCTTTCTGCTTCATTCTTTTGAAGCCCAAGCTGTAGAGCCTTGATGTCTCAGCTCATTATCTTCTTCTTAATCCTATACTAATGTATAGTGTTGTGGGAGGTTTCCCATGCCCATCCAGGGACGAACCTTTTGGGCGCTGGGCAGATATACTTACGATACAGTGCCAATCCATCGCTGGGCACACACAACTTCAGACACAATCAGTATAGACAAGGAACTACCTTATTTCCAACCACATCACAGAACCAAGAGGTGTTAGATTTTAAAGGTTTCTAATCAAAATTCCATCTTGAATGACGAAGAGAATAAGATGCACTGGGTTGTCCTGGTCACCCTGACACCACCAAACTTATTTATCTTCTCTGAAGCACATATTAGCTAACAAACAAGTTCTTTACAGGACTGATGTCTTAACACTTTACACTCCATAATCCAAATGTACATACCTTTGCATATGACGGGCACAATGTGCAGGACAGCACTTAATATATAGGAAAACAGCTTACATAAGAATTGCATAACTTTAAATATAATGTGTTTGTTTGTGTCTACTGTCGTTTGCGCTGTGGTACCGTCTCCTGGCTTTACTGTTCAGTTCCTTTCTGCAGAAGTGCAGCTTTTGACCTTTGTACATCTGATGCTTAGTCGGCTGCACGTCTTTTTCTTTAAATGCTATTGTGGTCTGTTTCATCTTCTGCCCCTATATGTGAATTGACATGTTAAAATCAAGGTGACATTTAATGGTTGCAGACCATTTTGACAAAAAGCTCATAATAAAAAAATACATACTAAGGGTTAGGGAAAGAGTTCTAACAAAAAAGATTTATGAAGGTCTTGACATTTCGGTTTTTCACACACTCTCAGGTATTGCAGTCGACAAAAATGGGTTGATGTACTTTGTGGATGCCACCATGATCAGAAAAGTGGACCAAAACGGCATCATCTCCACTCTGCTGGGTGCAAATGATCTGACTGCTGTACGACCCCTCAGCTGTGACACCAGCATGGATGTTAGCCAGGTATGTGGGAGTTCTGCCTCTCATTTTCAGTCTTAGGCAAACATTTAGTCAGCTCTGCATAAATGAAATGTTTTGTTGACTTCTCAACATTCACTGTAGAGAGTACAGCAAAGTAAAGCTCTTTATATACAGTATATTTATATAAAGTGTACATTTACATATTTTATATTTGGAGACTTCATTTGCATAATACACTAACAAACATAATGTACAGTTCAAAAATAATATATTTAAAAATCTGTTGTTAAAGGATTTACGTGTAGATTTTTGCTCCAAAAACTTTTACTATTTTTCAAACTTGTCAAACTCAGTTTAATGATTTGCAGCAGTTCAAGAAAACTCTAATTAAAAGTTGAACTGTAGGTGAATACAAAACTTTTCTCTGAGGCACCTTCGCCTTTTTCTGTTGCTGCGTATCTACCTGCAACTAGTGAAGCATAAACATCTTTGTGTTCTGCAACATAAAGACCTTTAAGGTGCTCATATGTCTATTTAAAATATCCACACTGCATAGGAAAATTTCACTTATACTTAAGGACTACATTAAAATGTAGTTCATTCTCTGATCATTATATGAATTCCTTACTGCATAATACTAACATCTTCTTAACTCACTGGTTTGGAATAAAGTAAGGGACAACAAAGTCTGACATTGAAGAAGTGAAGTTGCTGAAGTTAAAAATAAACCCTTAAATATAGGATGGAGCAATGGAAAAAAAAAATATGGGAAGTATAAGAGCTTAAAACAAAACAAAATAAAAAAGATAGAGACGTGCGCTTCAGCAGTTTTCAAGTAGATATTTGCTCATTAAATGTGTGATACTAAATATGACCTATAACCTAGGTTTAGAGTAATACATTCATTACTGCATCATCCTCATAACATTTGGAGGCAACCACTTATATTAATGTACTTTCCTGCTTGATTTGTAAGCCCCTCACAGAGTTAAATCTAAATCTCATGAGTTTTATTTTCCTTATTCAGGTACGTTTAGAATGGCCCACCGACTTGGCCGTCAACCCCATGGACAACTCACTGTATGTTCTGGAGAACAACGTCATCTTACGTATCACTGAGAACCACCAGGTGAGCATTGTGGCAGGGAGGCCCATGCACTGCCAAGTACCTGGCATTGACTACTCCCTCAGCAGATTGGCTATCCACTCAGCACTGGAAAGTGCCACAGCTATCGCTGTCTCCCATTCTGGTGTGCTGTATATTGCTGAGAGTGATGAGAAGAAAATCAATCGGGTACGGCAGGTCAGTGCAAACGGTGAGATTTCGCTGCTGGCTGGCGCCACCTCCGAGTGTGACTGCAAGAATGACGTCAACTGCAACTGCTATGCCGGTGATGAGGGTTACGCCACTGACGCCAGCCTCAACGCACCTACTTCCTTGGCAGTAGCTCCGGATGGCACACTGTACATCGCTGACCTCAACAACATCCGCATCCGGGCCGTGCACTCAAACCGCCCAGGCCCTAATGCAGCCGGCCACTTTGAGGTTGCATCGCCACGAGAGCAGGAGCTATATGTCTTCAGCGAGGAGGGACTCCACCTGCACACCATCAGCCTGGTTAGTGGTATGAGTCTCTACAACTTCAGCTACACGTCTGATGGAGAGCTGGCTGCCGTAGTTGATAACTGTAACAACACAGTGCTGGTGCGTAGAGAGGGTGGTGGCTTGAGCGGAGCCAGCGTGATTAAGCTTCACCTCCTCCCTGACAGTCAAGTACTGACCTTGGGCTTGGACACAACAGGCAGTCTGCGTTCCATTTCCAATCTGGACCAGGAGATTGTGCAGCTCAGCTACAGCGGCAGCACCGGTCTGCTCACCAGCAAAGCAGATGAAACCGGCTGGACCACCTTTTATGAGTAAGTGTGACTATGTGAGCTGGAATTAGGTTTTTGGACATGACCGAGTCAAGCTTATTTTAAGCTCCAAATCAGGTGTTAGCTCAGCAGCTCTGAAGTTGATGAGAGGTTCTTACTCGCATTCCAAAACCAGTATAAGCAGCCAAATATGAACCACGTGTTGGACCCTTACTACATTTTGTAAGATAGATGCAAACTGACATTATTTAGCATTAAGCAATGAGAAATATGTTTACAGAAGACTTACCCATGCCATCAAGTCTATATTAAAAAGCTCAAATTGTGACTTTATACTGGCACATGGTGTCCAGAATATAACATATTGCTTTAAAACAATTAATTAAATCACTATTTAGAATATGTAAATATTTTTGATTATCTTTTCCCCTATGACTGTTAACCATTGTCTCCCTCTACTGTCATTTTATGTTACTGCACCCAAATGGTTTTCTCTACACTCCATTCCACAAAACATCAGTCAGAATGAGAAACATTTGTGACAGGCTTCCAACATGTCCCTGGTGAAAAGAAAAAACGAAACAGGATCACACTGCCACTTCACTAAGGCAATCTGGAGACCCCCATCATATGATCAATCTGCTAATCTTTTGGTCTCAGCTACCATCTTTTAAGTTCACATAAGTGTAACAGATGCTTGCTCTTTCTGCCAGAGCTGTCATGCCCACACTGAGCCTGTGGCGCTTTTGAAATGAATCATGTTAAATCCATGCTTGTGAGGATGCGTTTGAAACAGAAAGTATTTTTATGCGAAAGCTACATCTGTTCTGTGTGTTAGATTGTGAGGTGTCGCCTTGTTTTTGTGCCTACAGGTATGACAGTGAAGGAAGACTCACCAATATGACTTATCCAACTGGAATGGTGACCAGCCTGCACCGAGAGATCGAGAAATCCATCAACATTGACATTGAGAGCTCAAATAGAGATGATGACGTCACCGTCATCACAAATCTTTCCACAGTCGAAGCGTCTTACACTGTGGTGCAAGGTGTGCTTTTTACTGAAAACCCATCACCTTGCATGTTAATTAATTTATTAACATATAATAATTTATTATTTATAAACCCATCACCTTGCATGTTAATTTGCATTAATAGCAGTCATGTTAACTTCTAACATACATAATAGTACATTTAACATTCTTATCTCATTATCTTGACTGCTTAATTCTATACAATGGTCATGGGGGGGGGGAATATCCTCATGCATATCCAGGGGGAACGTTACAGGCGCTGAGCAGAAAGGAAATTTTAATAATATTATTTTTGTCGCCATTTCAGGTTTTAATCACGAAATGCAACTCATTTAAAATTATTAAATTACAGCAACATACATCTTCTCATGGGTTATTAGTTTAATACATGGTGCAGAGTGAGTTTGTCAGACAGTGGGGGATTGATGCTTTACGTCTCAGGACATTTATTTTTATCACTGTTGAGCCCATGAGCAAGGTGTATGTATGTGTATACATACACATATATATACATATATTTATGTTTGTGTGTGTGTGTGATGCCTGAAAAGGATTTGTTAATTCCCTTTGGGTTTTTTTGTTATCTCCCATGTTACATGCTCAGTCTCAACCTTGACACACTGAAATATGATTAGGGTGAAACAGATAATTCTCACTGTCTCTTGAACTCCCAAAGCTGCAGGCCCCATGCTCCCACAGCCTATTTCACCTGTATAATGTGCATCTGTGTACATCTGAGAGGGAGCAAGAAAGAGAGAGAGAACACAGGGAAAGTATGGGTGAAAGGAAGAAAGCTTGTGACAGGTGAACAGACGGTCAGACATAAAAACAAAGTGAGAGACAGCTAGAGAAAAGGACCGATCAGGTCCCTTTTCCCCTGACCCCTACAGCAGATGAGACAGAGCCTAAAGTAAGACTGCTATCACCTATCATCGGGGCCTAGGGAAAGAAAACTTTGGAAGTTTAATTAAGGAGTTGGCCCAGGAGGGCTGTGAAACTAGAGAACTTTCAGTTACCTGCAGTACAGAGCAATTTAAATCTCCAGACGTTACCTGCTCAACATCTGTTCACGCAGATTACTCATAAAATCCTTACTGCCCTCTCTCATATAACTTTATTACAGAGTATAACAGATAATTGTAAATAACTGTATAATTGTATCGAGTCAGTAATGGCACCCTGTACTCTGCTTCAAATTGACAAATACAACTGGTAAAATCCTTCAAATTTTTTTGACCTGCAAAAAAAGCATTGGATTATTGTCTAATCTGTGGCACTGTGTTGCCCTCTACAGACCAAGTGCGGAACAGCTACCAGCTGTGCAACAATGGCACACTGAGAGTAATGTATGCTAATGGCATGGGCATCAGCTACCACACAGAGCCGCACATTTTGGCCGGCTCAGTGAGCCCCACTATCGGTCTCAGAAACATCACACTGCCCACCGACAATGGCCTCAATTCTATAGAGTGGCGGCTACGCAAGGAACTGACCAAGGGCAAAGTCACAGTATTCGGCAGGAAATTAAGGGTAAGTACTGCCATGGATTATCAACCAGTGTTTACCAGTGTCAATAATTATAATAATTACAGAGTCCAAGCTTTTGCAAATAACCTTCTGGATTCATCTTTTTCAGGCCCATGGGCGCAACCTGCTCTCCATCGATTTTGACAGAAACACAAGGACAGAGAAGATCTACGATGACCACAGGAAGTTCACTTTAAGGATCACGTATGATGCCCAAGGCCGACCTGCAATCTGGCAGCCCAGTAGTAGCTTGGCTGTGGTGAATGTTTCGTACTCGTCTACGGGGAAGCTGGTGGGTTTACATCGCGGCAGTATGAGTGAGCGGACAGAGTTCGACCCACAAGGACGCATTCTTTCTCGCACGTTTGTGGATGGAAAAGTGTGGAGCTATAGCTACCTGGATAAGGTGAACATTTATAGTTTTGTTTGTTTAAAGACTTTCCATGGTTTTTCACACTTCACCAAAAATAAGTAGGTTATTAATATTTGTATTTTCTTTTTGTGCAGTCAATGGTGTTGCTCCTGCAGAGTCAACGACAGTACATCTTTGAGTTTGATGCATCAGACCGTATCACGGCAGTCACAATGCCCAGCGTGGCTCGTCATACCATGTTTACCCATGTCTCCATTGGCTACATTCGAAATACCTACATCCCTCCCGAAAGCAATGCCTCCATCATCTATGACTTCAGTGAGGATGGACGCCCACAGGCCACTTTCTTTCAGGGTACAGGCAGGCGTGTCCTTTACAAGTATGGCAAACTGGCAAAGCTGTCTGAGATTCTATATGACAGCACAGCTGTAAATTTTGGCTATGACGAAACAACTGGCGTCCTCAAGATGGTCAATTTGCAGAGTGGAGGCTTCTCTTGCACAATAAGATATCGTAAAATGGGTCCTTTGATTGACAAACAAATCTACCGTTTCTCTGAGGAGGGCATGGTGAATGCCCGTTTTGATTACACCTACCATGACAACAGTTTTCGCATTGCCAGTATGAAGCCTGTGATCAGTGAGACACCATTGCCAGTGGACCTTTACCGCTATGATGAGATCTCCGGCAAGGTGGAGCATTTTGGCAAATTCGGGGTCATCTATTATGACATCAACCAGATCATCACCACTGCAGTGATGACACTGAGCAAGCACTTTGATGCTCATGGCAGGATTAAAGAAGTACAATATGAGATTTTCCGGTCCCTCATGTACTGGATGACAGTGCAGTATGACAACATGGGTCGCGTCATCAAGCGTGAGCTGAAGATTGGGCCGTACGCAAACACCACACAGTATCGCTATGAATATGATGGAGATGGTCAGCTCAGTGGCGTCAAGGTCAACGACTGGTCTACTTGGCGTTACAGCTATGATCTTAATGGCAACATGCACCTGTTGAACCCAGGCAGCAGTGCCCGGCTCATACCACTTCGCTATGACCTGAGAGATCGCATCACACGCTTGGGAGACATGCAGTACAAGCTGGACGAAGACGGATTCCTTAGCCAAAGAGGCGCTGATATTTTTGACTACAACTCCAAAGGTCTGCTGGTGCGAGCTTACAGCAAGGCAGCAGGTGGATGGAGTGTGCAGTACCGCTACGATGGCCTCAGCCGAAGGGTCTCCGCCAAGAACAGTTTAGGCCAGCACCTGCAGTTTTTCTATGCTGACCTGAACAACCCTGTGCGGGTCACACACGTGTTCAACCACTCCAGCTCAGAAATCAGTTCACTCTACTATGACTTGCAGGGCCATCTGTTCGCCATGGAGGTGAGCAGCGGAGAAGAGTACTATATCGCCTCCGACAACACGGGTACGCCACTGGCCGTCTTTAGCAGCAATGGGCAGATGATCAAGCAGGTTCAGTACACAGCTTATGGTGAAGTGTACCATGATTCCAACCCCGAGTTCCAGCTGGTTATCGGATTCCACGGCGGCCTTTATGATTCACTGACAAAGCTAGTGCACTTCACACAGAGGGACTACGATGTGTTAGCTGCCAGATGGACGTCGCCTGACTATACCATGTGGCCGAAAATCAGCAAGGATCTGGCACCATTTAACTTGTACATGTTTAAGAACAATAATCCTCTTAGTGATATGTTGGATGTGAAGAATTATGTCACAGGTAGGTGTTTGAGCTGACAACAGGATACATAGATTATTATAAAAACATAAAAATAAAGGTGATTAAAATGCAATCTGTAGATTAAATTTGAAAGTACTAAGAAATAGATTCTTCAGTGAAACTACTGACTTCTATCTACAAAGCTAATAGCTGGATTCATTATTATGCTCAGTATCTTTTATGGCAGGGAAAAATAAGTCTAATAAAGTTATTAAATTGTCAGGAAACCATCACTGAACTAAAGAGTGTAAAGAATTAGAATAAACATTTCAGAACTAAGGTTGGAACCCATTGGAAATTCAAATCTTTATTGTAAACAGTTAAAATTTCTTTACATTCATTTTCACCAATGAAACAATTGTGTTTGTGTTAATGATGTGAAATAAAGCAACAAAAAATAAAGTTTAAATATTAAACAATTTTTGATTTCCAGATGTAAAGAGCTGGCTAGTTATGTTTGGCTTCCAGCTCAGTAACATCATCCCTGGCTTCCCTAAACACACATTGTATTTTGTGGACCCACCTTATGAGCTGCTTACTAGCCAGGACTGCGAAAATGGCCAGGTAAGTACCCATATCAAAGCAATAAAAATATGTATTAAGTATTCTGTCTGCAAGCTTCAGCAATGGTCTTTCTGCAGCTGATGACTGGAGTCCAGCAAGAGGCTGAGCGGCACAACCAGGCCTTCATGGCGTTGGAGGGTCAGCTGCTCAACAAAGAGCGACAGAACAAGCAGGATAAACCGGGCCACTGGTTTGGCACAGTACCATCCATTATTGGACGTGGTGTAATGCTGGCTGTGAAGGAAGGCCGCGTGGTGACCGGCGTCTCGAGCACAGCTACTGATGATAATAAAAAGGTGGCTCTGGTGCTCAACAATGCTGTTTACCTGGAGGGAACCCATTATGTGCAGGATGGCCGTGATTGTCACTTTTTTGTTAAAATTGGCTCGGCCGATGCTGACTTGTTGGCGTTGGGCCTCGGCAATAGCCGGAGGGTGCTGGAGAGCTCTGGCATTAACATGACAGTAAGTGGGCGCTCCAGGCGTGGGGTAACTGTGGAGCTGCGGACATCGGCTCTGTCCCTGAGCGTGCGCTACGGCTTGGCACAGGACACGCTGGACGAGGAGCGAGCCCGTTTACTAGAACTGGCACGTCAGCGGGCACTGGCGGGCGCCTGGCTGCGAGAGCAGCAGAGGACAAGGGATGGAAAGGAGGGGAGCCGTCTGTGGACCGAGGGTGAGAGGCAGCAGCTGCTCTCCACAGGGAGGGTACAGGGCTATGATGGTTATTATGTGCTGCCTGTGGAGCAATACCCCGAACTGGCAGATAGCAGCACCAACATTCAGTTCCTTAGACAAAATGAGATGGGCAAGAGGTAACACAGCTTTGAGCTCATTGTGTTTAGTCTGATTGGGATTTTAGAATTTGTTTTTTTTTCCTGTCTTTTTTTGGCACCACTCTCTTTTACCCCTGTTCTCTTACTGTATCACTTTTACCCACAGAGAATAAATGAACATTTAACTCTCTGAATGCTGCAGGGACTTTTAAAACAATGTTACTATTGTTATTATTACTGCCATAGGCAAAAATAACAATTTAAAGAACTAAAGAGGAGTTTGTTTTGTTTTTGTGCAGTGGACTTCAGAAAGCGCTGAAAAGAACTGCAACTAAAACAGACCAACTGTTGAGTAAAACAAAAAAAAACCTTTTTAAAAAAGAAAAGCTATTTTTCGCCCATATTTTTTGGGTTCCGAAATGATGTTGATGCCAGATGGTACTATACGGTCTTTTCTGATTCGAAAGCGAGAGGGCGGAGCCCTTTCTAATTATTATGGAGGTCTGTTCCCGACTCTGGAACTGAGTGACATCCACAGGATGGATTCAGTCATTTAAGTCTCAGGCCACGCATTCTCGATAACAGAGTTGCCGACTGTGGCCACAGCATGTCCCATCCACCACAAACTGCATCCTGCTGCTTAAAGAAAACAGAAGAAAGTGGAAACAGTTATCCAGCACAGGATTTCTGATTCGAAATAAACAAAGACAAACTATGACTGTATTTCAATAAAGAATAATGTCCAACATAGTTTTGTTTTGTCACTGGAAGAGTAGAATACCGTCATTGTTGTGTCAGAGTTGAAGTTGGGCTTTAGATGCGATAGTTTTGTACATTTCAGTTGCGGTAGATTTCTGAGACCCCTTCCCCCAGCATCCCCCCCACCATGACGCTTCTGTACAAACACAACTGGGAAAATGATAAGACACCCACGCTACCAAGATCAATAGTATTTAGTATCCGAAATAACTTCTTTTTTGTTTTCTTTGCTGTAATTTATGTGTTAATTATTCTTAGTACACTGCGACAATCATGAAGTCATTGTTTTTAGCCAAGAAGATGAAGAGTATTTTCTTTTGTAAAATATGTAAGAAATGTGCATTACATTTTTTCTATTCATTTCGACTTTGCGTTGAGCACTTCTGTCATAGATAAAAAATAATTTATGTATAGGGTTTAAAAGTTGTTTATACTTTAAATAAAGTTTAAAACTGTGAAACTTGTTTTTTCAAAATATCTGTATGTACAGTGTATAGATTTACCTTTATGCAGTAGAATGTTGTTCATAATATCACGTTTTATATTTCTAACAAAAGGTGGCTTGTAATGTGCAAATCTATAGCTGGTATAACAATGCTAGGATTTTGTGGCACTTCAGTATGTCAGATAAACAATACCGAACCCCAGTTTGATGGTTTATTAGGTTTGTTTTTATGCAGAAGTTGCTGTACTAGAACCCAAACCGTAGAAATGGATTCTATCCACTGTGAAGAGACTCATTATGGATGTCATTATGTACCAAATCAGTATTGAGGGATTCTTACACTTAGGCAAGACTCTTCTGAGACCTTATCAATAAAAAAGGTTTACTTCATGTGAGTTCTGGTGTGTTTCTATGGTGTCAGAAAGACTGGATAAGCTGAGCTAAAATGGTCTTGGAGTCAGGAAAATTAGGTAAATTATGTAAATTCTTTTAATATGCTTTACATAACTTTACATAACAACAATCTGCAAACTGTGCACTCATTTATTCATTAACAATCATTTAATTTCTGTGTAAATACACTGACCATCTTATGGATAAATTGAATGCTTTTTAACAGGTGACTCTTTCTCTCTTTGTTGGTTGGTTGTTTCAGATATTTCCATGGAGCACAGCTCCTGCACCCTAGAGACAACCACTATTTTTTGTCTCTAGCTGATGTTGTTTTCATCAAGATAATGTTGACAATGTGAGCAGCCAGTTTATTTTAAAATGAGAAATATTTCCAATTGTACAGCATTTAAGTAATAACTAGCACTAAAATAATCCACACCCCAATAGTAACACCACAGAACAGGTATAATTTGGTCGGTGCAATATTACTATCCGAGCAGTGTCACTGAAGTGTTTAAATGAAACTAATTTCACCCTCACCGCATCAGTGTCACTGCAGAACTGACAATAAACAGAACATTTTGGGCGCTGGGCAGATACACCCCGGAATGGGGACACTCACTCACACAGACACACACACAAACACACTCGATATGGGGCAATTGGAGCATACACCTTGAATCCATGTCTTTGGATTGTGGGAGGAAACCCACGCAGACATAGGGAGAACATAATACACCAACTTAATAAAAACACATTAAAATATTCAAGTCAAGCTTTAACGATTTAAAATTAGGTTACTGTCGTATATCGTTTTGTTTGGAAATACAAATCTGACGGTTGACTCGTATTTTGAATGCGGTTCTGTAAATGAGGCGGTCTCTTCTGTTGGTTGATTTGCATAAGCCACGCCCACTCATTGAATACCCCGAGTAGGAAGTGAGCAGCAGTTAAACCCGGTGTTTGGAAACAAACATTAACGACATGGCAGGTAAGTTCAAAATTCAGCAATAAAATTAATAATAATAACCAGAAAAAGGATGCTAATGTGTACCTTTAATGCACTAATAATCACCAAGTAAGGCGTTTACAGGATTGTGTTATTTAATGTTAGTTCTGAACTCTTTAATTTTCAATTAAATAACACATTCCTCAGGTAAATGTAAGTTATATAATGGTTTCTTTTTAGATTGAGCTTTTAATGTTGTTATTATAACACGAAAGTGCAGAATTTGAAATGTAATTGCATTTATTTATTTAGTCACAAATGTTTTTCCCTTATCTGATGATCTCTGAAGATTTGTGACGTCATAGGATGATGACTTGCAAATTATTATCTCCACCTGGAAAAGCATTTCATCTTTAAACTCTGTTAAAACCCATATTTTAAGTTTGTGCTCGTTTTTCAATTAGTCTCACTGTTTTCAAATATTTCAAACTGTTAAATTGTTGTTTTACCTAAACATTTCATATAAAGTATGATCATTACACAAAAGTTTCTGTTTATTCTAACATGAGCAAACCAAGCTTTTCACTTGTATCACGTTAGTCGCTTTTGCTTTGTCACAACCATCAAAGATCTGATGATTTTCCTGTTTTTCTGGACTTTCATGTTCATCTACCTTGACCAGCCATAACATAATTATACCTTGTCTTTAGACTTGTTGTTCAGTAAAGAACTGTAAATCTGTGCATCTTTTGCAACAGTGCTGCTGAAAATGTTAAAAGACTTGTGCAACAATCAAAAAGTCCAATGTTTATATATTAATAAACTTGATGCATAACCGAGCAGCAAGAGCTTCCATCAAGAACTTTACAGAATGCAGTGATTTGCCTGCTGTGCTGGGAATGACCCAAGCCATTTTTGCTCTGTTTGAATCATCAGAATAAGCTGTACACAAAGTTAAGAAACAAGATGGTGGTTTTTATTGTGTTGACCGTACAGTGTTTACGTTCAAACCATGTGACTGGTTTAATTTTACTGTAGGCAAGGAGATTTCCTACAGCGATCTCAAGTCTCTCATGGAGAAGAGTAAAGATCTTCTACTTGTGGATGTCCGTTCTAAAGCTGAGGTGGACAAAGGTTGCATTCCAGGCTCCATCCATATTCCATGTAAGTTACTGCATCCTACATAGAATATAACTTTTTATTGTCCTTACACTTACATGCAACCAAATTTGGTAGGATACATGCTCTGTCATCTTGATACAATTTAGCACTGCTTTTAGATGTAAGGTATTTTTTTTAAAATAATTAATTCATGTAGTTACTAATACAGTTAACAGTAATTTGTGTAAAAAAAAAATTTTTAATGTGGTGTAAAAATATTAACACATATCACCATAAATTGCAATGTCAGGGTCATAATCTTTAACATGTGAACACAAGGGATTTTGCTATTTCAATAGATCATTAATGTTTGACCAAAAAACATTGATAATTAAGGGTCTACAGCAGCAGTTGTAAAGTTAAATTTTGTGTAAGAAGGCTTATTATTGTGTCTCTGCAATGCCATGGACTGGTGATCCATCCAGGATGTTTTCCCGCCTTTCGCTCTGTGAGCACTGGATTGGGCTCCCCACACTCTAATTTGTATAAGCAGCTTAAATATTTTGAGGATATTAAATTAATTATATATAGATTGTAGCAGTTGTGGTGCCAGTTATATTTTAGGACATATATATATTATATATTCATGCATTATCAATTAGCTATTTATAATGTGACCCTTTGTGCTGTGTTTTAACTTTCTATTGTAGTGGAAAATGTGGAGATGGAGTTTTCACTAGATCAAGACACTTTCCAAAAGAAGTTTGGTGTATGCAAGCCCTCGTTTGAAGCCCCTGATCTGGTGTTTCACTGCCAGATGGGACGCCGTGGAGGAGTTGCAACAGAGAAAGCCAGGAGCCTTGGCTTCAAAAAGTATGATTAAATAAATATTTATGAACACTTCTTTTAATCATCAAGATTAAAACAAATATCTGAATGAGCCATGCGATGGGAATATTTAAAGACAGCTGTAAATATTGTGTGTTATGTAAAAATGTCAAGTATTAAAATGAAAATGTCTTAGTACAATAGTTAGGCTAAATAATTTTATTTATTAGTAAAATATTGAAATTTCGTAAACGGATTGCATAAGAACTAAAACTGCTGGATGAAAATATTTAACTCTTGAGCATTATCATGTGTTCTCTACACATCTTTCTCTCTTTATAGTGCACGGAACTATACCGGAGGCTACAAAGAATGGTCAGAGAAACAAGGCTAATGATGCTGCTGCTTTACATCTCTGCTGCCTCTATAGCAAAACTGACATATTGTTTCTACATTTTAATAAAGTGAATCATAAATATCAATAAACTTATTATTTATTTTACAATTAGTTTATTTTTTTAGTCTCATTTGCACAAATCTGCATATTACTTTACTCTGTGGTGTGTATCAGGGCTAGTTGTGTGAAAGATATTCATTCATTCATTCATTATCTCCCGCTTTATCCTCTATTAGGGTCGCGGTGGGGTTCCCCATGCCCATCCAGGGGAGAACGTCTCGGGCGCTGGGCAGATAGACCCAGGACAGGGCGCCAATCCATCGCTGGGCACACACTCACTCACACAGACACACTCTATATGGGGCAATTTTTGAGAATTCAATTGACTTGATCCATGTTTTTGGACTGTGGGAGGAAACCGGAGAACCCGGAGGAAACCCACGCAGACACGGGGAGAACATGGAAACTCCACCCAGATGGGGATACGAACCGGGAATCCCTAGCGCTGAGATGCGAACGTGCTAACCACTAAGCCACCGTGCCGCCGTGTGAAAGATATGTTGAATATAAAATCAGTGGGTGGAGGGTGGTGAGGGTGGCATTCCATGTGAAACATGAGGGAGGTGCAATGGGTCGCAGGTAAAAGGTGAAATAGAAAAAATGCAAAAATGTAACATTGTTATAAATCTGTTACATATATACATACACACATTTTCTAACCAATTATTTTTGCTCTGAATTTCACTTGAAGTTCCAAATTTGTATAAGTACTCACTATGCACTGTTAAGGGCACGACCCCCTGCTGGAAACGTTATCTTATTTTGGGAGTGTCCTAAACCGCCGGTAGAAGTGAAGAAGGGAAGAAAGATGGAGACTTACGTTAAGCTTTGCTCAACCTTCAGGTAATAACCACTTGGCTGTGTGTCAGGGCCTCAAAATTTGTATTTACTTCGTAAGAAACGTCTCTTTTCGTAAAATGTTAGACTTATTTAGTAATATTGAGGAACAGTTGTGTATATGGTGTAAGCACTACGTTGTTAACACGTTGGTTCTGAGTGTGCAGGGTTCCACTCTGGGTGGCGCCGTTCCTGCAGGCGGCATCCCGGCTGAAGAGTGACGAGGCCCGGCGCAGGAAAGTTTACCGACTCGTCTACCGCACCTTAGTAAGAACCATATTTTCTTTACTAAATAAATGTATTTATCATAAGTTGTCGGGAACCAAATACTGCCATCTTGGTGATCTGTAAACTCCTTCTCATACTCAACTCTAGATGTGTATCCACACATTACACTATGTAATCCACTAACTCAACATAAAACAACATCAGTTAATTTATATTCCAATTACATTATGCAAACAGTCTGAAAAATATATAATCTGAGTAGTTATTGATCAATTATAAATGTCTACAAGGCTGAGATGATCAATAGACTTCCAGTTATTTTAAGTATTTAAATATTTTACCTTATAATTGATTACTATTTAATGAATTCTGTGTTCTATTAATGGAATTATTATAATTTTAACCAAGAACAGTACTAAATTTGGGATAATTTAGTGGTCATAAAAAAAATTTTTTTAGAGTATTTAAAGAAAAGCAAACCAAAAACATGTAAACTCTACGCAGATCGGTATTCAAACCAGGCTAACCCATAAGTCACACATAATATACAGTGTATATATATTCATTCATTCATTATCTCCTGCTTTATCCTCTATTAGGGTCGTGGTGGGGTTCCCCATGCCCATCCAGGGGAGAACATCTCGGGCGCTGGGCAGATAGACCCAGCACAGGGCGCCAATCCATCACTGGGCACACACTCACTCTCACAGACACACTCTATATGGGGTAATTTTGAGAATTCAATTGACTTGATCCATGTTTTTGGACTGTGGGAGGAAACCGGAGAACCCGGAGGAAACCCACGCAGACACGGGGAGAACATGGAAACTCCACCCAGATGGGGATTCGAACCGGGAACCGGGAACCCCTAGCGCTGAGAGGCGAACGTGCTAACCACTAAGCCACCGTTCCGCCTAGTATATATATATATATATAATACAAAGTTCCCCCTACCAATGTAATTAATGTTATGTTGTGTTCTCACAATTAATTATTTATTATTTCATTTTATAAGCTGCTTATCCTGATCAGGGCTTATCCCAGCTCTCATAGGACAATAGGCAGAGGAAAGCTCTTTGACAGGTCATCAGTTCATACACATTTAATTAAAACTTTATAGCTGGTTACTTTAATTATTATTTATGTGACTGCTTTTCTTTTTGTAATAATAACAACAGGAACCTTTTAAAAAGTGTTTGTTTCTGTGGATCTTCTCAGCTAAATCACCAGCTGGGTTGCAGCAAGATAAAGAAACCCACCTACATTTATCCAACTGAACTCAAGCAGCTGATTCGTTCTGCATTTCCGGAGCATATCTGCAACTATGTAGATCCTCATCATGAAAATGTAAAATTTCCAAACTATTTTCATAAAGGTTAAAAAAATTTGATCTTTTTGTTTCAGTTTAATGACCTGTTATGTCTTATTACAGGCAGTTGTTGTCACCATGGAAGATCTGAATGCACTCTCTTCTGATTTAAGGAGCAAGAACTAGTGGATATATATATATATGTGTGTGTGTGTGTGTGTGTGTGTGTGTGTGTATATATATATATATATATATATATATAAGTGCTTTGTTTTTTTCTGCTGTATATGTTTGCCTAAATTTAATAAATTAGTTTGTTGAAGCAAGAAATTGAGTGTGAAAGCACTATAAATATCAAAACCCTTAATATTAGACAAATTATAGGCATTAATATAGGCATTGTATTGCTTTAGGCATTTTGTTTGTCCCTTTCCAGCCCATATAAGATCAGTGGGAAGTTTGAAAACAAAGGTTTTTATCATTAAGATCATGATGTTTGTGAATAATGTGTTTTCGATGCTTTGCATTATTGTAATCTTTATTACAGTCATACTAGCAAACTGAATTTGATGGGCTGCGAACATGGTAGAGGATTAAACCGAAGATAATGTGGTGAGATAAAACAAGCAAGGAACAGTAAGAAACAGAGCTGCTGTCATCATCGTGCAAGTGAAGTGGGAATTAAACATTTAAAATTGTGAAGGGAATAAATAAATGGACGATGAGCGTCTGACTTGAAACGCGTCCTGGTATTTAGTATAGTAAATAAACCCCTTGAAAATGTAGTAGTCTAGTATATAGAGAGGAACTGTGGGTATAAACGTACAGTAAATGAAGTGGAACGCGTTAGTGATACTGAAGGTCAGTAATGTACAGCAGCTCGTCACGCAGCTGACAGGACGATGGTTCCACTGGCTGCCAAGGCGACAGTCGTACACAAAAACCTCCAGAAACACCAACTTTATCTTCCCTACAAACCAACTCTTACCGAGAAAAGTTCGCGAAAATAAAAGGTAAGCACTTCATAAATTAGTTTCTAACTCGGAACGGGACTGAATTCTATTCAACTCTTTATTAACGCATATAAAGCAGTAATTATGTAGTTAATCAAGCAAAAATTACCTTTATTACCCACACTAGAGCATTTAAGATTTATTTCCAACATACATATAATGAATCAGATCTTTTGTTTGAAGAAAATACTCGTTTATTAACAATTCTACAGTACCAGTGAAATGTTTGGACACACCACCTTCTTGCTCCATTGTCTATTTCATCCACTTACTATAAAGCACATTTTATAGTTTTACAATTACAGACTGTAGTCCATTTGTTCTCTATGCTGTGCTAGTCCCCTGTTGGTTCTCTGTTCTCAATTTGTCAGGAGCATCACAGAGCAGGTATCATTTGGGTGGTGGATTGTTTATTGTCAGTTCTGCATTGACATTGATGTGGTGAGGGGGTTTTAGTGCAGCAGTGCTGCTGTAGTTTTATTGAAACACCTCAGTGACACAGCTGGGATAGGAATAATGCACCCATTCTCTGTGGTGGTACTATTAGGGTCCCGACCATTGGAGAACAAATTAAAGGGCATGTATTCAGATGAACTACTGTCTGGAATTGTAGAACTATAAAGTCCATCTTTATGGTCATTGGAACTGATAACTGAGAATAATTGGAGCAAAAAGTAGTTGTGTCCAAATTTGTGATTAGTACTGTATTTAAATATACTCACACCAGATGTGAAAATAGTATATATATTTTACAACTTTTAAAAAGCAGGGAAGACTTTTTAGGCACAAAATCTATCATTAGAGCAGTATGGTGCATAGATACAATTTAAATGACACATTTAAATATAAGTGAAAATTTTGTCCAAAAACAAGTCATACTCTAAACTAGCTTCTTTTTTGCAGGATGCCAGAGGGAAAGTCTGACATGGAGCGAGTCGGTCTCTTCAAGGAGATGAGCTACATCTCAATAGGGGACAAATACCAACCCTTCAATTACCGTAGGTCATAATATGTTCTTAAACCTTACTATAAATATGTTATGCATTCCGCACATGAGCCATTATCAGTATGTACTACATTTATACTCTAAATGGTTTATTAATTATTTACTTATTTATTTAAATTATTTGTATATATTACATGCATTTTATTTATTTAGCTGTCTATTCCATGGATTCTTAGTAGTATTTTGTCTTTATTTCAAAAGAGGAGTCAAATTAAAAAGCCTGAACCTCGAACAGTTTAATATTTTTCATCTTGCATGTGTTACTCAAAGGTCCATTTAATGAATCTGCACATAAGAATAAGCAAATGCTGGTGGGAGCGCTAAAGAAAAAGTCTGCACTCCAGGCTGGCTATTTTGACTCTCAGTTCAAGAGAATTTTTGAAAAAGAGGCACTGACAGACCTCATCAGAATCCAAAGGCAGTACAGAATTCAGCAGGCAAAAAAGAACCTGGCAAAGGCCTTTGTGCCCAGCAGTGGGGAAAAGAAACCGTAAGATACACTTTATATTTTTTCTCTTTCTTACAATTTAACATGAGTCACTGCTTCAGGGCAAAATAGATATGACA
The DNA here is from genome assembly GCA_019802505.1 of Corydoras sp. C115. Classification (NCBI taxonomy): domain Eukaryota; kingdom Metazoa; phylum Chordata; class Actinopteri; order Siluriformes; family Callichthyidae; genus Corydoras; species Corydoras sp. C115. The sequence goes on along the minus strand of JAFMOC010000031.1, from coordinate 4,240,274 downwards.
GTGAAAGGCTTTATAGCTCACAAGTACCATTACTCAGAATCCCCTAAGAGATATTACACATCATATTTGTTGGAAAACACCACGTTTTGCAATAATATTTTACAAAAATAAATTTCACTTGAACGTCTTTACTGACACATTAGGAAGCACTTTTAGACCCTAAGTAGTTCTCTCTGTACTCTGTACATTTCGGCCACAGAGAAAAGTGTGATGTCATGATCATTTCCACTGAGTACACACAAAGCAGTTATAGTTTCCATCATGCTGCCCATAGCTTTATTACCTTAAAATTATATATTATGAACAGTTTCAAACTTAATAGATCTTAAAGACATTGTAATTCCAAGTTTTGTGACATTTGTAGGTTTTACTTTCCATAGACGTTAAACATTATATATTTTTTATCTGTGCCTTTTTCTTATGTCATGTCTTATGTTTTGTAGCTCAGGGATTGGCAGCTATTATGGAACACTCGGGGGTCCTATCCAAGCAATGAGTCCTTTGCAAATCCCAAAGACAACTTACAGAACCCCAGGAAAGAACCTATACACCAACCCACCAAAGAAAGGAAGTGGATATGGGTCAGTGAAAAATTAATATTGTTCCAACAATTTTCTCTTCTATATACATTCAGGAAGTGTTTACATGACAACAGATTTTTAGGGTCTTGAAAGTCCATACTTTTAAAATAAGCTTCAGAGTAGCAACACAGTCATTGCAATTACCATGTGTACATCTGAAAAATATGCCATCATCATGGCAACTTAATCATGGTTATTATTGTTTCAACCTTATACAAGGCATTTGAAAAACCTATTTATTTTTAAATAATGCATTTGAAACAAGCCTGTACTTTAGATGCTCACACAATACAAAAATAATCAGTTTGAATGGTGTGTTGCAGAGTGAATGCTTATGCTGCTTGTAAAACACAGCTCATAGAGTTTGGAATACAGTGCCCTGTTTATCCGCAGTGCTGGCATTGTATCATACTGCACACTGAAAGTGCACTGCAGGTCTGACAGTTGTACTTTAGGAAAGTCTTGACTAACTAATATTACATAAGAGTGATGGAACAACATTATTTAATTACCAGCTTGTATAATGTTAATGTAAGTCTTTATTACAATCATTATTAGTTACAGTTATGTGGGTTTTCTCTGGGTTCTCTGGTTTCCTCCCACACTCCAAAAACATGGATCCAAGGTAAATTGACAGCTCTTTTTTCTCAATTTTCTAAATTGCCCCAGCACGAAAAAGATAATGAGAAGAAATGAGATGAGAGATGAGATTAATATTAATGTTGCACATCACATGTTTTTATTGTTTTCTTCTTACAATCAGTCAACACTGTCTAATGTTTTTGAAGCTTTCCAGGTGTTACAATTTCCAAAATGGAGCTGTATAGTTCTGAACCCTATGACCGGACAAGAGAATTGCTGAAGGTATACAGACAGTTGTTAGTAGTGATAATAAAGATCATAGCTGAACAAGGTGAAAAATTATTATGAGTATTATTATTATTATTTAAAGGGTCTTTTTTTTGCAGGGGGAAATTGCTACACATAAATCACTGATGAAAGATGGGCCTTTTCATCTAAACCTTCATCCTAAGGAATTCTTCGATTCAAATCCATACAAGACTGATAAACCTCTACCAAATTCCAAACTTAATGAAGAAAAAAAGCCGCAGTTTACTGTTCCTTTTAAACCAAGTTCTCCAAGTAAAAAAGTATCATTTTAATTAATTCAAATCTAAATATTACTTTAATAAACAAGTTATTTTTTCAATTGCAGTAACTTGGTAATACTTGTTTTGTTTATTTTTTTATAAGAGTGGTGGTTTGAAAGCAGGGACATTTGATCCCTATCCATCCCATTCTGTCGACCCCTATTTCACAAAGAAGTCCAAAGCTGCAACTTCAAATGAGCGAAAAATCTTCCAGCCATCAACAGGTCCAAAGAGCAGTCCTGTGAAGAGTATAATCTCTCTCAATGTTAACAAGTAAGACATCTGTTATGCTAATATATAATCCATGATTTATTCATTTACCAGTTTTCTACCTGTGTTTTAAAAACCTGGTCTAAGGTTTTATAGGCCTATATTGTTTTTTCTTTCTCACATTACAGCTAATAATACAAATTGGCTCATTATCTGCCAATTACTAAGGTAAAATGAGCATGCAAAAGTACTAAAATGTTCAGGGCAGTTGGGCAGTTATAAAAATGCAATGAAATGTGCAGTGTTTATATTATATAGATAATGATTCACTTTTTCACTTGCAGGTTTGTGAACTCCAGAAACTATAACCAGGTCCCATCTATAATGATTTATTAAAAGCATTTAATATGAAATTGGTGGAAATTCAAGAGGAATATCAGGAGACTTTTGTTAATGATACCAATTACTGACAGATTACAGACATATTAGATGACTACAAAACATATTTGTGGATTTGAGCTGCTCAAAAGTGAATGGTCACAAGCATCACAAGAAGCACATTAAAGCAAAGAGTAACACAGATCACTGCGGTTGTACTCCCATATTTCCTTCATCTTTGAAATCTGATGCTGATGTTATTTCACTTTAAGTTAAAAAAATAGCTTAATCAAATCCTGCTATTTTAATCCTATAATTATATTGTTCTAAATGTAATTCTGTTATTAATTTCTGTAATCTTACAAAAATCTATATCGTACAATGACAATTTTAATGCTCGTCTACTTAAACACTGGAGTAGTTATAATAAATGAACGAATTCAAAATATATATATCATTCCTTGTGTGCATTTAACCATATAATTGATAATATTTAAAACACATTCTGTTTCAGAGAGTATTAACGTACATCTTCACAAATGAAGATACTTCTGACACCTGGATCCTTTTTTGATTTAGATTTTTTTTTTTCTGTAAGATTTCTGTAACAAGGGTGCACTTAAATTTGAAATCCCAATCTGTGTGGAGTTTCCATGATCTCCCTGTGTCTGTGTATCCTCCAGATTCTGTCCCACAGTCCAAAAACATTGGTTAAAGGTAAACTGGCAGCAATAAATTACCCCTATCTATATTGCCCCTATATAGTGTGTGTGTGCCCAGCAATAAATCGGCACCCTGTATTGGGTGTTCCTGCCCATTGCCCAAAACATTCTCCCCTGGATGGGCATGGGGAACCCTCCCACAACAATTAAGCGGAGGATAATAATGAGATGAGTTACAGCAAGTATTGAACAATAGCAATGTGTAAAAGCCATGAAAATAGGGAATACAGAATCTATATTTTTATTTATTCCACAACTGCACTACATAACTGTACAAAACGAAGCAAATGTTTTGCCAAACTGTTTAGACTTAAAAAAATATTCCGGACTAATATGTGATTCAGTACAGAAACATGTTTATTACCTTTAAGCAACATGAAAGGAAGGCACAATTAAGAAAAAATTCACTTAACGTATTTAATTTAAATGTGTAGAATTTAAAATAGTCTGGTTGCAGAAATTGGATTTACAATAATGCATTCATTGCAATAGGATCACTTGAAGCACAAATTGTTGCATTTATAACTTATAATTTAATAAGTAATATATAGGCTATATAAAAGCCTTTCATGTGTACTTTTCACATTATTGACGCAACTCTAATAATTGCCACCATTTTGCTCATGGGAAGTCGTATTCTGTTGACAGCGACATGCAACCTTACCACTAGATGTCACTAAATCCTACACACTACTCCTTTAAGGCAATGAAACGTGAAATTGTTAAAGAATCCATATGTTGTCTAGAAACAGGCCTTAAAGTTTCAAATAACAAACATATTAAATAAGGCTTATATTAAACACTCAACAATCTTTAAACCTACCTACTTGTTTCGGTAAATCATAAAATTATAACCAGCCATAAGATCATAATGTCGTTTTAGTTAAGCATTGGGGTACACGGTGACCAGGTCATGGCCCTCGGGAGGTCTCATTCTAATTCTGGCATGAGCTTCACAGTACAGCTGTCCCTCCACAAAGAAATAGCCCTTCTGCTTTAGGTTGAGGCCACAGTCTGAGCACACGAAACACTCAGGGTGGCGGAACTTGTCACGAGCTTTTACCACAGTTCCCCTGTCGGAAAAGTCACAAAGAAGCGTTAGACTCCAAAGTGGTTCTGGTTCATGAAAACAACATAAAATACACCTTGCTACAAAAATACTATGTGATTCCACATTGGAGTATGTCATGCTGCAGGGCTACTCACACAATGCCATTGCCACATTTGTCACACAGTGGCAGCTTTTGTAGCGTGCCTGAGGCTGCTTGGGGTTTTGTCACTGGAGCTTTGACACTTTTAGTTACCAATGGCTTTGAACCTGTCAAAATAAATTGTAATCCATTGAGACCATCTCTATATTTAGTGATGCACTAATTGCTTGTTGTGTGTTTGTTATGGGTTGTTTGTCTTTGTTGGTAACTTTATACTATAAAAATCTTTATAATACAAATAGATATTTTTTTTTTACCTTTTATATAACCTTTTTCATTCATTATCTACTGCTTAATTCTATGTTAGGGTTTGGGGGTGGGGGCGGATAATCCAGGAGAACAATTCGGACACTGGGCAGATACACCCAGGGATTCCCCATGATGATCCAGGGGATACGTAATACGTTTGTATTAATAGTCTGACAGTTAAAGGAGGGGCTTAAACCAAACTAGCATTAACTAAAGTCTTCAACACCAGACTTATATGCAAGAATTAAACTTACGATCTGACACCAAATGCATCAGGTGATGTAGTGAAGCTATAGGTTTGAGTTAAGCTTTGTTTCTTTACTCTTATTACCATCACTCTCAATGTATTCCTGAAGGGCCTTAAATGAGCCAGACTGTCGAGGTTTGTGCAGAGGGTCGTGATCTTCCTGCAGCATTCGGTACACATGAGAATCCTCAATAGATGTTAAAGCTTTTCCGCTGAGAACAAAGTAGAATAAAGTCACACTGATTTACTTGTAGATTATAAGAAAACATGAGCAAAGCACTGTCTGCCTTTTTTTTCAAACATGAATAAATATCTACTGTTTTTTATCAGATCAAAATTCTTATGTAAATAATTCCAGTCTAATAATAAAAAAGAAGCCCCATTTATTTGTATTTACTGTATATTTAATTAATCTAAGGTTTGGTTACCTGACTGGTACCTGCTCATCTACAGCAGACATTTGTGCCTGATGCAATGCTTCTGACAGGTTGGCATCTGAGTACAAGTTAACAGGGGTATTATATTGAGTAGAATGAGCCATGGCTGCAATCTGACTGCGATTAGTTACTGGTGCTGTGTGACTCTGAGGTGTCTGATCTCTGGGGTTGAACAGACGTGGTTGTACAAAGGTCAGTTGGAAACAGGGTGTTGGTCAAATGAAAGGGAGGAAGCACATGGTAGAGTAGGAAAAAGGACAGGAAAGAATGAAAAATATGGTTAGATGAGTATAAAAAATAATTAAAATATCAATGTTGGAGTTTGACAGTTACACTAATTATCTGAATGCCCTGAAACTGCTTGCAGACTCAGGGACATTGTAGGCTAGTAATAATCCAATAACCTGCTTTGGCCCCCAAGTGTGAAAGGTTTTGGCCTGACATTAAACTGGTGTTCAAAGTAGCCAAGGTCCTGAAAAACATAAAAAGGGAGGATGTTAGAGGGTTAGAAGTGCTTAGAGGATGGGAGAGAGCAGAAGTCCTTTGAGGAATAGCAATCCTATTAGACATGAAATCTGATTAAACCTTAACATATTTACCATGCTTTTGCATACATATCAATTTAGCACCAGGGGCACACCTTCTTTAGCATCAGACTCTGACTCAGCATCTTCCCTTTTGGTGTAGAGAGCCATATGCATAAATAAAACTTAATCTTAATAATTATTATGAGTATTTTTAATAATTATGGGATAAAGGATAAAGATTCTTTATTGTCAATTCACGATCTTGGACATTAAGTAGAATCAAAATGCCGTTTCTCTCTCACCTACATAGACTTTACATTCAAACATGAATACAATACAATACAAAAAAAATATAGAGAATATAATAAAATTGGTGATTATATAAAATGTCATAATAATACATTTTATAAATTAGATTGTTTCTATGACATTTATCTGTCCAAGTACAAAAATACTATTTTTTTTTAATTGGAAGAAAGTTAAAGGTAAGATAAATAAGCTTTACATACTGCATTAATAGAAATTAATAGAAAATGATCAAACGTTAGCGGCACGGTGGCTTAGTGGTTAGCACATTCGCCTCTCAGCGCTAGGGATTCCCGGTTCGAATCCCCATTTGGGTGGAGTTTCCATGTTCTCCCCGTGTCCGCGTGGGTTTCCTCCGGGTTCTCCGGTTTCCTCCCACAGTCCAAAAACATAGATCAAGTCAATTGAATTCTCCAAATTGCCCCATATAGAGTGTGTCTGTGTGAGTGAGTGTGTGCCCAGCGATGGGTTGGCGCCCTGTCCTGGGTCTATCTGCCCAGCGCCCGAGATGTTCTCCCCTGGATGGGCATGGGGAACCCCACCGCGACCCTAATAGAGGATAAAGCGGGAGATAATGAATGAATGATTAAACGTGTTAAATATGTAGGTTTATTGTGTGATTAATGGTTACACAGCTCTATCTAAATCCCACCGCACTTGCACAAGTATTAATATACTCTCCACCCGTTTTAAGAACAACGCAGGTGCTCGAATTCTTATTGGTTACGTTCTCCGGCACTTTTACGCGAACAGAGCAATCATTGGTGAAAACTAGAGGCGGGATAAATGGCAATGGAGATCACCGATTGGTGTCAGAGTGTCCGCGTTAGTCAACAGAAAACAATTAAGTACAGCTGGCACGCACTTATGTCCATAATATCAGAAGTTTGATGTGTTTTGTAATATGAAAAAATAACGACAATTTAGGACATTTATAATTAGAACGAGTTGTGATTACAATGATAAAATCCAGAAGAGTTTTGGAGTTAAAACCTGTTTATTGGCTTTATTGGACTAAGGGAATTTCATCTGGATATTAAGAAGATTTTAAAAGTGAGTTGCCTGATTTATTTTTTGGACCTAGCTTAAATATGTGATTGCAATGATATTTAAATATGATATTTAAGTAGAACATATATATCTTTTATATTATTAATGTATTTATGAAATACATTCTACAGTTCTTACCTGAAAAGCAAAATAATAACAATAGCAATATGTAGGATCTGGTATACCATAGAAAACCATTAATACCATTAAAATAATGGTGAAGTGAGCATGTTTGTATTTCAAATTACATACATGGCAGTTAGTTTGCTTCAATAAAACATAAGAAAGGAAAAGTTACTGTCCGTGTGTATAATATATATTCTTGTTTTAAATGATGTTAAGGGATGACCGGTATGAGGTGTCTTTATGTATTATTAAGTGGAGAAAAGGAATGCCTCTCTATTTCAGTCTTAAAATCAGAATTAATTTGCCCCAACTTGTCCTTTGCCATAAGTTCCCCACAAAAAGCAGTTGCTGTTTTAAAAAGAATGCATTGCGCTTTGGACAGGCATTTAATTTGTCCACAATACAGAAAGACCCAATATTTTAATTAAAAAATAAAATTAAAATGCTTGATTAGGAGCTGATTTCACTGCCACAAAGCCTGAAGATTTATCATATCAGAGAGGGATGGAGAGGAACAGGATAATGAACTACTACAATTACTTTCACCAATAAATGGTTCAGAAAGAGGGAATGAAATTAAGTATCCTTGTATAAATCCATTTACATGCCATTAAATCACTATGGCCTATCTGAATTATGGTGCATGTGCAATAAACCCTTCTAATGTCATAGTTAAATGAATTTTGCATAATGAAGACAATATTTCTTATAACGGATGTCAGAAACTGCCAGAAAATATAGAAGGCAACTGCATAAAGAGTTTTTTTTAAAGGCAAAGCTTTAATTATTGTGTTGCTTTTACACTATATATGAAAATCCTATATATTACACATTTTCTGTTGTACACTTTGTACAAGGTTAGAAATGCACATTTACTGTACTATTTTTTTCAAGTTGAATACAAATAGTAATAAAAATAAATATTTAGTTTTTAGTTATCAGCCTTAAAGAAACTTTCAGCCCCACAAAGGTCAGGTGTTAGTGGAAAACGGGTTACACTGGAGTAAAGAAACTGATTTGTGGCGATTTAGGCATCATATGGCCATAAGTATGTAAATACCACTGCTTTTTTAATTTTGAACAAGGCATTAAGGTTACAGCATGGATTAAAATATGTTACAGCATTCTGTACTCTGACAATTTAATACAAATAAATTGTGTTCGTAGTTTGGAGTGCAATTTAACACCGCCTTTACTGTTTGACAAGGTGCAGTCCATGGCTTAATAATTTTATTGCAGTACTTCTGTAAAAGAGATCTGCAAAGAGTCAAATCCCAGCAGCCATTCCAAATTCAGAATGGAAACATTATTCAAATAAGCAAGATAATAATAACTATAAACATATCTCACATTTACATGCTTTTGGCCATATATTAGAGCAACAGACAGGCAAACTACCACTCACCCATTGGGTTTGTCATGAGCCAGGCCACGTATTTGCCCTTGCAGGGCATCCTGGATGTTGCCTTCAGAGTAGAGACCAATAGGACTGTTGTAGGAAGAGCTCACCACCTGTCTGTTATCATCCAGACTGGCACCAGCCATAAATGGCTGTGCTCGCCTGTTATGGGCAGTGCCTATGGGCTTAAACTCCTGTATGCGATAAACAGACTGCATGCTAAAGCAGCACACACACCATACATTTTACACAGGCAAAAATAACATAAAGCAATGCTGCTATTGGTCATCTTTATGGTTTAAAATAGTGTGCTTATTATGATCAAACTTGTCCTATATTACATAATAATATAATGATAGTCTCATTTTCATTATCAATAATCTCTGTCTAGCATTGAGAGCCCAGGTGGCTTATTTGGGTCAAATAATAAAAGAAAAAAATTCTATGAACATGCAATCATGCATGCATTAAACACAAGGATTTTAGCCTCCATGCTAAGTAGCAGGTTGTTAGCCATAGTTTCATTTCACTTATGTACTGATATCAGTGTTTATCTCGTTATGTGACTTACATTTAGAAAAAAAAAAGTTTTACAAACTTTTAATGTGCGTTTTATTTTATTTTATTTTTTTAATCATTCCATCTGTTAACTTTGATTCCTGTCAGCTTAGATGATTTCTTTTGGAAACTTACCTGCTGCTCTGCTTGCAAATTAATTTTAAAAGGATGCGCTTTGCCCTCCTCCATCACTTGTGGAGACCAGAGTTTGGTTTCAGGCCTGAAATACAGATTGTGCAAATCTGGTCAAATGCAATATTTAGCAAGGTGATGAAATGACAGATGAAATGACTGATTCCCTGAAATTACAAGATTCAACTAATTTACATCACATGGTCTAATCAGGAACATTAATAATCTCAATACTCAATGCAATTAAATGAAGCATGGTATGTTTCCCAAAAAGTATAATCTGAGGAGAGATCTTATCAAATTTCTTTAAACAACAGACAAAGTGGCTAAACTAAAGACAAAAACATGAATGCAAATTGATTTCTATATTTATTAAAAAATATATTTGTACTCTATGATTCTCACCTCTCTATTTTAAGGCTGAGCTGATGAGTAGAGTCTTTGATCTTGTTTTGGGCTTCATTGTGGGTCATCCCCTCTGTTGAGACTCCCTCAATAGCCAGAATGACATCGCCTGGGCACAGGTTGACCAGAGAGGCTTTGCTTCCAGGAGTCACCTAAAAAGAAATATTAATGGTAATAATAACGTGTTTTTGTGTTACTTGGATCTTGTATAGGAACTGGTAGTTTGTGGAAGTATAACAACCCATTTATCCACATAGAAAGAGATGTATGCATCATGGATTGGTTTTAACATTATCCCTCAATTTATTCTCTGTACACTACTTCTACATTGTAAAAGTGGAATTTTGTGATAAGCTTTAAGTCAATTACCATTATAATTTACTGTAAATACAATATTTACTGTAAATACTAGTGCTTTTCCTAAATGCCAACTACAGCCAAAACGATCCAAACTTTTCAATGTGCGTAAACAAACTATGGATGTGTGTGTGAACTCATTAAAGCTATTTACACTGATATCAAACTCTGCTTTTTGAGACTCAGAAAACTAAATACATTTTGTTGCCCTATTCTAACACATGACATTTCTCAACTCACGGAATATCTCCTTTACACCCTTTATAGCAGTGTTTTTAAGTATGAACTGTTTATTGAAGAGAGAGAGACTCACTAATTAGCCACAGGTGACTTGGTCCCACCTGCCACCAGCATGTAACCATCACTCCACTGCCATATTTACATACTCCAAGTATGAAAATTGGCAGCACAGGGCACCCCATATGCGCACAGAACTGAGAATGCAATAAAAAAAGCCATTTTTGCAGTTCATTGTGTTTTCCTAAATTCAAATAATAGTAAGCCAAATAATTGAGCATTTGCATGTTGTTAAAACTTTTACTGCTCTAACAGAAAATATCCAATGAATCTCATTTTTATTAAGGCAGGGGATATAAAGATCTGTGCATTTAATCCCATTCACCTCTATGTTTTTATAACCATAAGTGTATTACATTAAATCCCACATGATTTTTCCATTTTTATTTATAGTGCAGCATAAATAACTCTAACGTTTTTGTATTTGATTAAAATATATATATGCCATAGGGTTGGTTTTCTCCAGTTCCTCCATTTTCCTAAAATCCAAAAACATGGAGGTAACATTGCCTCTATATAGTGTGCGTTTGAATAAATTAATAATGATGTCTATATGCTAGAATACAGGCACTAATATTTTTTGCTGCTGTTTTAAAAAAGGTCTACCTTATAGTTCTGCAAAACAAATATTGTTCCACTGAATAATATGTTCCATATACATCGTACACAGTGGCTATAAATAGTTGAGTTCTTGTGTTAATTGAAGTGTACTGTCACCCACAGGGAGGAAATCTTAGTCTTTTGATGGTTCACTGACTAAAGCTCAGTGGCATTCGCACTTCTGTTCAGTAGCTCTCGGTTTCGCCTTCATTGCTGGCTTCTGACATCATTCTTTACTCTTCCCATTCCCCTTTTTTCATCCCTGGGCAGGCTATTTCTCACTTTTTCTTTGACAAAATTTTAACTAAGCTTGGCTGTTTGATTACTTCTCCAGTTCATGTTCTCAGGTTATGCTTTGTTTCCTGTTTTTGCTTTATGTAAGCAAAGCATTTAAACATTGCTTCATGTACACATATAGTAAATTATTAATTTTAGATTTTCTTTAAGCAAAGGTTTTGTAAGGTCTCGATGGTTGTTGATTGGATGATGTCCAGATGATGTAAGCATACACATTCTGCAGACATTCAGTGATACAATGTAACCAGAAAGATAAAACTGTGGAAAATATGTGGAATCAAGTGTTAGGAAAAAAAGCAGAGGGACAAACTATATAGCTTTTTATGTTCACACCAGGTGTATAACTAATAACAGGTTATCAATCAAAATATATCAGATGAGCTCATTGTGGTAAAATGTACAACATCTGCAAAAAACACCTCCGATCTTCAGTGAATCACACAACTGTGGAATAATAATCACAGTGTAACACATACCAGAGTTATAAACCACAATGATAAAACCAATGAGGCTATTATGATGTTTTATGACTTTTCAGTTAACCCAACTTAAATCAGCATATATATATATATATATATATATATATATATATATATATATATATATATATATATATATATATATATATATATAGTTTCAAAGCAGTTTTAAAGACCCTTATTGTTCAAGATGCACTGTGATTTTTTTTTAACTATTTAAACAAGGCAAAAACAATTTGTATCAAATCCTGGTTTTAGATCTTTCATATATTAATGCAGATATCAGTCAAGTAACGTTTAAACCATTCACACAGGAAATTATGATTTGAGCTTTAACTTGTGAAACAATGTTTGCGTACAACAATAGGTATGTTCTACCTAATGTTTATGCTTTTTTACATATCCACTGTTTGTAGCCACTTGTGCACTTAACCATTTATTTTTTGGATAATGTGTGTGTGTGATTTTTATCTTGTATCATAATGCTTACAGCCATATTTTGTTTGGTGCATTGTGTTGAAGGAAAGATGTCTAATCAGCGGTCATAAAACTAATGCAGAAATATGTCAGTGTTGTATTATTGACAATATTAAATAAGTGGTCCTGTTATAGAACATATTAGGGAGCAATCATTAATTAATATAACTTTTGGTAAGTAAAGAATATTAACATTAAGCTCAGATAGCAAATTTACTTAATCAGTAAACAAGTGTTTATGACCACAAATTCGAATTAAAACTAGTTACAATGATGCAGATGGCTAACATTTCATCAACTACACAAATTCTTGTTTATTAATAGGAGCGTTATCAAGTGGGTATATGATACATATCCTATCACAATTTTCTTAACACAGGCTAATTAAAAACGAATATCCTCCAAGTTTATAACTAGAAGATAGTAGTGTAAAAAGAATGTTACCACTTGGCGAGATGCCACAAGATATTACCACTTAGCGAGTTTGCGGTCAGCCGTGATCATGTGTAGACACAGTACTTAATTAAGGGTTGTGATCTTAAACGGTAGACCTGTTAATGTTAATGGAACAGAACTGCAGAGGTCAAACTATAAATTATTCAGTAATTACACCTACCAATCAGAAATTTCCTCAGAGCCAAGGAGTAACATTAAGTTAACCTTCCACCTCTTACAAATCTTATCCATTAGCAGATGGCTAAAGAGCACAGGGGTTCACAGATAAGCAATGCACTGAGCAACAGGTGTGGAGAACCCCTTTGGATTTGTCTTAGCATGGGTGAGGGGTTACCAGAAATTCAGAGCAATAAATCCCTTTTGGGATAATGTGGCCTGTGCTATGTTTAGCAGGATGATGTGGTGGTTGGGTGATGTTCTATTTCCTATACACTAGTGATTAAAAACTGCAAACAAACCAAAGTCGTAATAAAATAAAAGTATAATTAAATTATTACTTGTAAATATCTACAAATTTTAGTTTGTTAGTTTCAATGCCTTTCAAGCTTAAATTGACAGCGGTATTTCACAACATTATCATGTTTTAAAGGAAGGTGATAAAAGGATAATATTAGTTTATCAAAACATGTTTCTCATACCAGTCCATCACACTGATATGTTTATGTGAAAGCTGTAATGCCTTAGACATTACCAGTCTTTCAGAGGAATGTCTTGAGCAAAGAAGCAGTGTGTACTGATTTACCAAGAGACTCTTCACATCATATATATAAATATATCAATTTAAACAGCTTTTAATGACTGCATGTTGCTGAACGTTAATAAATGCACAAAGAAAAAGTAAAAACATGTCTGTAGCCCAACACATCAGAATTTTGTCTTTTTGTCATTTATTGAAATAAGTACTGTTTAACCCATGAGTTTCTCTAGCCCTTCCCATTATTGCTTGGCACACTATGGTGCATTCCTGCCTCTCAGTGCTTTTGAGTCTTGCTGATATGTATGAAGTGTAGCTAATCTCTTTAAGTTTTTTTAAACTTACCCTTGTAATGGTCAAAGGTTGGTTGAAGTCTTTGCCACCAGACAGTCGAAATCCCCAAGGGGCTGGTCCTTCCAATACAATGTTTTGCGGCATGCCTTTCTAGTTTGCTCACTCTTGTTCAATCTTAGTTTAGTCTTTTCTCTTAGTCTTTTTATAAGCCTAGGGCAGAGTAGCAGCTGCTGGACTGCCGAAATCAGCTGTTCCTGTTTCTTTTGACCTGCTTACTCACAAAGCCAACACAGATTGGCGGTCAGTGCCTGTTTAAATCCTTTATAAAAGTGTATATCAGTATGAGTTGGATGCCAGGATGCCCCTCCTCTTAGCATGAGGTCATACAGCAAACTGAAGGTCTGAGGTAGTGCGCTTTAGCATTCTCTCTTTTAAGCACTGTCAATCTGTCTACTCTCTTTAGTTTATATTGGTATCCACACTCTCCCAGACTCGCCAGAGTATCCCCACTCTCTGTTCTTTATTTTCTAGAATTCTTTCCTTGTTATTGGCCAGATATCTGTGATGATTTGACAGGCAAATCACTCAGCAAATCAAGGACAAATTGATCTTTTTTTGTACATTCAAGCAAAACAATGTGAGAAGTATCATCAAGAGTCGATGCAGAACTGGAATTTAGTTTATGTGAAACATCTTTGTTCTTACCACATAACTATAGTTGGTGAGAGATGGTCCACCTGTGCTCACTACATTCCACAAATTAACAGAGTAGAGGTATCACATGTCATGAAATTAGTGCTGACATTTTTACCTACAGGTTATGCATTCCTTTATGATCACACACTAAGGATTAAGCACTGCAGTGATGTGATTCTCCATCCATCTCTAACTGGTGTAAATTGTGAAAGACTTTCACAATGATTTATAATTTACTTTGGAAAAAATAAACCAAGGGTCACTGAATACCAACTCAGCATATAATTTATGAAATCATATCACCATGTCTGACCAAGTGATATATTAAAAACCAGATGGACCATCCTCATTATGCAGCATACTCCTTATTTGGTAAAGCACTGGGACTACAATACTGTTCAAAGCTTTTAATGAGAGGGGCTAACATAGTAGCATTTTTAGTATAATTACAGCAGTAGTTTTTGTAGTCTTTTTTTGTTGGCTTATGTTGGTAGTAGTAGTACTTTTGTCTACTAACGATAAAAAAAAAAACTTGCAGTGGTAACAGTATCCAGTTACCCAGCAGCACTTACGGCATATTTGTTATGGTTTTTGTGCTTGTAGTGAGGTTGTATGTCTATTCCAAAGTTACATGCTTCCATGTGTTCAATCATCTTGTACATTTGTAGTTCCAAAACTTATCTGGGTGGAGTTTCCATGTTCTTCCTGTGTCTGCGTAGCTTTTCTCTGTGTTCTCTGGTTTCCTCCCACAGGTCAAAAACATGAACTGAAGGTGAATCGTTTGCTCTAAATTGCCCCCATATAGTGTGTGTGTGTGTGTGTGTGTGTGTGTGTGTGTCTACCCAGCGATGAATTGGTGCCCTGTCATTTGTGTATCAGCACAAAACATTTTCCCCTAGATGAGCATGGGCACCCAACCCTAGTCCCTGGTATAGGATTATATGAATGATGATGAGAAGTCATGTAGAGAGGATACAATAAATAAATTTGGTAGACAAAACTATACTAAAACAGTTAAATTTTCCCTGTTTACTATAGTAGTGTGCCAAACGTGTAATGTGCTCAATCAGGATGGCTAAAAGCCATATGCTATGATTTCCTAAACCAGCTGTACCAATTCCTAGTTGATAAAGCAGTAATCCAGATATATGGTTTCTATATTAAATGACTAAATGATTGATGGAAAGATTTAAATTCTAATAAAAAGCCTAAAGTTTGAAAAGTCATCAGAATTCCTCCCATTTTTTCACAGTGAGAGAAAACCCAGATCACGTTTTACTTGCACTGTTTATAATGTCACCATGGAGCTACATGAACAACTATAGAATGGCAAGGAACTAATTATAGACAGTGCTTACAGAACCACCAGTACAAATAGCCTTTACTAATGGGAGCTTGAGACTTTTAAAACAGGGTAATACATAAAATTAAACATATAAACCTGCTGCCTATTGCTTGATAATTTAAATATAAAAACAAATCTGTTTTTGGAGGATGTCAAGTTTTCTCTTTGTAAACAGTTTGTTAATTGAAAGACCTAGGCATCTATATGTGTACATCTGGTGTTTTAAATCCTTATTGATCCAGCTGGAAGTTACAGTGGCTTCAGTGCTGAATAACATTAAAGCTATACAGCAGTGTTTCATTTAACAATTTATTAATGTTTCCAAATGCTCAGTAAATAAGCCACTAGAGAGCTTGCGTGAAGTGCCTACTTTTGTTCAATTACCCAATCAACCTCATTATTTTTATAGCTGATACAATGAAACATTGTAGTGTGTGTCAATTGTCGTGCCAACAACATCTGTCAATTAGTACAGGCATAATGTCATTCTAACACAAACGTTATATTGGCTGATGGTTTAAATACAAAGATTTGTTTTGTTTTG
Organism: Corydoras sp. C115; assembly: GCA_019802505.1. Lineage (NCBI taxonomy): Eukaryota > Metazoa > Chordata > Actinopteri > Siluriformes > Callichthyidae > Corydoras > Corydoras sp. C115. The sequence continues at coordinate 4,224,049 of JAFMOC010000031.1, read as the reverse complement.
TGTGTGTGTGTGTGGGGGTGAGAGAGAGAGAGAGGAGAGGGAGAGTAAATCGTGATTCTATTCTGGGATTTTTATCTCACCACTTGATATTTGGCTCAACATTGCCTTTTTAAACATATTAAAAACACCAATGATACTGATCTTAAATAAAAGCGTAATTGTTAGATTACAACTTACTGTATGGTTACTTTCAGGTCCTCTATAACTGAAAACCCCAAAGGCTGCAGCTCAACATTAACTACATGTTGTTACGACGTGCTGAAGCAATAAGTAGAGACACACTATTGGAAAATATATTAGATCAGTTTCTGTTTATTAAATGTATAGTTCCACAGAGGGAAAGCAAAAGAAATACAAAAATAAACCTTGGCCTTGCTGTATCATAGATTGATTTTGCTCTTCCTAAAAGCTGGTGGCAGTCTGCATATACTGTACACAAAGGGGAAAAGACTGCTGTTTTGTATACATGTATTTATTCATACACAAAACACACACAACAGGCCAAAACTGAGGTGACTTGTCAAAGCAGGTCCTTTGTCTAAACTGAAGGAACTAAAGAGTTATGTTAATATTTGTAAATAAAATTCTTAATCTGCTGCACCTTTAAAACAGGCATTTATGGCATGTATGTTTTTGAGATTAAGATCACAATGAATCAAAATAAAATTACACATCTAATATCATCTTGCAGTTCACCATTTTCCAAAAGTTTTCGCCTGCTGTGTATATTTAACGCTGTGTTTCAACACTGTAAAGTGGTATTATCTATAATATTGATTTTATAGCAGCTAAGAAATATTGCATTAATTAACTACTGTAATTTAAATAAATCTGCACCTTTAATTGTAAATATAAGTGGTTCTCAATCTGGTCACAATGGAGCGCAAACCCTTTTTTATTTATTTATTTATTTATTATTATTATTATTATTATTATTATTATATTATTATTATTATTATTATTATTATTATTACTTTAATACTAATTATGATTAATGAAATCCAGAATTGTGGTTTGAACTTCTAAACAATCTACAGCATGCAGGTTTAGAATTATAATTATAACCAAGCAAAATCTTTTAATCCACAATTCTGGACATATTATTTGCTTCATATGATTCGTTTGTTTATACAGGTTTACACATTTATATACTTCTTTGTGATTGGTTGACTAAAATCTGCTACAACACTATATTAACCATCCCAACTAGCAGAAGTTTTAGCCTCTGATCACAAGTACTACCATTTTGCTACTTCTGCTTTAGGATGGAAGACCAGAAACTGTTACTAAACTCACACAAAGTACAGTGATTAGGGTACTGAATGTTATCTTGACCTCCACAGTAGAACATAATGGTCTTATTATGACCGTAATTACTGAACCTACAATTACTGAACAGTACAGAAAATAACTAGGGTTAAATTACTGATTATTATTCTTTACAAAATGAGGTGCAATTAAAATTGCTTGAAGATAATGCTACAGCGAACTGTATGACAATTCAAAATAGCCCCACACAAAACAATAGAATTCTTCAAACACTACAAACATTTGTGAAATATTTGCAGAATTTTTGGCTGTTTATCACTCAGTACAAGAAAAAGTGTACTAAATAACAGAACAATGTTTTATCAAAAACTATAAAACTAGATGCAGAAGATATATTTTCATAGAATATATTATATTTAATTCAAAACAACACTTTTTGCGTAATCAGTTAAAGCAACATAGGTTCCAGGGCTTTACATAGAAGCTATATTGGTGTTAAAAGTATAAAGAAATTACAATGTGACCTGACCTAAAATATTTTCTATCATTTTTAGGCAGTAGAAAGTATCTTTTCAATTAAATTATAAAGCATTCCAAACAGTCAAAAACATGTTTTTCCACACAAAAAGTGACATCAAGGACTGTTGTGTTATGAGTTTTTACTAAAAAAGAAATCTTTATAGTTTTATAGGAATGTCTGTCTAGACCAAAAAAGAAAATCAAAGTAAATCAAATGACTGTTATTCTGACACAAACCCATCAAACCCATCCTACTCTGAACATGACTGCAATACTGCATTTTAAATAAGCTGAATCATATGAGCAAGGGTTTACAACTGTCCCCAAATGAATGATACAATGCAAATGTAGTTATTGAATGTACCCAAGAAAGAAAAAAAATATATATAAGCTCCTTAATAAATAAAACATAAATAGGGCACATTTTACTTTAAATTGTTTTAACTTCACATGATGGCAGGCATAAAGATTATCTGATGAATAAAAAAACAAGCAATTAAAAATAAACAGCATCATTCAAAATGTGTTGTATTTTCATGTATATATTATTACTTGAATATTGACTTGAAAATTGAAGTCTTTTTACTGATTTACTCAGTAACCTAGTCACAGACACAGAGACTAATTTGTATGTGTCATGGACGACTGTGCGAACAGTAAAATAAGAGTTTGGATAGAAGTACAGACAGGCCTGCAGCTTCTGTGCTGTAGTAGGAGTGTTCAGAGGAAGACTTTGCACAGCTTAGAGTCGCTTCATGTAGTTTCCAGGGAAGGTTCCAAAGAGCTTGCTTCGTCTGGACGTCCCTATGGACATTAAAATAACAGTGATTGTCTTCTAGTTGTGTGAAACTCCAAATTACATGAATTATCTCTATTAATTACATATATTTGCATCAAATATATGGCAAGAAACAAAACACCTTGTTGTCCAAGTGCTCTTCAGATTAAATGACACGATTCAAACAGACAATATTATTTGGTAAACAGTGCCCTCATGTGGTGAAATGTTGGCTGTGAAATTGGACTTACCCACAAACCAGCCATCATCACATTTCTCCATCACATCAACAACATCGCCTTCTTTCAGTTCCAGTTCATCTTCATTGCGCGGTGCGTAATTATACAGAGCCTGAAACCTGCAAGATTTGTTCAATTTTACATTTAATTCATGGTCATATTATTGTATGTATGTGAATATTTATATATGTATAGTATAAGTATAGAGTAATGCTGTATATAGTGTTTTATATATAACACAGTAGTGAAAAGGAGGAACTTACTGTTCTCCACCACCTTGCAGAGAATCTTGTGTATATGCTGTTCGATGCGGCTGGAGGGAAAAATAAAAATAAGATATAGAATTATCCTTTTCACTTGATTTGTAAAATACAAATGTTGGCCCTTAGTCCTCCTGAATTTGAAGTTGAGGAGTAAAATGATTGGTTAATATCAAATTGAAAAGGTTACAAAAGGTAACACTTTAGCAATTTTGCTACAAAAATCAAGTAGAACCAGAGCTGACACGCTGACATGCATGCTTATTGCGTCTTTAGTGCTTTTTACTTATTAAATAATTAAACTAGTTCCAAACAAAAAGAAATGCAAAAGTTCAATTTGCATTCTGCTTTGGCTTTCGCACCCCCCCCCCCCACACACACACACACAGTGCTCACAAAAAATATGTAAAACATAAATAAATAAAACACTTTAAAGTGTTATTATTTTAAAATTTCATTATTGATTATTTCCTGTAATTAAATCATATAAAAAGCACAACTGTTTTAGTAATTACTAGATTTGTTTTTTTAAAGTCAACAAACTCTGTGGTCTTTGCAAAAGATGTGTTTGATCAGTCAGTGTGGTTTGAGGCCATGGCTATGTGTTCCTTGTCTGGGTAAATTAGGGTAGAATGATAGACTTATGTAGCTCTTGGGAGAAGACCTTGTTTAAGCTGTGTGCACAAGGAAGATCATTAGACAATTCCACAAACAAGCCCTAAATAGGCCAACCCCACTAGACAAGCACTCATTTTTGTACAGCAAAAAGCTTTGTATGCACATTTAGTTTATGAGAATATTTGTAATGTGCAGACATTTCCAGGTCACTCACAAACACAGCTGTAGCTGCAACAGCGAAGGAGTCAAATATTCTCATGTGTTTTTTAAACACTTGCAAAAACTCCATACATGCACATGGGTAATACAAACTCCTTTTTTAACTAATTATTATACCTGGATCATGTCGATCCCAGTAAGTTAGCCCCTCCAAACCTCCACATGCATGTGCACATTCATTTAAAAAATTTTACCAATCAACAGAGAAAGTGTTTTTCAAAAAGTGTATGTGCCTCGAGTGATGCTGTCATAACGGTCCATAACGGTTGATTTGCAATAGTTTTCAACCTATTTGGCATGACCTTTTAGTCCTTTACATAAAAGTAGGTTAGTAACACTGCCAACATTCTGGAAGATAATGTCTTCTGGGGACTTTGTCATTTCTGATTAAAATTTAAAAAAAAAACAGGGCAAGAACCTATGCATGCAAGTATGATGACAAATCCTGTTGTGATGGGACCCTATAACGATGCTTCCAATGTTAATGCAAACAAAATCTGTTTATCGCATCCGTAAGTAGCATTAGTCAGCCAAAGAGACCATCCGTCTCCAAACGATGAATACATTCTCATACCCTATGAGATGGTGAATAATTTTGCCCTCTAACGGGTGAACCACAGGACCTCCTGGACATCACAGGGCTACGTGGTGGCTTACCAATTACCACCACATTATTCCTTAACACAGGCTGCAAAAACCAGAATCAACAAACTTACATCAGACTTATTCTATAATTATATACACCAATACCAGAAGTGGACAAAGGCTTGAAAACTATACTGAAACAAAGTTCTAATCTAAGTTGATATCCAATTCTGAATCTAACTTTAGATTAAGTCATTTATTAAGGTTATTCTGTACATATTAACATGCTGGCATCTTCCGTTTACCTTGAATTTAGGGGATCGAAGCTGTTTTGAGGAAGGAGGGGGTGAATGCGAGAGCACAGGAAGAGGAGGGGTAGAGCGAGGGGAAGTGGAAAAGAACTTGGGTGAAGCAGTGGGAGTGGAACTCAAAGGTTTTGTTGAGCTAGGGGGTGAGGGGCACATAGGAGGGCTCTGGATGAAGGGAAATGAAGGAAAACAGTGAATCAGGTGTAACTGAGTAAGCAATCAAGTTAATGTAATTGTAAACAGAATAAAAATAGAATTTTAAATGGGTTAATAAAGACTGGTAAAAGAAATCACACATTTAAAGCATGTACTACCTCATGGTCTGATATCTCACTACAGACTGGATGAACTGGAGTAAATGTATTTGATGGCTGGGAGTCTGAATAAGAGCCTCCGCTTTCATTATGCTCCTCCTCTATGTAGAGTTTAGGTAAGTCCTCTGAGAGAGTCTGAGCTTGTCTAAAAAGATCCTCCATAACTGGGCTTTTGGACTGGCTGGCTTTAATGATGGACACGAGCTCTTCACATATGTCATCCTCTGGTTCTCTGAAGGAGATGGTAAACTTGGAAGATGAAGGTTGTTCATGGGGCTCGTAAACAACCAGGTTAACTGGGCTGTAAGATCTTGGTAAGTCTAACGCTTCAATGCTGTAGAGATCTTTAAGATTTATGAAAGAAGGTTCCTCTTGGACAGGGACTGTAGACTTGGAGGTGGACTCTACCTCTATAACGCTGCCACACCTGGGTGGTGTTGGAGAAAGGGGAGATGGTGTGAAGGAAGCTGAGGTAAGATATTGCAATGGTGAGGGGCTAGGCTCAGGAGACATATATGGTTTTGGAGATTTGATAGGAACAAAGTGTCCTTCTTGGAGTGTTGGAGTATGGTTGCAGGGTGTGAAAGAGGAAGAACCCAGTATAGAAGGTGATGCAGCAGGTGAAGGAGAAAGAAGGAAGTCCAGTCTGTCAAAGTCAGACAGAAAGCTGGAGGGTAATGGAGGAGGTGTAGGGGCAGGAGTGCCTGACGGAGAGAGACCCAGAGTCAGCGCGAGCCATTCGCCAGTAACTGCTTGCAGATTAGCTGCTTTTTGTGAGCTGAGGGAAGGTGAGGTGAGCTGGTGGGATGCGGATGAATGGGACTTGAGCATAGAACGTGTGGAAAATGGCTTAAAAGGAAGAAAGAAAAAAGAAATTGAAAGCAGCATTTGAAAAGTATGAGAAAAGGCAGATGAAAGAGGACTGCTAATACTATTCTTTCATTGCTTTTACAGACATTGTTTTTAATTACTTACAACTTATTTGTAACTGTGGACATCTACAACATATTTAAAAGTCAACGTGTGTGTGTGCATGCTCATTCGCATGTGCTAGTGTGTCCAAACAGAACAAAAGAGCATATACAGCCTGAAAATTCAACCTACTGCTTTATTTGCCTTCTAAGACAAAAAAAAAAACACTCCTGTAAATCAGCTCTGAGATTTGAATGTTTTTCATACATTCATTAAGTAAAAATCCTGTTATGAAAATCATGGGTGCTAGAGAGAAATTCATCCTATGAACCAGAAATATAGTTTGGATTTTTTTTAATAACCTTTGATTTATTATATTGTGCCCACACATGTGCCTTGCTTCGACTTACCCTGCTGGTAACTCTGTCACTTGGATAACTAAGTGCGTCTCCTGGAGTTTGGCCAGAATACTTTGAAGGGGATTTTTTTATGACGTCCACATAGGACACTGGAAAGATGCCCTGCTTATTTGTACCAGGGATCCTCCCAGAGAACCAGTTCTGATCCACTTGTCGAAGCAATATGACATGCTCACCCTGGAAGAACAGAAAACTCATCAAAAGGGGTATTGCTTAGGGTCTAGAAATAAATTTATTTTAATGATAATTAATTGGACTAAATCTGAATTCAAAATCTTAATGGTCTTAAAGGTTAAAAATTGATTTAAACAAATTAGACTTCATACAAGGCACCACTTAATATGTTGTGTAAAGCATAAAGCATTGGGAGAAATAAGGCTTGTATATTGGTATATTGGTAAGAAAAACGTGGGCATAAACTCACCTTCCTTAGTGAAAGCTCCACATTAGTGTCGGCATTGAAGTTGTAGCGAGCCACTGCTTCCCCGATCACAGAGCTTTGTGCTGGAGGAGGGGGTCTTGCAGGCTGGTGCCTTTCTGATGGGGAAATTTTCTGGCGGAAAAATTAAAAAGGAGACGTTTAAGCAACATTAAATGACAAAAAAAAAACAGTGAAAGTTTTAGAACACCAACCTCTACATAAGAAATAGGGAAGATGCCCACTTTTCCATGGTGCTCTCCTTCGAACCAGTTACTATCTACTTGTCGTGTGATGTATACTATCTCTCCTTTTTTAAATGAAAGCTCTCTGAAAAATACGTTTTAAGAAAAAATTGACACAGCTGTAACACAAATAAAAATGTAAAAATTAAAACTTGGCTTACTTTCCAGTGAGTGCCCTGAAGTCATATATTGCCCTGGCTGGCAGTTTCTGTGTGATCAAATAAAAGTTCAGGATTGTTAGGTTTTTGGCTGTATTAAAGGTGGGCTATTTGGTTTGTATTTTTTTTACACATGATGCATGGTCTCATGGTAGTGTTGGCAAATTTTGTCTCAAGATTCATGTTCCTTTTTCTTTTAAAAAATGTTTAAGTAATTAATCGACAAACCTCTTTGACTTCATGTGTGGCACTTTTGCTCTGTGGAGTCTTTCGGCCAATGTCAGGTTGAGAATAAGCCCTGGTTGCGTCTTGATCTAGCAAGATAACAAACATCAGACTTGAGAAAGATGGTTTGAGCTTTTACAGTCAGAGAAATCTTTATATATCATATAACTGCTGTGATATGGTGTGGTCAGACTCTGGGAAGTGTGGGGAAAATTAAGCATGAACATGCAAAACATTTATCCTGGTCATTTTTATTTGGCTTGTCATACTGGTCAAGTAAGGATTATAGCCTAGTACTTAAAAACAGAAGCCCAAAATAGATCAAGTAAATTTATCAGTGATTGATTCTATGCACTGCATATTAGGAAGATTGAATGCTAATTGTGGTCAAAATATTATGCCATATGGTTTATAGTACGAAAGTGGTAAAGCTGAAAATAAATCTAAATTTATGGTCTTTCTTTCTTGTTTTTTTTTTTTTAAGAACTGCATAAATCATTGACTATACATTTTTGGACAGTAAATAGAAGAAACAAAATGACCAACCAAAGAACCAACTAGATAAAATGCTTAGAGTGATAAATGAGCATTCACTGGGGTATCCAAACATAACAAAATATATTCCCACTACTTAAAGACATTCACAAAGGAAAACAGATAACAGTAATGAGAACATTTGATGAAAAGGGAAAAATAAAAATAAACACATGAACACAACTGCTTAAGGAAAAAGAAAAAAGTAGGGAATTTGGGGACTAATCAGTAGAATCCACCTTGAGAACTTTGTTGAGCATCGTGGTTCTTCTTAGTGTTGATGTTTGTACAGATGCAGGAGGCACTGCAGGAAAGTTGGGAGTGATTTGGCTGGTAACAGTCCTGACTGCACATACCATCAGGCTGTGGATGGTATGATGGGAGCTGGGGTTCAGGGTTAGTTTGTTCAGGTTCTTGAAAAAAGTTTCTCTCTGGAACATCAGGAAGCAGCTCTACCAGTAACCTATGAAGAATGCTGTTTTCTGATAGGCTACCCCTGCATTTCTCAGCACAGATGTGTTCATAAATGTCCTTCAAGGCTAAATCCAGAGCTTTGTACATGCAGCTCTTGGATCTGGATATGTGGTTGTGTCTAAAGAAAGAGCTCTTCCTTTGAAATGGAACTGGACTGACCAAAAAGGCTAACTTGCCTATCTCTGTCTCCTCTTCCGCCAGCATTTTCCTTTGGTCTTTCTTGGCTCTCTCATGTTTGATCATGGTGGTGAAACGTGTGTAGGAGGCTGGACACCTGCCTCTGCATGAGCTCACCAGCTGCCTGTTGTAATGATGGGCTGATCCGCAGAAACTTTCAGAGGAAGTAAGAGAACAGTGATCAAAGTCACTTTCACTGCAGAAGGATGAGCCTTCAATCTGAATGAAGTCACTAATATCAGATACGACACCGTCATGTTCACTGTCTGAGTAGTTCTGAGCAGCAGCATGTTGCAGGTGGTTGCTGGTCATTTGGATATGGACTGGCATATTGGAATGGATCTTTGGGTCCTGTGGCCTGCCCTCTGGAGAATTTCTAACAGGTGGTTTTTCATCCAGTAACGATTCAGTAGAGTAACTACGATTTGGGCTGTTCATTCGTGTGGAAGATCCCCTGGACAGGCACTCACTTTCTAGGTTTGGCATGGACTTGGATTTTTGGATCAAGCTTTCAAATTCACTGATCCTGTTGTGCACCATAGCTTGGGGTATCTCACCATTGCTGCCATTATTGAGCAAGCAATGTTCTTTGCGCTGTTTGCATTCATAATTCTGAATCCGAGCCTTGACAGAGCAAACCTCTGTATTAGTCAACTCTTGACGGTTGATATGGTGCATCTTCTTGTAGAGTTTCAGAAAGTCAGCAGCATCGTGAGCTGTACGGTGTCTGATGTGCTCCATAGAGTCATCCACGTCCTGATGGTTATAGATGGATGTTTTGTCTTCTCCATTCTGTAAACTGGATCTCTCAGGTTGTTTTTTCATCTCTTTAGCATGAACCTCAGAGAGAAGATCATTGCAACTCCTGGATTTGGATTTAGTACAGACCTCAATGCTGTCCATCTTCCAATCATTTTTCAAATTCTCATAGGCTGAAGAAACAATTCTTTCTACATTTTGATGACAATTTTGAAACGTGGCTGTTGTGTCACGAGATGCATGATGGATTGGGTTGTCAATAAAGTTGTCCATATTTTGATCACCATTGTTATTTGTTGCCTCCACACCATATGAGCGATTAAAGTTTCGACATGGAGTATTAAAAGCTGAGTGCATTATTCTAATATCCCCACCTTACATATCCACCATGAGCAGCATGACAGGAAAGAGACATGAAAAAGACATTAACATGTAACTGGACCACAAAAGAAAATGTGTTCGTGTTGCAGCAGCATATATACATTAAAACAATGTGTGTTTATATTGAGAATAAAGCATATTTCACTCTAAACAACAAAAAAATTGGAAAATGTAAACAATAAGTTATCACAAGTTATATACATTTTTAATTGAATTTGCCCTGTATTTAAACAAAAGTCTAAGGTGATGTTATTTTACCTTTTGATTTAGGTGGCGAGGGGGAAGCAGGTTGGCTGCAGGGTTTTTTTTGACTGCTGTTGGGCCTAATAGGCTCAGGTATGTCAGTGGAGGTAGGCCCAGAATATCTCCCAAAGCTCTGATTGGAGCTCAGTGAGTTTGGAGTTGGGGATTTGGTGGATGTTGGCTCTGACTTCCGTCTTGTCCTATTGTCACTTGCAAAGCTATGTATTGTAAAACCAGAAAAAAAAATTGATTTTGTTGTATATGTTTATACAGAAAGAACAACACAATTTTTTTACACATATATATGGAATAAAGTTATACAATGTATAAGATTCATGAGACGTGTAAATATCAGATCATGGAAGTGTTAAAAAAATATAGGTAATATAGGTATCAGGTAAAATCTAGCTTAATTAAAAGTACTGGTTTTGTCCTTGAATTAGTTTTATGATTAAATGTAGAATAATTAAATCATTATTGTTCAAGAATAAGTATGTAAGCAGTGTCGGGATGCTGAGAGTGTGACTTTTTGATTAATTAATTGTAACTTTTTAAATCGTGATTAATTGCAAAAATTATTAATTGTCTCAGCCATATACCCAACTTACCTGCTGCTTTAAGTGAGCTGTAAAAGGCTCTCTTAAGGATTTTTTTTTAATTTCTTATTTGGGAAAGTTTAATATGTCCCCTAAAAATGTAGTGGATATCAAAATGCCAAAGACAATTAGTACAACTATCATACTTAATACAGTACTTGCATTAATGTACTGCGTTACTAATACGTTGCATAGTTTAAAAAGGGTTCTATGTATTTGACCCTGTTTTTTTTTTTTTTTCAAAAGCTCAGAGTGGAAGGTCAGGAGCAATGATTCATGACTTGGTTGACCACGTGCATTAGATAAATGATGCTTCAGCTGTCTGACCCTTCACACCTGGCTACAGTGGTGTTCGGAATTTATTTAGGTCTGATATTTAAATCTAAAGCCAATATTGACTGTCATGTAGTTAAATGAGAAAAAAACAGCTCACCTTGAGGGTTGCTGAAGGTTTCTTCCCACTGGTGGATGATACAAGGAGCTCTAAAACAAAGCAAAAAAACATGTTTTCTTGATTTCTGTTGTCCTTAAGATATACAATTTTGAAAACATACTGGACACGAGGCAAATTTGTACAAAAAACACTGCCAGGCACTTACAAGTGTTTCGATATCAAAAGATAGTGGGAAATCCTTTTGAACATGACTGTAAAAAAGAATCATTTTTTCTTCTTTTGAAGCCTCAAGAAGGCTCATTGAGAGTTGATCTGTCGAGCAGTTAGGTCGCCCATTGAACTTTGTTTACCAGTCTTTAAAAGTGGCCTGAGTGAGGACACCGGAATGTCCACTTGCTGTGACGCAAATCTGGCCAGTTACCATAAACTGTTGACACAAGTGACGGCAAGCTTATGGGCCAGCTCTTAATAGGGCTGTGAAGTCTGAAGGCCGAGTACAAACATAACCCAAGTTGTGACCACCCACTAACTTTTCTAACAATAGAGCTCTTTTTTTATTCTTGTTATTTGCTCACATGGTTTTAACTATTCACTTGTTAGATCTATTTCTGTATTAATTAACGTCGTGATCAAACTTGTAGCCTTGGTTTCCTTCATGTAGCACTACATGAAGTGTCAATTTATGTAGTGCTAGTTGTTATACTTTTATGAATCTGTATATAGACTGTAGTCATTTATGCTATACAGTACAACACATTAAATACATTTTGTAGCCATGTATCTGCTGTAGTAAATAACCAGGGTGTCAGGAGGCTAATTTTACCTACACAGAAAATACCTTGGTGAAATGGAATATACCATTCCATAGGTCATAAATGCATGCCCAAAGACCCTACACCCACTTTGGCTACTTTGATGTCAGAAACTGACAGGCACAAGACACAGCTCTCCTGTTTCACAATAAGATACCAAGTTCATGCTACGAGACATCAGATCCTTTTCAAAATAATCACATCAATGTGTTTGTGTAAAACCTTAACTTATTTTGGAGAGAGAATGTTTCTGATGATCCCTAGTGAATGTAATTGAGCGTGGCTTCCAGCTGACAGATTCAGCGTTAGTCTGTGCAAACTGTTTCTTTTTTGACATACAATCAGTCCAATAGTATCGGTACGCTTCATACTACTCCTTGTTCTAATTACCTGGTGGTGAATTTGGGGTGCACTCTCTGGATTGTAATCTAGGCGTTTTTTGGGAGGCTTGACCCAGATGATGAAGAGAAAACAGGAAGGTTGAGGTGGAAAAGGCAGAAATGATGAGAGAAAAACAAAGGAGGTTACCTGGCAGTAGTGGAATCAGCTGGCACTAAACATAATCACACAATAAGCCACACAGTCCACTACAATTAACACTCCAATAACATGCAAGTGCTCAACATGCTATTTACACTATGTGATTTTTAAACTTCAGCGCTGGATGGGTAAGAAAATAAATGTGACGCATCTAAAATATTGGTTGGCCAATGTTACAGGTCAGTTTACACGTCACTTCTGCTTATTCAATCCAGACATCCCAGACCATTAAACCATTGTATTGTGCTGCTATAGCCAGCAACCTTCACATTCCACACTATTTTAACAAAAGCACTGAGCTTAGGAGTTACATTCAGCCCATTGCCACAGCTGTATAAAATCTGGAATCTAGTCATGAACTTTGAAATGTATGTTTCTAACTTTGTAGGAGCTATATTAGGGAAGTCTGTTTTCTGTCCCAAAACACAAAGTCCATAAAAGCATGTTTTGGCATGGAAGAACACACACACAGCCCTGGCTTTAACTCCATATGAACACCTCTGTGATGAACAAGAACAAAGTGTATGTGCCATGCCAGAAGCTTCAAAGCAACCACTCATTCGCAGCCACTTACCGGCCGTCCAAACTCCAGCTCTGCAAAGAACCTATACCAGGGTTCATTCTCTAAATCTAGCTCATCTTGGGTTAAGTTACTCTTCTGGATGCACAATGGAAAAACGTATGGACAGAAAAAGGAATGAGAGAGTGCAGGAATGTTATGAACTTAGAAATGCAGGAGCCCAACATAAGGAATGGTTTTGATAAAGGAAGCATGTAATACGAATGATGGTCATGTAGTAGATTAGCATTTTAGATCTTATCTTCAAACAATTTTATGTACTCTATTTAATAATTTTCTCAAATTACTTAACCTTATTACAATCGCATGACATAATTAAGCCTACATAGTACACATATGACTAGTGTAATAAACAGTAAAATAGAAAATGGCTCTACTGCATGAGTTGTAGTACCATTTCTAATCCAATAGAGAGCAGTACCAGAACATTACATTCACACAACAGTGTGGTATTGATTAAAATATTGCTTCAACTTCTGTCTCAAAATAAAAGCTAGATTATTAGATTATTCATACAGGTGCAGTCCTGTATAAAATATAAAAACTTCTAAGGCAATAAGAATGGGTGTTTTTTTTTTCCCTACAATACATTTATAGTCATCTTTTGGTCATCGGTTATTGCTTAAACAGTTTTAGGAATGTAAAATCCAATCTAATTTGATTAAAACATGTAATTGGCTCACAGACTGGATGGACTTACTGCTCGCTCTTGATCTAAGATTGAAGATTTTCCTGGCTCATAGTCAAAGATACTCCTGGGCTCGGCTCTGTATTTACGAGTGTCCACTTTTCTATCTGGGGGACTCCACTTGTTCCTAAATGCATGAGAGACATGTAGAGATATAGAGAATGTTCAAGTGGCCGTATCAAGGATTTAAACATTTGTTTTTGTCACGCTATAATACTGTACTCTAAGTTAATAGACTGCATAATAATATTATATTATTAATATATAATTAATAACAACAATTTTAACATTAATGAGATTTGGCTCTTACATGTCTGGTGTACTACTTCCACTCTGGCAGATTCTGCGATTATGAGAAGTGGACTGATCGGATGATGAGGTCGGCAGGGAAGTGGTGCTTGGAGGTCTGAAGCCGCATGTGCCATTATCGGAGACGCTCTTAGTGATTGGTCTGTAAGTACTGCTCTTAGATGCTGGGTGTGCATGGACTCTGTTAGATGCATTCTTCTCCTGCTCTAAAAACAAAGAAATAAATGCACTGAATATACAGATTTTAAAAATATGTTTCATGTAATAGCATGCATTTTCTTCAGCACACTATCAATAATTAAATCCTTAACAGAAATGTGCCAACATTTCTTATATTCTGGTTAATTTAAATACAGATGTAAATCAGTAAATGATAATTTATAACAATGATGGAATGTGAACATCTTAATCCAACAATTAAACTAAAAGCATATTTTTTAAATCACCAATAATAACAAAGTAAAGATGATACAAACCAAAATTTGTTGAAGGTTGATCTGGAGTTTGATTTGAACCAGAATATTCCAACTCTGTGGAATAAGAATGAGAGTCTTTAAAACAAGCTAATTTAAAATGTCATCTAAAGAGGTGGATCAGCTGTTTTTGTCGTGCACGAACACTTTGATCTTAGTATTCCCCTAGGCAACATTCTGACATATATTGATGGGGAAGCACAGCCACATTGAATAATGCCTCAAATTTAATAGCACAGGCTGTTGTGTTGCGCTTGTTTACTGTCAGTTATTAATTAAGTTGTGTCAATCCTTCACACTGAAAATTGCAATTCTACCCTTAGGGTGCTATAGCCATAAAGTTTATGCCAGCAGAGTAATCCTGTGGTGGATAAAATAACTGCTGTGTGAAACACTTTATAGAGGTCCCTTTAAAATATTTTCAAAGTAAAACTAATACTAAAGCTTGGTTTTATTGAACAGTTGAAATGGGTGTCATAATGTATGATGTTTTTTGTTGAGTATGTATACAATAATTATTTTACCTGGTTTATGCACAACATGAATTTGTTTAAACATGATCTTGTACCAGTCCTTTGGCCTCTCCACTGTCTACAATAACAACATAGCAAACAGAGAGACAATTTTATATATGTATAGAAGTATTTATGTATGTTATGTTGCATAAATAGTGGTAATGTAAGTAACAACCACTATATATAGATTTAATAGCAAATCAAACTGTTCATTTACCGTCTTGGTGGCAGTAGGTATACTGGACTCCTCCACCAACCCGATTCCAGTATGATAGGTTGTTTTTCCCCCTGTACTTCTTTCCTCATTCTCTGGAGATTTAGCAGAAGCAACTGAATCAGAACGGGTATTGACTGGAGTGCTTGACTTGTCAGCTGCAGAAAAGAAAATGTAGAGTCAGATGAAATTCTATGGGTGCACAAGACCAACTAGTCATTTATTACTTGCCAACAAAGCAAAAATAATTTGAACATATTTCAGAAACTCTCCATTGTACACACTGACACAGAATTCTAAAAGTGACTGTAAGGAATATTGATCTATTTCTTATATGAAAAGGCAAATGAATCCAACCGTCTTTAAACACTCGGACAGAACCTCCATTACATGCTGCCTGCATTAGTGAGGTCATTGTTCTGCTGTCCCAATCAGAGAAAGGAATATGTTCTTATATAACGAATTTGTAGTTATATTAACACCTGAAGTCACAATATTGTAAACTTATTAAAAACATTTTTGGGTAATTTGGTATCATTAACACTTTTGAAAATAAAATATCTTAATCTGTATCTTAATTGTACTCACGAGTGCTTCGGCCCAGTTGCATGGATGTGAGACTTGGGCTGAAAGAAGGAGGTCGAGGGTATGTAGAAGGTGAGAATGGTCTGTGTTGGAGAATCTTTAGGCCATCAGGAGGGTTTGCACTGCCATTGACAGTCATCTGCCCCTTTAAAAAAGAAAACAATAAAAGAGACAACCAATTGCTATAACTAAAGGCACAATGTGTAATAATGCATTAATTATTATTATGTATGTGTTGAAAGAGAATGATAACGATTGAATAAGTGTGAAAACATTTAATGATGTAGAAAAGGTTCACCCTAATGCTTCTGCTTAATGACAATTAGGTTTTACCTAATTCGTAAAGTTATTACTAACTACTAGGACAATACCAATTTGAAAGTTGGCAAAACTCAGTTAAGTAACCCATAACATTATGAAGCAGGAGGTAAAAAATTGACTAGTTAAACCACTCATGATTTAACATTTACAGTGGAGTAACAAAAACATTAAATACTATTATATTAACTGCAGAAACACTGCTTTCATAAATCAGAAAAATAGAAGTTTCTTGAAAAAGAAATACAAGTGCTAGAAGGCAGAGGAAACTGGACATTGCATGCTTTTGTTACAACTTCCTCCGACAAACATGAATGCTTTAATCGCAACCTCAACATCTCCATGATCTCATAACCTTATTACGTAGATCACCACCTCAAGAATTTTAATCCTGAAAAGACCTTAAGATTAATGGAAAACGGAAACAGGAAGGCAGATGCAGTTAATGAGACCCTGGGAACTGGTGAGAAAAAGCAATTGTGAATCTGATTCAAGGGTAACATTACTATTGTTCCAAACACAAACATTCCAGGGGCAGTAAATCCAATGTGAATCAAAGGGAGGTTGGTGTCTGTGGATTAAGCCTTTGAATTTCTGAATAAAAGCAGGCAGGAGAGGACAAATAGGGGAATGTGAAACAGTAGTTGATACTGCTGGGGCCCAATGCAGTCAAACAGAATAAGAGATGGACAGAAGAAGAAAAGAGAGTAGAAAAACAAACTAAAGTGCGAAAACCAATAGATGGATATCAGAGGTGAAAAGGACAGGGGCGGGGGGGTAAATATGTAAAATTAGTTGTTTAAAGCAATTTAATTTATTTAATCAATTAAGGCTTAGTCATACTTGTTCATACAAAGAAACAATTTTTTCAGCATCTATTTGCGGGCAAAAAAAAAAAAAAACTTTGGCAAGATGTTGACTACAGCAATATTATTCTAAACAATTGTTACATGTCACGCCATTCAAATTGTTCCACATACGGCAAATGGACTCTGTTATAGTTGGAAATTGCATGGCTTGGCCTGGTTGAACTTGTAATAGAAATGCAGATTTAAATAATAATTCATTTTATGAATCCTAAACTGTCTTAATACAAATGTAAAAAGCATAATTCAAGTATAAGCTTTGTCAAACTTGCATAAAAAGTGGCTCTCCTTATAGGCAAGCAAACTCTAGGATGTGAGAGTGTGACTGTGGAAAGTGAAACTTTAGTGAGTGAGCATTTGCAAGTGGACACCAAAGTGGGTGAATGAATGTAAGAAAGACAAAAGACAAACAGAAAGAAAGCTGTAAGACAGAGTAGATCAGGAACCGGTGGAATAATTACATTCTTGGTGTACGCTGTGAGGAAGTTAAACGCCATGTCATCAGTGTTGGTGCTAAAGCTGGGTGAGGGAGTTTCAGACCTCCCTACAGCTGAGTCTCTTTCACATGACCTCAGCTCATCCAACATGGCAGATGATTCACTTTGAGCACTGGAGTAGCAGCGATTTGGATCCATGCTGGAAAAGTTAGGACCAGGCAAAGCAGAATGGGGCTGGAGGTCAGAGAGCATAGAGAAAGTGTAGTCCATTGTAAATTTGGGCCTGTTAGGGTGTGAAGTGGAGGCCAGTGGTAGTCCTGGGTAGGCCTGACACAGAGGAGAGTGATAAATGAGCTTCAGTAAATGCAGCAATGAAGAGGTATAATAGTGTGATGAAGATAAAGTCTGAAGAGCTGTGGAACTTACAGAAGAATTGAAACAGGCTGCTAAAAAAATATTTACTTCGCACTGTGAATAAAAACTTGTATGTATGTGTGTATATGTATGTATATGTATATATATATATATATATATATATATATATATATATATATATATATATATATATATATATATGTATACACACACACACACACACACACACACATGCATGTTGTAGTCCTGCAATCCATTGGTTTGTGGATCACAGTACACACTCTTATAGTTCTCTTTATGCTCGTCAGGATCCCAATAGTACCAGTAGTGTATATATAACAGCACTTCAACTCACTCCCCTATATTGTTCGTCTGGAGACGTGCTTTGTAATAACCTGTGGTTCATGCTGACATTTTGAAAGGTTAAATGCTGCCGGATTACAGTCAGCAGGGGGCATCTCGGTGCTTTCTGTTAGTCTAAAATTTCATAAGGGTAGAGAGGATGCCAACAGTATTTTAGATGCCATTTTGCCCTGCAAATTGGTGCATAATCAATTTGCTGGCACAATAAACATTTTTTTTGCATTTCCACACATGTCCTGTAAAAGGAAACAACATGTTTAGCAAAACAATATGTGCAGAGGAAAATAGAGCTTAACTACCAGGGTGGGGGACTTCTTTTCCTGCAGGTTTGGCCTAACACTCCTGTATCCTTTGGCTGCCAAAGAGGAAGTAGTCATGTTACCATTACTTAAAGAACCCCCAGTGCCATAGTGCCTCCAGACTTCTAAAACACAACACACAGGTAGCAATTTACCATAGTACATTAGGCATAGCACCTACATTCTCATACAGATTTCCAAAATTATAAATTAATTCATGATGTTTTAAAATAAATTCGGAATTGTAGTGTGTGTATATATGTATGTAGCATTTTTATTTATGACAAATGAAGATTTGTGTTTGTCTAAAATTCTCAGCTTACCTGAATCACTCAAGGCCTCTGTGTCTGGGCCTAAACAGCAATAACAAAAATAAGAAATGATGGTTAAGCAATTGACGAATGTAGAAATGACATACTGCTCATGACATTAAACCATGCTGGAGAACAGTTGAATGATGTTCAGTGGCTCTAATTAGGCTATTTTGTAAGTGGACAGTCTAGCTCTTCAGATGTGATTACTGGCTGTGTTCCAGATGCTTACAACAGGACAGCCAGAGAACTAATATTTGGACATGATGGATGGAATAATAATATGAGAGCTGCAGTAGTAAGCGAGATTTATTGTTTTGTTTTAGCTGTGTGTGTAATACCAACTAACATTTTTTTAATATATGTATTACATGAGCATTTTAAAAAAGTACTTTAGTCTAATCTCAGTTCTTATTGGATAAATGCAGGGGGAAAAAAACCTTGGATTGGTCACTTGGTCATCATAGAACACACACAGATGAACACGTACACATGAAGGGGCAAAGTTTTTGGACTGTGGGTGGAAACCAGTGCTTTTGTATAAAAGTCAGAACAGCAAGAGGAAGACATGCAGACCTTATTTAGAAAGGACCCTGGCAGTATGACACGGCACCATTTAATACTAACAAACAATGACATTTGATAATTATTTGCCTTGATGTTTGTGGAAGCAATTTATTTAATGCTCTTTCCACTTTTAGATTTACTGTTCTGTGCTGTAACAATGTCATTAAAAATTGTAATGAATTTCATGTGGAGAAACTCCAATGGCATTTACAAGAGCTTTAACTT
Source organism: Corydoras sp. C115 (assembly GCA_019802505.1). Taxonomy (NCBI): domain Eukaryota; kingdom Metazoa; phylum Chordata; class Actinopteri; order Siluriformes; family Callichthyidae; genus Corydoras; species Corydoras sp. C115. The sequence goes on along the minus strand of JAFMOC010000031.1, from coordinate 4,204,528 downwards.
ATACCCACTGAACTTGTTGGGGATTCCTGGAATGTCAGTCGAAAGCCAGACCTTCTTATACAACATTAAAAGCTTCTTTAATTGGGCACATGTTATTAAAACCTTTTGCAGAGGCTAAAATGCTGTAGCCATAATTCACAATAATGCAAATAGTTTTTGAAATTGAGTGTTCTGTATGCACATACACGTAAGATTTTTAGGTTTCTACATTTCTTTGTTTGAATATTAGCACCATTCTATTGTTGGGACACATTTTTTTAGCCTCATGTAAGCCTCTTTATTAAAACATTTATTACAATAAATGAACAATAAAGTCCACAATAGGTTATTAAATAGTTTAATTTAATTGTCATGTGCTGCTTTTGCTTAATAATATGATTTTGTTTAAACCATGTTGAATTCTATATAATAATAAAAAAATACTTTTTTCCATATATGATGTAAAAATTATCACCAGATCACCGATCTTATCAACGCTCATTGTTAACTCTGACAAACATTAAACAACGAAGACTTGGTTAGGTCATAGTGCATAAAGCTGTTCCAAAAACAGTCACCCCAGAGAACCCAAACTGGGGAAAAAGAAAAGAAAAACAACCACTTGTGCTCTTGTTGTCATGGAGCAGCACAAATATAGCAAAAATCCAACTCCTGAAAAGTCCTCTTCCTTAGGAAATGGAGAGGGTTAGTTGCAGCTTCTGAAACCCAAACAAGCCACAATGAGTGGTGTTTACATGGAAAGTGAGAGCAAAAGATGTGGCGGAAGGCAGGAGACTGCAGTGAATGATGTTTCGTAAAGAGGAATTCCTGCCTGCTGTGACTGATTGCACACAGTTTCCCTATTTGTGGCTGACGGTGTAAATTTTGAAAATCTCATTAAAATGGTGTGAGAAGGAGCCTTTTACTATAAACGACAATCCATAACAAATATTGATTAGTGTGTTAGAGCTGGATAATGACTTCTTCAAAGAAGATTAAAACCTCAGGCTTTATTTAAATACATTTACAATTTGACCGCCCAAAAAAAATCCTTTATTTTAGTTTGTGTTTAAAAACATATTCAAAATAATATTAAAGTAAAAATGGGCTTCGATTATAGAATTGAATTAAAATACAGTTAAAGTCAGCTGTAGAGCTTATGGTGAGACTATTAGGAAAAATACTGATCTGAGGACAACCCCAAAGGGTGTGGTTTAAAAGGAAGGAAGGTTGACAAACCATCCGAACCCTAAGAGTCCAGAACAAATAGACGCAGATGGATACTTTATTTAGCCTGAGGGAATTCTTGGCCTCCAGTAGCTTACAAGCGAAGAGGGGAAATACAAATAGTATAAATAGTAAAGTAGATAGTAAAAGTCTTATCAGTGTGTAGTGGACCTGCCAAAGCAGCAGCTGTATTATCTTAAGCTTTTTTTAACTACTTCAGTCAGTGTAGGATAGTTCATGCTACCATTGATGCTATTTAAGCTCTATATATTTAAGCTCTATACTGGTTCATGTTTTGTCCTCCATTTGTTCCCTCAAAACACACATTTGGACCTGTGATTTATTTACAATAATGCACACTTTTCCATTCCATTTAATAGAAAAGTAGCTGGTGAGAAGAACATGCAAATGTTGGAGGATGAGGGTTATTCATGCTGTTAATCTTTGAATGCCATATGAACAGTAGTAGTGAAACTAAAGTTGAAGCACAAAGTACCTGCAAGGCCATATAGGTTTGGGGAACTCTGGATTTTCTTCATTGGGGTTAAAGTGAATGAGAGCGTGGTGCAAACTCGTCCTTCGGTGACTGTGAGGCCAAAGCAAACATGGAGCCAAAGCACATGCATAAAAATAAATTCACCACAATTATGAATGATAATGACTTGCATTGACATGAGCAGGTTAAACAAGTATCAGTCCTTCAACATTCATAAAGCAAAGCAAATACAAACACTCTTCAGATGGCATCAGATCACAAAGTTTATGACAATGCCACTATTTTGTTGTATGTATATATATATATATATATATATATACATACAACATTGTTTATGACAATGCCACTATATGTGTGTGTATGTATATATATATATATATATATATATATATATATATATATATATATACAGCCATAAACCAAATGTAAATCAAACATGTAAAATAGTGTTTTTGTGACCAAAATTATTTAGATTTTTTGTGAATAAATTTAAGATACATCTTACTATATTATCTGTTATTGACATACATAGTCAGAATCCTACAAGCTTTAAAAAAGCATTTTATTGACCCAATGTGAATAGTTCTTCAGTGTGACAAAACAAATCACATTTACACTGTAAATTAAACCAGACAGTATATCAAGTTGACTACAGTGTGAGATGATGTGCAGCAGGCCATGAGGAGGTGTTGACAGTGCCAGCCCATGCCTCATGGCTTTGACTCCTTAGCCTCAGACCTGGCTCTGTATTTCAGGAAAAGCTGGGTGCTGAGATGCAAAGAGCCCAAGGCAGTTTCAGTCTTCAGTCAGCTTCAACAAGTAGCTAGTTATTTATTTATTTTTTTTAATTAAGAAGAATAACAGGAAGTTTTGCTACACTACACTTCCTAGTAATCATGAGCTAAATATGTCTAGCAAAACAAATCTGTAAATGTGTTTAAAATATTTCTCACAAGGTTCAGGCATTTTAAAAATCTAATGATATTTCCAAATTTAATCAAATGGCATTATTTTTTGCAGTGTTAAATGTACTGACATGCTATGTATTGGTAAAATGTACACTACTTACACTAAAGTACACTAAAAGCTACTTAAATTAATTATTAATTATTAATTAATTATAATAATTGTGTTAAAATGTAATTAAAATGTATTTAAAATAATTGTTAATGTCTGTCACTGTGCTGCTGTTACTACTCTTTTATCTTTACTACATCTGGCAAGTTAATGGCTGCACCTTTCGAAACCAATAAAAATGAACATATTAGTGATCATTTAATTTTATAGAACTACTGGCATTCATACTATAAATTTATGGCTTAGTAAATATTTTATATGACACGCCAATAAAGGAGTAATGTAGAAACACACATGCAAATGTAATGGACTCCCAAGAAATTCATAATCGGGTTAGGCCTTGTCTTTCTGGAAAGCCTTGTTTAATTTCAGGAATATTTAGTTATCAAACTGGAAACACAGATACCAACAGTAGGAATGAGTCAGTAACAATTTATTTTCTATTTTTAACATTAATACCTAACTGGAAGGGTGAAATGTTGGCTAAAATAAGCCAGCATCTCTTGTAATCAAGCTGACTTGATTGGAACATACAATTACGTGTGTAATCTATGTATTTATATATATATATATATATATATATATATATATATATATATATATATATATATATATATATATATATATATATATAAATCTATTGTGGCTAAGGCAACAAACTATGAGAAAAAATTCTTCTTACCTGTATTCATGTTGAAAAGCTCTTTTTCTAGAGACTTCTTGAAATCACACAGTCCTAGAAAAACACATTTTAGTTCGTTAGCAGGTACACGATGTTACCAAGGAAACAGACATGGCTTAAGCCATGTGGTGAGTTTTTTTTTTTTTTTTTTTTTTTTTTTAGTCCAATAAGTCCAGTAATTGGTATTCCAGGAGTCTTTCCATTTCATGACTGGGCACTATGAGACAGCAAGTCCTTGTCCCAAGTTCTCGATCCCAGCATGCAGTGGGTTTAGTTTGAAAGATGATACAAGCCCAGAATTTCTGCGATGAAACATGCAGCTCAATTTCAAAATCCACACACTAATGTCCCACTTGCATAACTTGCTCATTAGCTGTTTAGAAACTTAATGATTGCATACTTCAAAAACACAACAGTTATCTGTTGTTGTAACCACATACTTGCAAAAAATTCACACTTTCATTTCAGTTTGACCTAGAATCACTTTTCACAGCTACTTGTGACCTGCTCCTTAAATATCCAGTTTATTTTAGCCTGAGTTGGATATTTCTGAGCGAGTCTATGTAAGGAAGTCATTTAATTACATTATTACATTACCCTTCCCTCTAACACATGACATATTCTCATATTTGCTCTCTAACGTGCCTTGGTGACATCTCTACAAGCACCTGACCCTCAATGAACACAAAGACCAAACATTATATTAAATTTTTGAGCATAACTGCTGTGATGACAAAATATACATATATATATATATATTTTTTTTTTCTGTCATTGAAATATTACACACTGACCATTCTAAGGTCATGACCAGCAAAAAAAAAATCTCTTGTCGGTCTTACTTTAAAGAGAACCAATATATTCAGTTTAACATTTAGTGCCATATAATGTTTTCTCCCGCTGTGCCCCATTAAGAAAGACCCTAAGTGTCATGCCCAAAACAAATCTATAGCCAGCATGGTCCATAAATCGGGGGTTCAAAAAAATAGAAAAAACACAGGAGACACATTCGGCTGTCACACTGTCAGACACTGGGTAAATCATAAGTTGTAACTGCCTGTCAGCAATAAATGAATAGCAGATTATGGAGTTAGATTTCAAGAGGGCAGACTGGTGGCGACAGAACAGCTGGGATGGGAGCTGGACAGCCACCCAAGAACATACTAGCCTGTAGTTGCCTGGATATATTTTCTTCTGAATTAGATTAACAATGTGCGTTGCATTTATTAAATAGACCCTGGGGCAGGGGCATAACTCTGGCTTGCAACATACTACAAAAATGCAAATGTTCAGTTCACACGGGTTGCTAGGCTGTCAAAAAGTCCTGATCCATCAATGACAACGTCTGAATCAATACAAACAATACTTCAAACAACAAAGGTCACAAGGCGTGACATCATGGCTCAGGAGTGCCTTTTATTAAACAGGAATTTTTTTAAGTCTTTTTTTTAGCAAGGTTATGTACATACTTTTGGCCCAGATTTTAAGTTATTAAGATTATTGTGTCAATTGATTACACACTCATAATTGACCAAAACCAAAAATATACTAATTTAACTAAATAACCTTTACCGAATACCCTTTAAAGGTCTGTACCTCCTGTCACATGCAAATCGCCTGCTTGACATCATAGTATAATACATTTCCAATGCATGAGGCCAATCAGAACTCAGTAGCACTTAGAAAGCATGCACACAGCTGGAGATTTCATACATCTACCTACATTTAAATGCAAAACCATTTAAAACCATCTGAGACAACTGTTCACACATAGATTTTGTACAATGGGTAATAAAATATGTGTAGGACCATGTGCTGGTAATCGCATTGCATTGTTGTGTTTTTATAGCCATAGTGCTGGATTGTCTTTCCCACACTACAACTGCTTGACCTGTTTGTTCCCAGCAGAAAAATAAGGGAGTGTTGCTCTGTAAATGTCAAAAAATACTTTGATACAGACTGTATAAAAAAACTCAAGTCTCCTTCAGTAAACTCCAAAAAGGAATCAACATCCTTCGACATGTTGTTTAATACAAGCCAAAATAGGAAAAAATCTACTTTTCATCTGGGACAGGACTCCCAGTTGCAGCTATTTATATTCACAATGTTTGGCCACAAGTTTTGGCAAATAGATGCAGGCTCAAGTCGCATGTTTATTAGTTTATTATTTCCAGGTCATCAGTATGCTTTTGAATTATGTTCTTTTGATTATTAGAATGTGTGGGGTTTTTTGTTATGTCTTTACTCGGGTAAATTGGCTGTAGATCATTACTTTTGACCAACTACTTTGATTATAAACACATTCCTTTAAAAGCAGGTTTTGAACAATTAGTCATTGTTGTTGCTCAGAGTAAGGGTTAGAAAGTGCGAGCCAGCCACCCGCTGGGCAGTGTCGATACATGCCAAGACTGAGATGTCCAGCTGGCATGATAAGCAGGTGCTAGTAAAATGTTGTGTGGGACTAGCCAACAGCATAGCGCCTCGAAATATAAGATACAGTCAATCAACATTCAAACAGCTTGACTTTTAGTTACAAAGCCTCCCTTAGTTCAACAATCTGACTTTCTGACTGAGTTCAAGAGCTTTTGCTAAAAGCTTGGCACTGATACTGTTTATTTCTGTATGGAATTCAAAGCATGGCAAGACACTAAGTTCGGTTTGGACCCCAGTAAAAGCTGATTGTAGCCCTTGCAGATAAGATTTCCTTTGGGGAACCTTATAAATAGGGTTGGTCGAATCAAAAGGCCCTGCTCAGGTGACCACATACTGCTGTTTGTTTATATATATATATATATATATATATATACACACACATTCGACCAACTCTATAAGGTTCCCCAAAGGAAATTCACCTTAATCATTTTTAGAACTAAAATTCTATTGTATTATGTGTTTTTTATGACCCCTGTAAGAACCCATTACTCTCCCCATCACAGGTTTAGGGAGAAGCATTATTTAAAACCATGTGTGCTTCTGAAAATGCTGCATTTAATTTGAAATTTCTCTGTTAAAATAAATAAGTCAGCAGTTTTAATATTGCATTGCAAAATGACATTACACTGGAAAGGAAATATTTCGACTGTTCTCAGCATTAGTGACAATAAAACTAATGAAACAGCATTAGCACATTCAGTTTAAAAGTTAATATTACTTATATAATTAGTAACTATGGAATGTCACCTTCCATTTATTTATTTGACTGGTCTGCATGCAACACTGTTTAACTGTACATAGAAATCCTAACTTAACTCTTCAGGAAATGCTCAGGATGACTCTAATGCAGACAAATAGATTACATTGTAGTTTTCCCAGAAGTCCAGACTCAAATCCCATAAAAAAACGAGTACACAAGTACTTAACATTCATCATGCTTACACACACTGCTCTGCGCAATGTGGCAGATATTTAAATGCTCTGGTATTTGCAATCTCCAGTTGAGCTGGCTGGTAGAATCAGCCAACTGTTAATTAGGTGCTTGACCTTCTGATGCACACTGGTGATCATTTTTGAAGCTATTGCATTGATAATGAGTGTTAAGCTTTGACATGACATCAGATTTCTCATGTCCTTCTCATACCTATATTCTCAAATGATCTATGAAGCTCCAGACAGTATTTGCCTTCAACACGTATTTATTTTGTTAATATGATGGACATGTAGTGGAAATGTGTGACGTAAATGAATTTCTTGGTTTTAGATTAATTAGATAAGTATGTAGAATGAATCATACATGCTACATTTAATGTTATTAGTAAGTTGATTCATAAGTTTTAAAGTCTATTCTATGTTCCAAGAAAAATAACATTTAAGTAAAGTAAAAAAAAAAACCTATTAAGAAAATGTTTTAAGTATCCATGTTTACATGTGTAGTATGAAGAAAAGAACTTAGAAAAAAACTAAATTTAAAATATATTAATGACCAGCGAACTATTTAATATAATAAGTAATATAAAATTTATATTAAAATTTAATATAAAATATATAATTAATAGGTTTACAGATTCTCACCACATGAATGCAATCATTCATACAGAAAGACACTTTATATGAACAATTTCAGCACATTCAGTTTTAATGCCTGCTATATAATGCGTATCAAATATTAAATATTAAATCTTTCCATAAAACTATCTGAACTCACAAATCAGATCCATCTCCTTCTAATGACAGGCATTCGTATGGATGAATCTGTCTCCCCTCCGACCAATAAGCATCATACACCAGTAATTAGCTTGAAAGGCAAAGGAGACACACTCCTTACCAGATATGAAGAGCGAGCCAGGCTATGTCTGAAAAACCAAATAGTAAGCGTTACTTCCCCTCTACCTCCTTAACCCAGACGATTTTCAGTGTTACAGTGGCAGACTGTTTCCAGATCGAAAATGGGGAAGAACGTGAGACCCCACTCTGGAGCGCTGCGGTTTGAGCTATTTTCAGATGCAGACGTGCATGTCTGCAAGCTTAAAAGTTGCTTCAAGCTTCAGGGAGGGAAACTGACAACACAAAGTGCACAGGAACCGCTCTATTTGAGGAGGGGAACAAACATCTGTGGCTTGCTTGGGTCGGGGCATGCTGCCTGCCATGTACAAGTAAAAACACAAATGCTGGGTGGCAAGCTTCTTTCAGCCAATCATGTATCTGAGATATCCCTGACTAAAAGGACTATACATGTCCCTAAAGACATAACTGCATTTTGCGTCATCTTCTGACATTCTGAACAGGTTTCACCAGAGTAGGGAAAGAATCTCTCAGAGTGCAGAATTAATCAAGACATGAAAAAGCAAACATTGTGAAAGGCTGACTTTGAAAAAAACACTTCAGGTAAAAGTGAGTTTGTAAATGCCCATGATGCAAGCTCTATTTTTGAGGTGAGGTTCGTTTGTGATGACAGTCCTCATTTATCAAGTAAGCAACAACCTTTAGTCACAGAAGCTCGAAGTCACATGTTGGTCATGCAGAAACAACCATGAAGACAAATTAACAAACAAAATGTTTTAAAGCTGTATTGATTCTTCTAATTTTTTTGTAGCCAGCAGTGTGCTTTGTACAGTAAATTTGTAGTAATGTATGGAACACCTGTTACTAGTTAAATCTAACTGTCCATTTTTTTAAAAATTGAGTTAAATACACAGTTTGATGGGTTTAGTATAATGGGGAATAAAGCTATTTTTCTAGAATGATATTCCAACTGAATAAACACAACCTTTAGAACAGACAGGGGAACTTGTGGAAGGACTTCCAGTTCAATGAATGCTAAAATAGTATTACCTGGCTTTACTGGTTAGATAAATGGCCAATCATATTTTTTTCACTTAATAAGTCAATGTGTCTTTAGTAAGTTACAATGTGTAATAAATGCTGATGAACTGTATATGGTTCTACTTCCTAAGAATTGAGATTTTAATTTAAATGTAGTTCATAGAAATTGCCTATAAAAATGCAAAAGATTAGAATCTAAAATGTCATGTGTAAAATGAAGGACTGAGTCACTGCTCTGTATTAATTAATTATACAGTAGATATTTTATTTATTCAAAATTAAATTGGAATAATCAAGTCAGATGAGTACTTCAATAGTAAAATACTCAGTAAAAATTTCAAATGGGGGGGTATTTTAATTTATTGCAGTAACTGATAAGAAACCAGCACCTACACGTGAGCTCATGAACCTGGAATCCTTAATACCTAGAGAAACCATCACCCAGGAGCTCAAAGAATGTGCCGTGACTGGAAGTGTCAGCACAAACCTGAGCCAAAGAAAACTGCCCAGCAAAGCTAAGATCACTCATATTCTCATGCCGGAGATGACTTCGGAGTTACGCCAGGCAAACGCTTTAAACTGATACTGATATGATCTTAAATACACCTATGTGTTCTTCCAAAAATGGTGATGAATGTAACATGGTTTAATTTGGTTGTTCAATAAGACAATGTTTATCTGTGAGGCAGACAAGCGCAACTTGGAGGCAAGGCATGGAAAATAAAAATGATGATGAATATGAGGAAGTTTTTTTAAAAGCCAGCTGGGGAAATTAACACAAATATTAACCTACAATTATACCTCACTATGCTCATAAAATCTTTTGAATCAGTAAATATATAATGATTAAAGGACTGTATCTGGTCTACGATTGGCCTGTGGTTGTAACACTGATTCATAATTCTGAATGCAATAAGTCTTTAGACTGTAATCAGAGGACTGTAAAGATATTAAAGGATTTCTATAACTTGTCTGTAGGCTGCTTAAAAACTAAATGACTTATTTAACTTTTGCATTATTATCGCATTATTAAAAGAATATTATAATGTGTCTATAAACGCTTAAAGTGGATTATTAAATAAAACAATGGTATCTCACCCAGCTGCAAAGCTGTGTTAAAAGTGGACTCCTGTAACTTCTCTTTAAGAAGAAATGCTTAATTATAAAGAAAATGATGTCAACTTTTTGGTAGTGGTACTGGATTATTAAAGGCATCCTTTAACATGTAAGATCTTACGATGGATTAAGGCGGCCTGTGTCTATATGCTGTTATGGTGGACTATTACAGGCATCCTGAAACCTGTCTATAGGCTGTTATAGTGGATTATTAAAGGCGCCTGGTACCCTGTCTATAGGATGTTATGATGAAATATTAAAGGTGTCCTCTAACATGTTTATAGACTGTTATGATGGATTATTAAAGGCATCATGTTACATGTCTATAGGCTAAAGTGGTGGATTAAGATAGACTGCCTGTAACCTGTCTATAGGCTATTATGGTAGATTATCACCTGTCTATAGGATGTTATGATGGATTGTTCAAGGCATCATGTAACATGTCTATAGACTATAATGTTGGATTAAGAAAGGCGACTTGTAACCTGTCTATAGGCTGTTATGATGGATTATTACAGGCATCCTGTAACATGTTTACATATTTATAGGCTTCCTGTAAACTGCCTGTTATGATGACCTTTCCACTTTTTTGGCTATGATACTTTGTTGTTTCTTGTGACTTTATATGATTTATATGATGTAATACTATCTATCTATCTATCTATCTATCTATCTATCTATCTATCTATCTATCTGTCTGTGTATATATATATATATATATATATATATATATATATATATATATATATATATATATATATATATATATATATATATATACAGTACTGTATATATATATATATACAGTATATATGTTCATTCATTCATTTATTATCTCCCGCTTTATCCTCTATTAGGGTCGCGGTGGGGTTCCCCATGCCCATCCAGGGGAGAACGTCTCGGGCGCTGGGCAGATAGACCCAGGACAGGGCGCCAATCCATCGCTGGGCACACACTCACTCACACAGACACACTCTATATGGGGCAATTTTGAGAATTCAATTGACTTGATCCATGTTTTTTGGACTGTGGGAGGAAACCGGAGAACCCGGAGGAAACCCAAGCGGACACGGGGAGAACATGTAAACTCCACCCAGATGGGGATTCGAACCGGGAATCCCTAGTGCTGAGAGGCGAAGGTGCTAACCACTAAGCCACCGTGCCCAGTATATATATATTGTCTATATATTGACATATAACTTGTCTATTGGCTGTAATGAGAGTTATTAAAGCACTCATGAAACCTGCAGCAGTCATGCTGCGCAGAATGCCATGTTACACATTAATGACAGTCGCTCAGCAACCATATGCTGGTAAATGTTTAAAGCCCCCCTGCTGGAGCTGATCATTTTATAACCAGCCACGATCAAACGGAACAGTGCATGACGTTCGGTTCGGTACAATGCGCTGACGATCCATCATTCAGACCAACAGAGCAACGGGAATATGAAAGTGCGACTGTCTAGCCAGATGCGCTGTGCGAATCTCGCAAGGATTAGTGTAGCTTACCTTATACAAGGAGTGAAGACAGATAAAGACAACATCGGACGCTTAACTCCGCCGCTCATAGTTCTCCTATAACGCGTGTGGCGGCTGCGTTACGGTGAACGACGCTGACCGCAGCTCACTGACCGCCTGATAAACACGCTAACCCGAAAGGCTCGTACATTCCACCAGCATCGTTCTTCTAATCTGTATTCTGTCTTCTGTCTGAGTCCTACTGAGGAAGCGAAAAAGCGCATCAGTAAGTCGGCATGGCATTGCGACCCCGCCTGCCTTTAACTACAACAAGGATCCTCAATAGCGAGGAGGATCCTGGTTACCAAGGAGATGAGCAACAGAGCGAGCCTACATAAGCATGTGTACTCCATACTAACTAGTAGGTTATTAAAAGATCCCAGGCCTTGTTATGCCTTTTTGTATGGTGAAGTTGTGCAAATGTACAGATTTTATAAATATAGTAATAATACTAAATAATAAATATAATTTAGATAGATAGATACTTACCCACCCACCTACTTACTTATTTTATTGATCCCAAGGGGAAATTCAGTATTACATACCATAAATGCAGCCATGATAAACCACTGATTAATCACAGGTACAGTAATTGTTAGTTAGATAGAGACTAATGAATGGTGATTTTGTCAATATAATAGTTTAATTTTTAGTTTAATTTTAGTTTAAATTTTATTAACTGTCAACTGTTACCTCATTATGTTAAGCACAGGGCAGATACATGTTAACTGACTATTGTTTGATATTGGTTTTGTTGTAGAGTACCAATCTTCTCTGTTTACCATATAGATGGACTTTGCAGATTTACAATTAAAGACTGTAGTCCATCTGTTTTGTTTTTGTTGGTCCCCTATTGGGTCACTATTCTCTATAAGGATCATAACAGAACAGGTATAATTTGGCTGGTGTATTGTTTTTCAGTTCGACAGAGACTCTGATGCACTGATATAACATATAACAATATTTAGTATTTTAAACATGTAAAAAAATAAGCACTATAACTATATGCTGAAACATTTAACATCTGCAAGATTGGTAATCACATCTCAATACACAGCACACCGTATTTCACCAAGAAGCAGCCTGGGCCTGACAGATGCACTCACATGTCTAAATTTAACCAACATGTCAACAAGCCCTGGTGCTTTACTGCACCGCTAACCAAACTGGGGCATGAGAACACCATTAAAGTCTACAAACAGTTGATAAGCAAAATGTAAGTAAAAGATAATGACCTAAATTAAAAAGTTATTGGCCTGATCTTTTGTTTAGTCGTTAAAAATATATGCACTATGTTCAATATGTTATTCCTAGGCTCATGACCTAACAAAACACTTAAACACATAGTATATTTTTTGTCAGAAGTGGAACATGTTTGCTTTGTGTTCAAATTCCAACACACAAGGCTCACTATATCTCAGAGGATCACAGGCATTCCTTTCATGTTAATCTCATTCACAAGAAATATTTGTTCTCTTTTTTAGAGTTTACCACAAGCACAGGCAGCTGGTTTGTGTATGTATATACACAGCTAATGTACTCACTGACCATTTTTTAGCTCCTTTATCAATATAGATGGACTTTTTAGTACTATAATTACAAATATTGTCCTTTTTTTACTTTAATGGTCCCTTTTACACAGTTCTTTAACATTCAGGACTCATTGTGGTGGTGTGTAAGTAATTGCTGTGCTAGTGTTAATGGATAAGGCAGCATTGCTGCTGGAGTTTAAAAACATTGTTCACTCACTGTATACTCACTTGTTGATTCACGTTGTCAATATAAAATTTGAGACAGTATCTTATTTGTGGATGCATGATTTGTGTTAGTCAACCTCTAAATTTGTATCAGTGCTTGTAGAACGCTGCCTAAAGGATGCTGGTTAAGGTGCAGTGTTATCTTAGTGTGTGTCTCCTTAACATCTCTTCCAGCATCCTACTTGTATAAATTGAATTAGCATCTCTAGGAAGTATTTAATCTTAATACTTTATTAATCCCTGGGGGTGGGGGGTAAAGAATAAAGGATAGAAATACAAATACTACTAGTAATAATAACAAGCGCATCAATAACAGATATGAAGATAATGTTTTGTGATAGTGATAGTTTAGTGTGATAATGTGATAGTGTTTAACAAATTTTTTTTTGTTTTTGTATTAGTATCAAAACTTGTGTGTAATGTTACCATACCTGTCTTTCTCTGCATTCTTACATTAACATTATCCATTAACATGACACAGCTCAATTTAACAACCAGACATTTTAACAACCAGGACTAACATTTAACCTGCATGTCTAACAGGATTCCTATCATTGTTCTTAGGGGTTCTCAATGACAAAGTGATCTCTGATGAGAGGTGTTTAAAACCATGGCTACCATGACCCTATCATTTCTGATCGCTGAGGGAGCCTCTCAGGGATAGCTTTACCTGAGGACAGAGAAACCTCTGTCCATGTTCATGCTATTTCTCTTTTATATTTCCCCCCACACACCCACTAGGGTGAAACTGGAATCTACCTGAGCACAATGATTCAGTAAAGCAGGGTAACTATAGGGCTGTAGATTGAGGGGGAAAACAAGCCATACCTGCCTACACACCTTTGCACTGTGGTCACAAAGACGAACCGAACTCTGAGTTCACAAGAAACTGGACCCAGCAAACTCTCCCCCAACCTCACTGGCTATTAGGTTCCACAAAGGCACGATTACTTTGATTTACCACCAAAAGGTTCTGAACTGTTAAAATAAGGCATGTTTTATATTCACTGCACAAACATTTTACATAATACTAACATGGCTCAGTTAGAAAGCACATGGTAATCCATGTGGTCTGCTGCTGGCGTTCTCTTATATAAAGGACACCAGGAAATAAAGGAATTGGATTAGAGCAGATTAGAGCACTTATTGGAAGACTGGTACGATGTCCTTAAGATGGTTCATTTTGAAGGTGAAATGTAGGTGTCAGAAGATCGAACAAAATAAGTTAGTGTACCAGATTAGAGTGATTTAAAGTATTGTGATTTGGGCAAACAATCATCACACTGCTTTCACATGAAAAAGAACGAGCCTCCTTTTGTGCAGACGTCAGAGTACACATGGCTTTATGTTCTATAAATGCATGTCAGCACAGTAGGGGTAAATAATCAGGTTATTGGATTGTTCTTGATGTGCTCAGTGCAAAATAAACAAATCCACTCTTTTATATGCTCTGAAATGGAACAGATAGTGTGGGCAAATCACATATGTTACTTCAGGATTAACATTTAAATCAATGAACATACTTACAATATATTAAAAGCTACATTACAATTTTAAACTTTGCTTCATTGAGTATTTTTCTTTTGCATTTTGATACATTACGTTTTAGCAGTCCTAAATATTCAATTTAATTTCTATAGCTAATTTGTTTTTTTGAAAAGAAGATTAATTCACAACTAATTGTGTCTGTTTATTATATTTTTGGTTTTCATTGAACATTGCAGAAATCTATCGCAGAGCAATGACACTTATTCTATCAATTAGTATTTTTTTGTGATATTTGGCTGGTTTCATTCTAAGAAAAGAAAAATCCTCTAGGTTAGCTGTTAATGACCCATTAACAGCCTAGTAATCCCATACCCAGCAGCAAGTAACAGCAAATTACTTTATTGACCAGACCTTATGCCGATAGAACCTGAATAAGGATTCAGTTCATTATAATGTAAACTCAATATTTTTGCCAAGTAAGTTACCCATTACAATGGGGACATCAATTGCTTGTGTGTTCATTGAGCCTTTTCAAAGTCTTAATGGCTTTCTGTTCAACCATGCAGAAAGATCACTTTGTAATGTTCACATTTATTTATAATTCTATTGTTACCTAAAATAACAATAGTAAAATATACAAAACAACAGTAAAACTGACTAAAGCATTAAAATAAGCTATTTAAATTCAATATCAAAGTCATCTGTACTTTTTTAATCCACTTGTATAGATTTAATAATATATTTATTTTGCAGTATTTGTGATAAAACAATTCAGTTTAAATCACTAAACAATATAAGAAATGTATTTGTTGTGTTGTGTATGTGTAAGTACTTAATGTACAAACATTAATAAAGCACTCATTAAATAAATTTCTAAAACCACTTACCCTCATATGAAGGCATTCTTGCTGTGTAATATCACTCGGAGTTATTAATTCTCACCCGTTGACTTACACCCTGAGTCAGTGATAAATCCAATATCTTCTTGTTGGTTATCTTGTCTGTAAGCAGGCTAATATCCCACTATCACAAACACACGTGTCAGTCACCTCAAGGGCTCTTTAGGCTCTGGCTCCTCCGTCTGCTTTGCCAGCTATCCAACCCAAGCTGCCTGTTTGTCCTCTCCTTTTCACTCTGCCTTTGGAATGTGTCTCCTTTGTGTTTAACCTTCAACTGAAAAACTGCGCTCCCATGAGATTTCCCAGACTTAATAGCCAGGAGCCGCTCTACAATACTGATGTCCTACATAGCCTGGGATACAGGCAGGGACTTGGATGGGGATTTTTTTAGCACGGGGGAGCATCCTCGGTCATACAGCACCAGAGAAAGCCTCACAGGCACTGAGCAAACCGGCTTTTTGTGGTTCACATTTTACAAATACCATAAGCTGTTCTGGATTAGCAGAGCTGTGGACCAATCATATCTTAGAGGCTGTAGTCCGGAATAAGTAATAGGCATTATATCAAGGCTGACTGAATTAATGTACCAGTGAAGGTTGTTTGTGGTGGCAGTATAGTGCTCACATTCTGAAGGCAGGAGTAATGTATTTAATCAGGACTGGTACTTAATACATAAATACTATATAATTGTAATGATTTAAAAACTGAAGGATGGTTCCCTGGTTATACAGTATATATATTTTTTATATATATTATCATTTTTGTCTATTTTCTATTCAAAACAACAAATAATAAATCAGTAATTATTACATCCTGAACAGGGAACATAAAATATCTATTTACCTGAATGTAAAAAAAATTGTAAATGGTCTTTTAGGTTTGTACAGGCCATAGGTTATGTTTGTTTTCCCCACTATGTTCATGCTTTTCTCTCACAGCAGGAGTGGGTGAACAAGGTTCTTTCTCTCTGTGTGTGTGTGTGTGTGTGTGTGTTTTCTTCCTAAATTCATGGTTTTAGGTGAATTAATCATATTAAATTGTCCTGAACTTCAAATATTAGTATCTTTTTGCAATGAATCGCAACCTGTCCATTTAATCACCTTCCTTTAACTGACTTTCTTTAAGCATCTTGGAAAATGAATAAATGTGTATTTAATTCAGTGAATAAATGCAATGATATATTTTATATATATACGCAAATGTGATCCGTGTTCAGACTTACTTTTCTTAAAGCTAAAACATTATACATATAAAAGCTAAAATTCTGGTTTATACCCATTTTATTTATAAAGTTAATGTTAGTTTGCATGTTAATGTTAGTTTGCTTTTCTCCTGGTCTATTTAATGTTGTCTCCGTAAATCAGTAACTTATTTTTTGTTGTTCACTTTTTAAACATGTTGGTACAAAACGAGATGTTCTGTTAACCACAAATAAATGTTTAAATTAAGAAATAAAAGTTAAAACTGTAAAATATTCAACCAAATTTTTTTTCTAAAGCATATGCATATAGCACAAAAATTTTAAATAATGTGGCCTTACTGTTTTAGTTCTTTTAAAGAATTATTCAACAACTACCATAACAAAAAATATCAATGCTGAAAAAGACATGTTAAAAACAGATTTAATCAAATAAGTAAAAAAAAATGTTAAGCTTACTCTGTCCCAATAATTATAGGCAGTTTAAAATGGGTGACAAGTTTGACTAATTAATATAAATCACATCACATGTTTGCATTGATCTAACAAAGACATAAGGCCAAAGTAGTCAGCATCCACAGAGGGCCGAGAACTCTCTAGATGAAGGGGTTTGAATTATGTCGCTATCACTTTCAACATGACCTTTCAATACCTCTCAACACAGGCCCTCCCAAGGCGACGCCAGCTATCTCCTCTCCCCACCTCCCAGGATTCACAGTCTCTAACCCTTTAATTCCAACCACACCATATCCTCTTGCTCTATTTATACCCGCCTTCATAAATAAGCCGGCCACCATAACGCCTCAAACACAAGTACTCTCCATGATGCCCCTAACAGGACATGTCCTGTTACTTTTATAAAGTTCATACAGAAACATGCCACTAACTTTTACATGATTTATATGTTGTTTGTCAAAGCAATGATAATAATAATATATATGAATGTACTACATAAGATTTATATGATCTGAACTAACGAAAACAGAAGATTGGGTCTCAATACTAGCTTGTTTTCCTGGAGTATGTTTACAGTAATCTTAATTCATGTGTATCTGTAAGAAAAAAAAAAAAACCTCTTGTAAAGGATGTATTATTGCATATAAAGGATACACGGAGCATGTAAAAAATGTGGACTTAAACATAAAAGACTACATATGTTTAATTTTTTTTTAAATACAGGTATTTGTAAAATTAAACATAAAAGACTTAAGCAAACATGACAAATACCTCAGGATCACAGGACAGTAATGTAAATAATTATATGAGAAAGTCCAAAGAATTGCTTTTTACTTTTAAAGACATGGTTTGTAAGCCAGATAAACAAAGACTGAAATAATAAAGTCATTCCCAGGGGTCATTTCTCTGCGAGTGCTGCGTTAGGCACCACTGATTTATGTGTAGTGCTTCTAATGACATTAAACTGCCAACGTTGTCGTCCTCAGTCAAATGCTAATGAATGTACAGCCATTTCCTTGTGCCCAGTACAAATATTTCTGCCCCGGCAGTCACTTTATACGCCAAGCTGGTGTAGTGTCAGAAACCTAATGAACATGAGTGCAAGATAAAAGCTACTGGAATCATTCACACTCAGCATGTACAAGTAGCGACCCCATGTTCACAGTGTAGTTGAGCATGCAGCTTGTTTCACACGTTTGTGAAGGCTGCGTGCCAAAAAAAACAAGCAGCTGTAATGAAATAACTAATAAAAATATATAAAAGCATCTGAGTATAAAAGCAACAAAATAATTTAAGCAAACATATGTGAAAGCTCTTAAGTGTTTATTAAAAAAAAAGTCTATTAAGATGTTTAGTGAAATATCTAATACTTTGGCGCATCCCTGTGGACAGCAGTGTGAACTGCAGCATGCTTTAGGACCTATCCCTTTAATCCTGTGTATGCTGTATCTAGGCTGCATTTAGCTAATGTTAAAACATTCATTCATTCATTATCACCCGCTTTATCCTCTATTAGGGTTGCGGGGGGGGGGTTCCCCATGCCCATCCAGGGGAGAACGTCTTGGGCGCTGGGCAGATAGACCCAGGACAGGGTGCCAATTCATCGCTGGGCACACACTCACTCACTCAAACACACTCTATATAGGGCAATTTGGAGAACTCAGTTAACTTGATCCATGTTTTTGGACTGTGGGAGGAAACCCGGAGAACCCAGAGGAAACCCACGCGGACACGGGGAGAACATGGAAACTCCACCCAGATGGGGATTCGAACCGGGAATCCCTAGCACTGAGAGGCAAATGTGCTAACCACTATGCCACCGTGCCACCCATGTTAAAACATATATAATACATATTAAAAAAATAAACATAGCAATAACATCAATGTATTGAATGTAGGTATAAACATGTTTCTCTTGCATAGTTTTGTGCATCAACATCCAAAATAATACGTTTCTTAAAATCAATTAAATGGGTCAGAGAGCATCACTTTAAATCCTCTGCTTTAGGGAAATCAAAATGACAATGAGATCAAAGAACACGAACAAAATTCAATTTTTTTTTTGCAAATTTCAATTTTATTAATTGTGACATTAATCCAACAATACACTGCACTGAAATTAACAAAATTGCTTTAACCCATTTACATTTTTGACTGTGCAACATTTGTGATGCAACTATTTGTGGGCACCGGTTTTTAAAATTTCTTGAAGCTTGTCACTGATGACATGTAACTGATTTTCAGTTCCTTTGATGTTCCTTGTCTCCAGCAGCATTGCTGGGATACAGGATGGTCCATACTATATATTATTAAAAAGAAAAAAAAAAGTTAGCTGAATTTCTACCAATACTAACAATTCTAAAGCATTTTCTTCACAACAGCAGAAAAACTGTAAACAAAAATGTAACATAGGATTTTCCTGGTTATGTTAAAAAGAATCTAATCCATGTTAGAGAAAGGAGAATGAGAGTTTAGTGATATATATTTTTTGTTTGGTTCAGTAAAGCAGTAAGTTGCTCAAAAGCAAGAAAGGTTCTTCAAAGTGTCAAACCTAACACAGCAGAACATACCAATAATACAACAATAAGAAAGTCATTTTAGACATAAGCAGAATAAATGTGATTTTCTTACTGTTTCAGGATCATTAGGATGATCAATACGGTGCTGCAGGTAGCTCTTGTTTAGTTCTTTGAGGTTAGTGAGGAATGCAGTACCCTGTGTTAAAGCCTTCAGCCTCTGATCCATCTTATTGTGCTCTTTCTGGAGTTTTTCCAGCTCAGCCTTACTTCTGTTTGACCCACAGTAACGGCAAAGTGACCTTCAGTTATTCTGACAGGTTTATGAAGTGATGCTATGATGCTATTCATTAATGTTTTGTTTGTTTATATTAATGAATGTCTGATTCGCCACCACAAACCTAATTAATTCATCCTTGGCCTCCAGAAGTCTGGTCCTCTTACGATTCAGAGTGCTATTAACCTGAGTCAAAGAGTAAACAATTTTAAGAATGTGTTTTAATATGCTTTCCTAATCCTTGTCAATCTTATCGTTCTAACTCACTAATAGATAAATTGAGATTTTTAAAAGTAAAAATATGGACCAAAAATAATTAGGACATTTTAATTGCCCGAACACATAAAAAGTTAAACAACACATTTAACTTTTTAAAGCATTGGAAGCAAATACAACAAGGATAGATGCATTCAGCATTTAAAGACATGCATTAGGAAAAAAAAAAAAAAAACACTTCATCTAAAATGACTCAGCAAAACACAAGTGCTAAGATTGAGGCTGATTAAATGTTCTAGAATTTCATTTAAATGCTTTCACAGGAGCTTACCGTCTGCATTTTCACTCATCCAGTGTAGCTCTTAACATTTATACTATTATTACATCATCTCACTCATGTACAATGAATGTAACTCAGAGGAAAAATCTGACATTATTAACATATCCAAACCTCTTACCTTTACAGCATCACGCTTCACACTGTTGAGCTCCTTAACTGCTGTAATCTAAAATAAAGACTTTGTTTAGCATTAATTAATTGGCAAAATTCTGATAATATTCTTTATATAATATAAAACTTTTACTCAGATGAAAATCTGGTCACATTTACCATTTCAGTAAGTTGCTCCTCAAATGAGTCAGAAAATGTATCTATGGTTTTCTTAACAGACTCTGAGTGGACAGTTTCCCTAAAAAAAAACATACAAAAGGAACTTGAAAGGAAAATGATAATATTAATATATAAATAACTGTAAACATGTGCTATCTGGTCAAATATACTTGTACTAGCTTTTGCACGGTTCTCGTTTTGACTCATGTCATAATAAAGCCAGGTAATACTGCAAAAAAAATGTCAGGATATTTTTAAATATTTTGTAAATGCAATTTATAAAGTACACAAAGCTTACTTGTACTCTGTTATAAATTCCTTAAACGCTTCAAGAACCACATCGAGATCAATCAGGCTTCTCGCATGTTCTGGTTTACGCTTTTTAGCAGGATGACCATGGTCTGAATGGAAAAAGAATGGAATGGAAAATACTTTTTTGTTACTACCTAGGTGTTTTAAAACTATTTTAACTATTTAAACAGCTTTTAATTTATCTATTGGAAGCGAACAGAGTGTAGCTACAACCCTTTTATTTCTTTATTTACCTGAGGATCCAGATGAAGACTTTCTTTTTTGTTTTTGCTGGCTGGATGATGACCTTGGCTTTTTGGGTGTTCTCCTTGCCTCTGTGCGTTTTTTATTGCTTGGGTGCTACAATACAATAACTGAGTCAGGTTTTTACATTCAGTCTTAATGTTTGTGTACCCCATTATTGGTAAAATAGATCTGGATTGTTTTATTATTTTTATTCTGGTTTGTTTAATGCTGATATGACTACAAATCATCATATTTCTTATGAACCAAAGATTATTTTTTAGTAAGGAGTGGGATTCAGGAAAGAGCAGTACTTCTTGAAGAAAAGTGAATTTTTTTATTGTTTCAATGCAACTGCTGATTTTAAATACAACATGTTACAAATCATCTGAATAATTTGTGCTTTAATTTTTCACATGATTTGAGATATAAAAGCAACATACTGTAGCTTATACTCACAAAGCTCTCATCCTCATCTGTCAAATCTTCTGACGACAATGATGGTCGTCTCTGATTTTGGGAATGTGACACTGTATTTAATGCATCATCAGAAGCAGGGTCCTAAATAAAACATATAATTGAAAATAATCACTATTTGCTTTTTTTGTATGGTTTTATTTACCATTTGTTGGTAACAGACTTTAAGAGCAACCAATAAAATGTAGAATGTAGGATAGATTTAAATTAAATCCACTGTGCACTTTACAACTGGAAAAAACGTTAAATATGAAAACTGACCTTCTTTTTCTTGCCTTTATCTGGTCTCTTTGAAACGGTATGTGGTGTTCTGTGGATATACATGATTCAGTTATATGACATTACAAACTATGCTGCTAAGAAACAGATTTATTGTGACTGAATGTTTTAATTGGAAAATAAACATCTGACTGAACATACTGAGGCTTTTGTCCTTGGTCTTTTTGCAGTATGTGGCTTCCATTCTCTTTAGATCTTGTTTTATTTTGCTGTTCCTTCACTTGGGATCTTTTTGGAGTCTCCCTCTTTTTTGGAGTCTTTTTTTTCTTATCCATACCCATATCTGCTGTTGTTTTTGGAAGATCTGATTGGGGACTGTGGAGTGCAGTGCTGTGAAGAGGGTTACCTAAAAAATAATAATATCCATGTAATAATGTATATTAGATACTTACACAGAATATTACGAAAATTAATGATGACACCATGTTCCTAAAATGATCTTATTTACCAAACTGAGGAAAAGTTGAAAAATGTCATGAATCTGTGACAGGATGTGCTGTATTTTATAGTATATTGACATTAACATTTATAAAATACTAAGTGGAAAGTAAACCTTAAAACAGTATTGATGATTATTCGGTTCTTCCTCATTGTTTGTTGTTTAATAGTTTTAGTGTAATGAATTATGATTTGAAAAGTCTGTTTACCATTTAAAGAACACTGGTCTTCTTGAAGGAAGCTGGCCTTTTCAATAGAGGACACATCAAGACATTCTGGAAATGATAAAACATTTTGATCCCCACTCTGTAAATAAAAAGCAAGTGTTCAGTGGTGCAGGATTTCGTAAACTTCTGATCACTCAGGATGTAATTCTTTACATTAAACAGACAAGATACAAAACTCATTTATCAGAATCCTTTATTAAACCCGGGGGGGTAATGCAGGTACCCCACATTTAGTGTTACAGTAAACAAATAAAGAATAAAAGATAGAAATAGTACTATTAATAATAATAATAAGCGCTTCTAAAAAGACTTAGAATTTAAATAGAAATATACAACAAAAAAGTTAAGTGACAGTGGCATAAAGATTTACATATATACTATATAATACATGCTATATTAATAAAAACTAGTACATTTAACAGTATGTCAAATTATGTACAATACAATATACTCTAGAATGTTAATAACTAAAGGCTGCTGCAGTGTTACCTAATGTGAGTTGTGATAAACAGAGTAGCAAATGTCTTGAACTCGTTTACTTAAATGAAACGTAAACAAAAACTATACCTCAATTTCTCTTTGTAGGTCTTTTAGAATTTTTGTAACGCGGTTCGTCATTGTTCTTTCGCTTTAAAACAATAATAAACTCTGTGTGTTATTGATCTGATGAAGCTACGCAGTTAGCCGCCTCCCGGTTCTACAAACCTTCCCGCAAAGTGATTCAAACGTATTTGGTTTCGTCCCAAACCCCAAATTACCTACTACTTGATGCTTAAAAACAGCCATCGCTCCCAATCTACATTAGTGCACTATTTAGTACTCTAGTAGGTAGTTGGAAACACAACCAGGATCCACGACGCAGGGGACTCCGTTAAATACAGTTTTTAAACACGCTGTTTATTCTTATCACAATATCATTAGCAATAAATGTTTATAGTTACTTTCAAATTAATATAATTTTGTATTTTGATCAAATACAAATACCATGATTATTTAAGCTTCCTTTTGCTGCGTAAACGTATTTGATTTATTGTTGCCATCTATTGGTTCTTAACGGTATTGCAGTTTAAATCATTTAATCTGTCAGGGGTTATTTAAAATATAAACTGGTGTCATATTTTGGTGGAAGTTGTTTTGTTTGGTGTTTATCTTTATTTTTTTGCTTTCAAGTAGTTAAATTAAGTTTCTTTTTCAAACATAAAAAACAAAACAAAACACCCCCCCACCATTTTACAATAAATTACGCGCAAGTTAATATTTTCACCATTTACATGGAAATAATGTCCCATTATTAATATTCATTCATTCATTATCTCCCGCTTTATCCTCTATTAGGGTCGCGGTGGGGTCCCCCATGCCCATCCAGGGATGAACGTCTCGGGCGCTGGGCAGATACACCCAGGACAGGGCGCAATCCATCACTGGGCACACACTCACTCACAGAGACACACACACGAACACACTCTACATGGGGAAATTTGGAGAACTCAATTGACTTGATCCATGTTTTTGGACTGTGGGAGGAAACCGGAGAATATATAATATATAATAATAATAATAATAATACCCCCCAGGAAAGGGCTATTATAATATAAATATCAAAATATGCGTGGGCGGCATGGTGGCTTAGTGTTTAGCATGTTTGCCTCTCAGCGCTGGGACTTCAGGTTTAAATCCCAATCTTGGAGGAGTTTTCATGTTCTCCCCGTGTCCACATGGGTTTCCTCCGGGTTTTCTGGTTTTCTCCCTCAGTACAAAAACATAGATTCAAGGTAAATTGAATGCTCTAAATTGCCCCATATAGTGTGTGTTTAAGTATACCCAGCGATAGATGTGCGCCCTGTCCTGGGTGTATTTACCCAATGCCCGAAAAGCTCTTCCTGGATGGGGTAGAGGATTAAGCAGAAGATAATGAATGAATGAGAATATAAACGCAGCACGGTGACTTAGTGGTTAGCACGTTCGCCTCTCAGCACTATGGATTCCCGGTTCGAATCCCCATCTGGGTGGAGTTTCCATGTTCTCCCCGTGTCTGCGTGGGTTTCCTCCGGGTTCTCCGGTTTCCTTCTACAGTCCAAAAACATGGATCAAGTTAATTGAGTTCTCCAAAATTGCCGCATATAGAGTGTGTCTGTGTGAGTGAGTGTGTGCCAGCGATGGATTGGCGCCCTGTCCTGGGTCTATCTGCCCAGCGCCCGAAACGTTCTCCCCTGGATGGGCATGGGAACCCCACCGCGACTCTAATAGAGGATAAAGCGGGAGATAATGAGTGAATGAATAAACGCGGTTGACGCTTTGTCGCCACCTCAAACGTTTGCGATAATGAGTAAATATGAGTTTCCGCTAGGGGTCAGTAATGATGCCCTCCTCCTGTGAGGCGTGTATAAAAGAAGAATAAGGCAGAGCGCGACCTGGCTGCTGGACATGATTTCCTCTGGGTCACTTTTTCGAGTGTGCTCTTCAATCAAAGCGTTCAGGTAAAAACACAAAGCTGCACTGCGCGTTCTGCTCTCAGCCTTCAGGGACGTTCTTTAGGAGGGATGTTCTAAACGAACCGATGCCTGTCACGAAGCCGATCTGTCCCGAACGTGCTGCTTAATCCCGGCTAACTAATGTAGCCTCGATGCTAACGGATCTGCAGTGGAACTTCAGACTGCAGACAGTCGACTTTAATTTAATAGATTTGTTTAAAAATGAGCTCCAAATAATCGCTTGATGTCGGTCATGTCCGGACACGTAATTGCTGCGCCTCTCGAGTCCGATGTTTCGATCTGATTACAGATCACTCATCCGACTGTCGACGTGTAAACGATTAATCTGTAAGATTCGTCATCTGTCTTTATATTAAAGCGTGTTCGTTATCGTGGGGCGGATCCGGGTTCTGCAGACAGACCTGTTACTGTTACTCGCTGTTCTGACGGGACACGCCCCAAATCTAACCTCACCCCCCCCAATACAGTTTGCTTTCACTTACACACCTCACTCATCACTAAAGATCAGACGATTACACCCTTTTTATGGTACGATTACTGTCTAAGCAATAATCACGATTTTACGATTATTACGCAATAATCAAAACACAATGTAGGACTTCTGTGTCAAACATGTTTGCATAATTTGTTGTGCTGCGAGTGTAACTTTATATATATATATATATATATATATATGGGCGGCACGGTGGCTTAGTGGCTAGGGATTCCTCAGTGCTAGGGATTCCCGGTTCGAATCCCCATCTGGGTGGAGTTTCCATGTTCTCCCCGTGTCTGCGTGGGTTTCCTCTGGGTTCTCCAGTTTCCTCCCACAGTCCAAAAACATGCTTCAAATCAATTGAATTCCCAAAAATTGCCCCATATAGAGTGTGTCTGTGTGAGTGAGTGTGTGCCCAGCGATGGATTGGTGCCCTGTCCTGGGTCTATTTGCCCAGCGCCCGAGACGTTCTCCCCTGGATGGGCATGGGGAACCCCACCGCGACCCTAATAGAGGATAAAGCGGGAGATAATGAATGAATGAATATATATATATATATAGGGCTGCTGGAGTTATGTTATTTATATATACTGATGTCATTTATGATATTGTAGCTGTATAACCGAATGATATGATGCTTAACTTTTATTCCCATATTGACAGTCAAATGAATGACCTGGCTCTGTCTGTGACCTTGACGAACTGCCATTACTTTTAACTTGACAGGCCTTCTAGCCTCTATTTTTATTAGTAATTGCACCTTGCCATGTGGAACAGGTTTGTGTCTGCAGACTATCATGTTACCTTTTTTTTATTTTCGTTTTTAAAACAAGCTTTAAGGTAACTTGTGGTCATCTGAGGGGAAATATAGTTTGGAATATAATATAAACTATTTTAAATATTGAAATAATATTTTGAACATTAAATAAAAAACTTGTTTTGTGCAAATATCTTGCACAAATGTATGCTTAAGTTTGGGAAAGGCCCTTGTCTGATACAGCCTGACTACCCCAGTGCAAATTCCATAAAGATGTGGTAGCGTAAGAATTTGAGTGGATGATATTACAGCCTCAGAGGGGAGACTAAGTAGAAAGCATAGTTTCCTGTAGTTGTGTTATATATAAATCATATAGACATTTTCACCCGTCAGGCGTGGACGGTATCAGTAGTACATAGTAATGACTTCTTTTTCTTACAGGTTGTTGATGTGCATTCGATTGGATGTGGCATCACACTTTTCCAAGCAATAGCACGCCTGTTTTTCTATGGGGGCGATTACCACCATGACCCCAGAGTCCTCCCTGCAACCCCAAGTCCCACCTCCCCCCAAAGGCAAACCGACTAACCCCAGCTCTGTCCTCCGCCATGACGTAAAAGTAGGTTTGGAACCCCGGGGGAAGCACTATGTGTGCGGTTCAGTGGCAGCTTTCACCAACATCATAATCACCTTCCCCATTCAGAAAGTGCTTTTCCGTCAGCAGCTGCATGGGATACGAGTCACCGAGGCGGTGCGTCAACTCCAACACGAGGGCATACGAACCCTGTACCGCGGCCTGCTTCCACCACTGCTGCAGAAAACCGTTACCGTGGCACTTATGTTTGGACTGTATGAGGATTTCTCAAGGGTGCTTCTCCATCATGGCGGGTCCTGTGGCGCGCCAGAGATTTTCACCCGCAGCTTGGCAGCGTTTTTAGCCGGAACGGCCGAGGCCGCACTAACGCCTTTCGAGCGGGTGCAGACGCTGCTGCAGGACCACCGGCACGCCGGGCGATTCCGGAACACACCGCATGCCTTCATCTCGCTGGTGCAGCAGCATGGCATAATTGAGTGTTACAGAGGCCTGGTGCCAGTGCTGTTACGGAATGGGCCCAGCAATGTGTTCTTCTTTGGGCTGCGAGGGCCTCTCCGACAGCAGCTGCCCGATGCTCGGACGCACGCCGGACACATTCTGAACGATTTTGTGTGTGGTGGGCTGCTGGGTGCGGCTCTTGGTGTCCTCTTCTATCCACTGAATGTGGTGAAGTCGCGTGCTCAGGCACAAGTGGGAGGTCTCTTCGTGCCCTGCAGACAAGTGCTCCTGACCGTGTGGAGGGAGAGAGGTGGGAGTGTGGCCATGCTGTTTCGCGGTGCCACGCTCAACTACCACCGCTCGCTCCTGTCGTGGGGCATTATCAATGCAACGTATGAACTCCTGCTTAAAATTGTCTGAAATGAAGTGCGAGACATGCCAAAACCCTGCACTCGTGTTTTGCTGCCATAGCACATTTTCAGGTTGAGGCCACTGCCTTTTCTTTTTCTATTTAACCACAAATCTTAAAGCAGTTAAGAGACGTGTAAGACCAATCGACGCCCTGTTGTTGGAAGTTTCTGCTCATGTTTGGCACAGTGTTCTTGGAAATACGTACCCCTCTCCATCCTTTTTTACACAACTCGTGACGAAATTCAGATGTGGTTTCTGAGGCCTAAAGAAGGGGATCAATTGTAAGTGTTAATGTGATTGAACAGCGTTTGTCTCAAATATGAAGAGCTAGTATTTCTTTGTGGTGTAAATTGTATACGTTCAATAAAAACCCACAGGTTTTTGTGTGGTGCACACCTCACATTTGTAGTGCATTTCTGTTCAACATCAAATGACTACTTTACCAAAAAAAAAAATTTTTTTGTTCGACCTAAACTAGACTCCAGTGTTATCAATAAGGATAAGACTTAGTTACCAGAGGCACTTTCTGAATACATGCTTTTTTATTTGTTCTACAGTCTTCAGGTTGTACAATATGCTCTCTTTAAATAGTGTGCAGCAAATAAATGTGCTTTAATATAAAGGATTTGTTCAAGATGGTGATTATGAGGCAGCGCCATGTATGTAATCCCTTCTTAAGACAAAGGAATTCCATAGAATGTACTCTCATAAAGTAGTATGCTCTCTCTTTTGGTTTTGAAAAGAACAAGGCACATAGTAGAATACGTACAAGTTTAGTTAGTGTCAGTTCTGCAGTGACACTGATGCGGTTGGGGGGTTTTAGTGCAGCATTGCTGCTGTAGTTTCATATTTTCACCTCCGTGACACTGCTGGGATAGGAATAATGCACCAACCAAATAATACCTGCTCTGTGGTGTTACGATTGGGGTTCTGAACATTAGATAACATAAAGAGGACGTACACAAACAGATGGACTATAGTCTGTAATTGTAGAACTACAAAGTCCGCTTTAAAGGAGGCGTGTCAAATTTTGCCTGTGTGTGTATGAAGGGGGGAAAAAACAATCCAGCATATTTATTCAAATTCATTATTTATTTGTGTGTACAGCAAAATAAATTCAAGATTATCTTGGCAAGAAAACGTGCTGCTGATCTGAGCTACATCTGAGTTTATGTGCATTTCAAAAACAAGCCATATGCATACACATTTTTTTTTTTACCTTTTATTAGATACAATTCATCCAGCTTGATATTATTGATGGACTTTTTACAGTCCAGCTTCATACCAAAAAGTTATGTCCACATATTTAGTGTTCAGTGTTCGAGAACTCCTTTCACATTTCATCAGCTGCATTTTCATTCCGTTCATTTCACACAGCATGACCTGATATCTGTAGAGTTTACAGCATTTGTAATATTTGACTTTCCTATTTGACACACAGTCTGGTCTTTGACATTTGTTTTTGATATCTGGACATTCAGCTCTAAAAATGGTTAAATATTAACAAACCATTAACCAAAACCCCTGAATAGATACTATCTAAATAATGTATAGGTGGCGACTGTTTTAATGACCAAGAATGTTCTACACATGTCAGTAAAAAATTATATATAAAACTAGGAGTGAACATATGTAAAAATGTATAAACCCTTCATTTCTAGAACCATAGCTTTGTATGGGATTAATTTACATGATTATTGGTCATCTTTAAAATATTCTAAATGACTTTTCCAGACATTTACATTTGTACTGTGCTGACAGAAAACATAAAACGCACATCTCCAAAACAAAGATCCATATTAATCTGCCACACTAATGAATGTGATTTATGGTGCAGACCTTTGTAAGTTACAACCAAGTTAGTAGACTGACTGACTAGTATAATAATTTGTCTTGCTGAAGAGTTCAGAAGTGGAATTTAAGCATTTTAGAATTTCTGATATGTATTCAAGAATAGCCAAACACTAAATCTACCTATAATTCTTGTTAAGCAGCAAATGGTAACAGGTTGTTAACTAGTTCATCACCTGTAATTATTTCATTATTTCTAGCAGCACAAAGTTGTTACAACTTAAAACTTGCAGAACAAACGTTCCTGCTTTCTTTTAGATTCCCCGTCAACCTATTATTTATAGTTTATTAGAAAAGTTTCTGTAAATGTATGTGTTTTTTCATCTTTGTAAAAAGAATTAGACCTTAACAGCAAACCTCAGATATAAAATGCTGTACCTGATCAGTTCAAACGTGGAATGAAATAGTGTAAATATTACCTAAGTAAACAAATTGGACAATTGGACACACAGCATTAAAATCTGTTTTAGTAGCAGTGAGGAAAATATTCTGATTCTATTTTGGAAATTTTATAGCCACTATTTCAATCAAGAGGCTTTCAAGATGTTCATGGGTGGTTTTCATGTAAACCATGTATGACCAAATATTTTTAATATACCATATTCCAAATTATTTTGCATATACACATTGTTTTTTTTTTTTTTTTTTTTTTTTCAATTTTTTAAATTTATTTAAAATTACAATGTGGTGGTGTTACATGTGGTCTTGCTAACAGCAGTGATGGCTTTACTTCTATTTTAAAAGGAGCACAAATTTTTTTAGCACAATTTTGTTTGGGAAAAAATTCAATGAGTAATAACGTTCAATATTAATTTAAAAAGAATAATTTAGAACATGGTGTAAATCGCAGGTCACTGGGAACTGCACTTACTACTAGGGCAGTAACATTGTTTGTTGTAACATTGTAACATACAGACAAGGACAAAAGAAATTGTGTGATGCCAAAGTTCTGCAGGAAGTTTAATTGAAGGACTATGCATCTTTTCATTATAACAAAAAAATATTTTGACTAATTTGCTGCAATTAAAAAAATTATTAGAGCATTTGTGTGGCTCTCTCCTGCCCCCTTTCAGACACCCAAATTAGCACGGGCTCATTGAATATTGAAATGTTTGCACAGGAACTATTTAAGTTTGAGTCTTTTTAACCCAGGAAAAGTCATTTCCTTATGGCAATAATGTGTATTAGCCAAACGTTTGCAGTCAACTGTATAGATGGTATAGATATCAAGTTATTAAATTTAGGAAAACTTAAGAGATCAGGATATAAACATTGCACATAAGTATGTAATTTTACAAATGTACTAACATAATGGTTTTTACTGCTTAGTTAAGCATGGGGACACATGTATAGTGCAACATATAAAGAAAGTCAAAGGTGGCACTTAACAATGACTGTTGTACAGTGTTTGAAATCACATTAATGAGAATGCACTAACATTAATACCCGCTTTGTTGATGTTATTTATTACAAACTCAGAAGAAATGTTTGTAATTAGCTCCAACAGTCACTCAACAAATTAACTTATGGCAGGACATGTTTTGTTATTAAACATAATGAAGTCAAATTAATTTAAACAAAAAAATAAATATAGTAAATTAACAAGGATATGAAAGAATGTTCAGATGCATATGACAAAGATCTAAAAAACAGTCATTTTTGTCAACTGGTTAAAACAGAACTTGCACTCTAGTGGTTTATTTACTGTAAACGGCTTTCGAGAGCTTGCACGAACTACAAAAATCATTAGTGGTTAATTATTTTTTTGTTGCAGTGAATAAAGTAAAATGTGTTTGTGCCGTATTAGATACTATTCTGTGCACTAACCAATAAACAAAAGATATCTGTTTTTTTACATGCCAACACAATGTTTCTTGAACTGCAATCTTATAAATTATGTAACAGAATCAACTAAACTAAATAAGCTTATTATTCAGTATTATGATCTGGTACATTTTAAGTTTGAGCTGTAGCTGTAAACTCGGTGTGTGTGTGTCTTTTGGTGGAAAACCCAATAGATAAACATATTTAAAGAATGGAGGAAACATGGGATATGTTTTAATAGTGCCAAGTAATACTAAACAAAGAAGCTCGAAACCACAACAGCTGAGTAATTTAGATTCAGAGAATTAGCAGCAAATACTGTACTAATCGCTTTATAAAAATGTATTTCTTTAATAGGGTATTTAATCTGATAGATTTCAAGCTTCTCCAAAAGTTTATAACTAGTCAAAATTTGTAAGGTTTAGATGAGTTTGCAGGTTTAATCCTAAATGGCAAAAATAATGGTATTTTACGTTTCATATTTTCTATTAGAAATAGGAAAAGTATATTCCATGTTTATAATTGCATAAGTTTCTAATTTATACATGATCTTTATTTCGATAAAAAAAACTTTGCAATCAAGTTTAAGGCTCAAGTCATTTTAAGGAAGCCCTGTTTTTAAATTAAATCAGTGTTCAGGGTTAATCAGATGCCAGAAAATGAAAATAAAAAGCTTCTGTTATAAATCAGTGACATTTGCATAGTAATTAATTACAATTGAAACAGATTCTTTACATAAATGATAACTTCACCGTGACCAAGCACATTATGGTGCCTCATCTCATCTTTGGATAAAAGTGGTTGCTACCATTTAATAGTGAAGTAATGCTACAAATACAAACAAATGTTCACGCCAATGTACAGAGCTAAAATTCCTACTGCCCTTGTTGTGACCTATCCTATTTTATATCCAAGAGTTATTTAATGTTCAGACAAAGACAAACTTCTGGTAGTGAATTCATAAATTAATGCACACAATCCTTATACTGATTCTTTTATATATCCTTTCTATCATGGAGTCTATGTACACTTAATCAAGAACAAGGAAAGTGAAAGGTTAGTGAAAGGTTAAGTCCATCCTCTCATGTACCATGCTTTAACCAGTGAACAGCAGTACAAAATAAAAAGTGAATCTTAATACTGTTTTTTTCAGGTTTCAATAGTAGACCAGGAGGTAGGACTTTACATCAAACAAAACAAAGGACATTTCGGTTTAGGTGCACACACATAGTATGTAAAAATAAGTAAGTACTTGAGTACATACTTGAAGATACTAGGAATTGTTAGAAAATAGCTACTGTGTGCATCATCAATAAAAGCATATAAGATAAAAGTTTCTATGGAGACTTGGCAAGACCAACCACTTCTGTGGACACAGATCTACATTTTAGCAGACTTAGTCAACTGAAATTATGTTTGTGTGAGTTTTTGTGTACGGCACTTACTTCTACTTCATGTGTGCCAGCACACATTTATTCTTTAAGTTCTTTTCTCCTTTTCACTTAGAATTTTTAGAAGTTCAAACTTATAATTTTATTGTCAGTGTCTGGAGTGTGGGTCCTAAAAAGCTGTGTTAGTGAAAAGACTGTCGAGATGAGAACTGTACACTGTTTTGCCAACAACCTGACACCTTCTTTTTCTTCCGCCTGAGTTTCCACAGCTGTGACAAACTCCTTATAGAGACATACAATCTCTTGAAGCTTTCTTAAAGCCTCAGCGCTATCAACATCCCCATGGCAGCTTCCACATTCTGAACAGGAAATCTGCAGACAGGCTGCTGCTAGATGTACCAAGGCTCCAAAGCTATTGCCTAGTGAAAGAAGCGCGTCTTCAGGAGCCCAACCAACTCGCGTGGCACGCTGACATCCGGAGGCCAGTCTCCGAGCCTCAGCCTGCACCAGACAGCGCTCTGCTTCCATAAGCGAGTTACCATTTACACTGTTGCTCTTTTCACATTGTCCTTTGTGATTTGGTGGATTTATAGCAGTCTCTCCATTTTTGAGCACTAACAAAAGTGAATCGATATCTTTGTGCAAGGAAACATAGCCCCCTTTAAGACCTGTACCCTTGAAGCCTGTGACATATCGTCTGTTTTGAAGGTCCCGTAGTGGATCATCCAGGGGGTTGTAGCCCAGTGGTCGAGGCCGGGGTGGGGTTACTAGAGGGCTGAGTTCTGAAGAGTTTGATAAAGGGTGAGGGCAGTCCCTCAGCAAGGAAAGGATGCTCTGAGAAGGTGCAGGAGAAGTCTGAAGTGGTTTGCTTACTCCGTTCTTACGGGAGAACTCATACACAGTCAGGTCATCATCAAAGCCACACAAATCATCTGTGTCCCCATTGAAGCAGTTGGCATAAACAGTATGGCAGCCGCATGGCTCGCGATAACATGTGCTGGTGCTGGATGAAGGAGATGGCCTTTCTAGACCATTTGTCATGCAAGTGTTTATCTGGGACCGAGGCTGTTCAGACTTGCATGGTCCAAAGTGTGAAACCAATTCTTGTAACCCATTCTGGGACTCTTGTAACCCATTTTGTCCAGATGTCTTCCCATTGCTCTCATTTACAAGTGAGGTCACTTCCTGTGGCCCATCTTTGAGTTTCACTACAACAACCTCAGCATCTCTGTCTTTCCAGTCACTTAAAGTCGGTACTGAAGTGGCTTTTGCTGAATCAGGTCTCGAATCCTTGCATTCATGTACATCTTTTAATGACTTATCATGTCCTGATTTTTCTTTAAGTGCTATTGTCCCTAAAATTTCCTGTGATCTTGTAAGATACCAGGGCATGTCTTGAATTTTTCCACGAAGTGCTGAAGCTGACAGCCGTCCGGATGAAGTCCTGCTACCGAACCTGTTTCCGTTCCCAAATGCATCTTTGGGGTCCATGCTTACAGAACCTCTAATTGCTCCAGTTGTCGTTGAAGTCACAGTCGAAGAAACTGTTACAGGGACAGAATCACTTTTAAGATTTTCATGGCTTAGGAAGACTCCCTTACTTAAAACAGCGCCTGACAAGCTTCCATTCCGCTGAGACCAAGGTTGCAAAGAAATCCCATTAGGAGGTTTATTGTCTTCAGTTTTAAAATTAGGGGTGAGAGTTTTAGAAACACTAGTTGTGGTTTTGGCTGGTACTGGAGGTTTTGTTGTATCTTTTATTTTTAATTGCTGTGATTCATTCACATGTTCATTCATAGCTTTTTCCTCACATTTATTCTCGTGAACCTCTGTGGGGATTGTGACATTGCAAGTTATGTTCAAGTTAGTTGTTGGTTGCTCTATTGTTGGTTGTAATGATTTCAATTGCCGTGTGGCTGTGATCAAGGGGGAAGATCGAGGCGGTCCAGCTGAAGTAACAGGCTTAAACTCCATAGTATCTGGTTCCATCTCTAGAAGCTCGGAAGTTAAATGAGAATTGCGATTAGAAATATCTCCATTAATTGGTTGGCTCTTGTGTGTAGAGATGTGGTTATCCAAGACAGACTTGGCCTCAAATAGGGCTAGTTGAGAGTTTCTATTATCCAACTCTCTACTATCAGTATTTGTATGTTCAGAATCATGATGATTAAAAAGTGACGATTCCTTTTTTTTGTCATTTTTATTAATAAGTTGGAGAGTCTCATTGTCGTGCATTTTCTTTATATTGTTCATCGTTTCAGATGCCACTAATGCTTCCACAGCCACCTTTTCTGTCAGTTGCAAAGTTTTCTTCTCTGGATTGAGCACACAATAGAAAAAAATGATGAGAAACATAGAAAACAGTATAATGTTTCAGCAACACTGCAAAACGCAACTTGAACGCATAAAAGATATTACTTACCAGTTGGTTGCGCCCTTATTGGTAGATTGAGATGATCATGAGCATCAAAGAACTCATCATCAGATTCTGAATGATTGTCTATGGACTTCGTAGTTTCATGTAATTTTGAAGACGCTGTAATTGGAGGTGCAGGTGGTGGTTGAGATTTTTCAGATGATCCTTTGGATTTTGTTTCCTCTTTGATGTCAGAATTTCTCGATTCTTGTTTACATGACGGGTGACTACGTATCTTTGCTAACAGAGCTGGGACATTAATGCCGGCTACTGAAGCTTTAATGCTATTCATACTGCCTGCAGCTAAAACAGCTTCAAGTTCTGCAGGTCGGTAATTTTTGTTTTCATCTCTTTCCTCCTCATCATAACTTAGAGCATCATCACTGGCCTCAGGTGGGCTGGGAAGGGAATCAGACATTTGTGACAGTTCACTGTACTGCAAGCACTGGGGTTTACTGTAGAGTGAGTTACAACCTGCAAGCGATTCCTCCATCTGGTTTAGCTTTTGAGGTATTCCTAGAAAGTATGGTTGGTGGACATCCAAGCTAGAAGCAGTGGCCTGATCTGATTTTATCTCCTGAAAAATATCGAGTCGAGAAGGCCACGCTGCGGACACCCTGCTAGTTTCATCAAGGGCATTGAGGGAGTTACTAGAGAGACTAGAGAAGCTACTGTTGACTCTTGGATCGGTGTACCAACCAGCTTCCAAAAGTGCGTCCACTCGCGCTGCATAGTCTTTGTCTTCAATCGGACCACTTGTGACTGCTCCTTCTGCAATATCCTCCTCTAATTTCTCCTCATCTTCTGACTGGGTCACAATCACTCTCACTGTTTCCACTAGGACCACGTGTCTGTTCTGTCCAATATTCTCATCTTCTGCTCCATCATTTGTTGAAACAGTTGAAATGGTGTCCTCAAACATCTGTGGGTCTAGGTTGTCCATGGTGTAGTCCTCATCTGTGCTTTCTTCAGAGTCGCTGCCACATCGGAATCCAAAGCCTTAATAAAACATGACCATATTAAGTATTTCATATGGATCAAACACAAACTACAGCAAACAAAAATATGTAGAAGTAAATCAGTGCATTACCTTCTTCTAAAGGAATACGACGTATTTTAGGACGAGGACCCCAACGGAACACATTCATATTGGGATCAACTAATAATCTGCAGTAGCCAGCCAGCAGACAAGCCAAGTCTTTGGCAGCGACGGAATCCATTAGCAAGGCCAGGGGCTGGGCACAGAGAAATGTATGTATAATATGTTATATTTATTTGTGATATATATTTATATCACCAATATTAAAAAGTACTAACGTGTACCCACCTGTATGTCATGTAGGTAGATCTTTAACATGCTGACCCTGTCCGACTCCGACAACACTTCCACTCGGGAGATATAATGGAAATCTATTATGGTCGAGATCATATTCAGCTTGTGGTTTAGTATCTGACTGATGCCAAACCGTGCTCCTACCAACAAACTGACCAACGATTCCCGCTCCTGCAGCTGAGATAAACATGGATGAATACATAGTTGAATGTTTACTCACAAACTCTCAGATTTAGAAAATCATGTTATGTATGAAAGTCTTGATTATATGAACCAAAACAATTATATATGATATATTTGGCATGCAGAACATGACTAGATGTTCTTACCAGCATGGTAGCATTGTAGGTTCTTCCACTGTATGAGATCAGCTCTGCCATTTGAGTTAGATATGCTAACCTGGCCTGAGGTGCAGCAATTACCTAAAATGAAAAAACAAAAAATTATATAAAAACAAATCTGTAACACCCACTTGTAAAAATATAAATAACAGAAGCCAGTTAAATGTAATGAAATTTTATTAAACCCATAAACATACTTTCTGATGAGGCTCCAGGAGTGACTGGATCTTCTTCATGTGACCTGCGAGTGCCTTCCGCAAATCTTTTTCTCTCATGTTCCTTAGCAACGTGGGTGAAATAAAACTGTCCAGTCCAAACTCCTTACTGCAAATAGCAAAATCTGTCAGTTATTTATTAAAATAAAAAAAAAAAAAAAAAAAAAAAAAAAATATATATATATATATATATATATATATATATATATATATATATATATATATATATATATATATATATATATATATATATATATATATTATTTGAATGGGGGGGGTGAAAGGAGGAAACATACGTGATGTTCTTGACTGACGCTCGAGTAGTATGTCCACAGCTAGCCATTCTCTCATGCATATGCAGTGCTGCCAGTCGCAAAGCAGTGTTACATTTCATTTCTACTGCAAATCGCTCCTGCAACACGTCTCCCACACTCTACACACAAGCACAAATGAATATTACATAATGTCCTTTTTAAAGCGAAGCAAACTATATCTTGTGCTGTTGAGCATGGTACTCCGTGGTTATGGTGTTGGGATATTTATTTTGAGATGGTGGATTCAAACCCAGAACCCACCTAAGTTGACCCTTAAGTAAGGCCCTCAACCTTGTTCTTTAAATTAAGTTGGGATCCCTTTAAGTCGCTTTGGATAGAGGCAAAATGATGGAATGCAATGTTATGTTGAGATGCCATTCAGTTTCATTGTGTGCTAGGCTCGATTATAAAAGTGATAATTACAGTTATTAATTATGCAGAACACACCTGCTGAAATAGGTACTCAAAGGTGACTGGATCATCATGTAGCAGGTCTACAGGATCTCGTGGAATAAAACATACTCTGAACAGACATCTATAATCATGAGAATCCTTCTTCTGGACCACCTGAAAAAGTAATACAAATTTACATTAAGTACATATTTATTTACTTCTATTTATTATCTGCCACCAAGAGCATGCAGTGTTTGAGCTTAAGAAAGTGACTGAACTTTGGCAATGACATTGGTGTTAATGTAAAACAGTATCTGAAAACTATTTGAATATCTTTCACTAGCTTCTGATGTTCAGTAAACCATGTGAGGTTAAGTAGTTTTATAGCATGCAGAAGCACATACGGTGTATTCAAGTTAGAAGAAAAGCAATCACAGTTGATGAGTATGAAATTATATATATATATATATATATATATATATATATACACTGCTAAACTGAGAATAATCTACCAACAAAAACATTTAGCCCCCGTCGTCCTGTGAAGACAGATAAAGAATTAGAGGATGAATAACTAAAAACAATAAAGAATTAGAGGATGAATAACTAAAAACAATGCTGTAGCTATATGTGTACAGTCTTACCTTTTGTATAAGTTCTTCATCATGCAATAACAGTAGCTTAGTGATGCTATACTGCTGCTCCAGCACCAGAGAGAAATATTCAATAGCTCGAATTGACAGCTTTTCCTTTAGAGTCAGCACAATGTCCTGCCATTCGCACAAACATATGCACACAGACGAGAGACATGCAATGAGTGAACATTATGTTTAATCTGAAAGTAACATGATTTCTCTGTACTGTACAATAGCATAAGGTTAATTTCTTTAGCAATGTAAACTGAAACCTGGCTTAAGATATGAATTATCCAATATGAGACAGAAGTGCTATGTGTCCGACCTTGACTGTGGTGGTTTTATCAAATTTGAAGGCTTTGGTCTGTCCATTCTCCAGGTAGACTTTTAGCACATTGGGCAGGAAGAGCAAAGAGTTTCCCTAGAGACACACACAACTATTTTAAGTTTCATGTTAATAACAAAATTATATTTAATGTGTCAAATCTTCTCAGTAGATTCCTTCCCAGAAAGCTCTGTAAGTGTAAATGAATATTTTAGGAAGTGCGAATGAGTGAGTGTTTGTGTGTGTGTGTGTGTGTTGCAGCTGAACCTGAGTGTGTCCATTGACAACCACCTCCTCAGCAAAGCGCACTTTAACCGGATTTCTTCTCAGTCGAGCTCTCTTTTCTGCAGTCATTAGTGATGACTTGGGGTTCTAAAACACAGTACACAGTAATCCTGTATGATTACATTATTTAATGCATATTTCACAAAGATCTAATATTAAATCATGTCATGCTAACATAGGCATCAGAGGCATGATATACTCACCAACATGTTCCTCAGGACTGTTACAGTAATAGAATCCCGGCACTCCCTATGACCAGATCATTTATCCCAATTAATTCTTAAGCATATAACAAACACATCCCAAGTATAGCAATAAATAAATCCCAATAAATCTATATTAATTTAATTTTTAATATAAAACTATATTAATGAAGTATTATTAATATATATATATATATATATATATATATATATATATATATATATATATATATATATATATATATATATATATATATATTTATATTATTTTTTTAACATTGTGTCCACTACAGTGCATACTATTAAATATATATACTTTATTGTTTCACTTTGTACATGGAAAATCAGAGGCAGTTGCTCTTCTGTTGCATAGTTTGTGTTAGTCATCCTCGAATCTTTTATTAATGCTTACAAGATACTGGTAACAAAACATTATTAATTGGTGGATTATTTACAGTCCAGCAGTGTCACTGCAATTAAAAAAAAATAGCAGCAGTGCAGCACAAACTTACACAACACTACCACATCAGCGTTACTGCAGTGCTCAAAATAATGCATCACTGAAGAATACTTGCTCTGTGGTAGCCATGTGGGAATATAAGGTACTGGCTAAGAATGCAGCAAAACAGAGGACTGCAGTCTGTAGTTTTGTTAGTGTATTTGATAAAATAGGCAGACACAACACACATATGACTAGTAATTATTGCTCTGGTTTAAACACTGTAGCCATTAATGTATGTGTCCTGCATTGATATTCTGTTCAAGAAATTCTAATACAGAAAGAGCGAGAAAGAAATCCTATTTTACCTGAGCATGTTCTCAGTATGTTCAGGAGGCATGTCACCTATGGCTTTGTTATTCACTTTCAGAATTTGATCACCGGGTGCAAGGCGACCGTCTGCTGGTCCTCCTGTGATGTGACCATAAATAAAAACATCAGAATGCAGGCTGTGGGACAAGCTATATTTGCAGTCAGATTAAATAATAGCAACATCAGAGCCCCTGATGTTAGATTGTGTTGTATTCTGTGAGCTTAGCTGACATGATGGAATAATGTGCAGTGCCCTGTGATTTCCCTTTAATCTAGTTACATATATTTAAGAAGACACATTTGCCTTCAGGGCAGAGGGAAAGCCATGGACATGAACACTAGTGCATGCATGCATAAACAGTCTGTCCTCCTGCCCTAAAAACAGTCCCTTCATCCCTGATGTCTTTACCCAGTCAAGGCCAACGTTCTTTATGTACTGCATTACATATTGCTCTCTCTCTCTCTCGTTCTCTTTTTCTTATGACGGTTACAGGGTAAAATATACCACAGCAACACAAATACTTTCTCTTTTCTCGTTTACTGTCCCCCTGTGTTTTACTTTGGCAGCAGAATGTAATTATCAGCCTGTAGGGCAGCAGGTTCTCCCTCTGGGTTTTGATCAGCTGTTTCTGCTATAAAAAGTGAAGTGTCAGCAGACTGCGTCTAAGGCAGTGAGAAAGTGTTTTGAGGGAGAAAGTCATAATTGACATTCTAAACCATCTGTTGCATGATTTAATTTTCTAAATGTTAAATTCTGAATGTTGTGGTACAAATAGAAAAGCGAGTAAAAAGTTACAAACTAATTTGTATTTTTAAAAATGTTCTTATTGTGAATAGTCTGCACATCCTCCCTGTGCCTGAATGAATTTTCTCCTGGTACAGTTTTCCTCCTCCTACAGTTTTTATTATTGTGTAAAAGTTATTTTCTGATCTCATCTTGGAAAAAAGGACAGCAGAGCAGGTGGCTCTTTGTGATTAACAGGCATGAAACACAAGAACACAGCAGGAAAAAAATAATGGCATTCAGCCGATATCAGTGATTCATGCTTGTAAACCTTCGCACAGAATTCATACAAAGCTCCCCTGCCTTGGTTTAAAGAAGAATATGTATAATTGTTGTAAATACAATGTTTGACTCGATTATTTTCTGTTTTACTCTGTGTAGTAGCTCCAGTTAGGCTTCATGGGATATGCGACTCTCAGTGTATGTGCACATTCTAGTAAACTATAAATCCAGATTGTTGACCATGACTACCAGGAATATGTAAATTAGCAGAATCATTTTTGTGATATTTATATTATATTTACTGTACATCTTTTTACCAGTTTAAGAACCAAACTATTACATAAACAGACGTGGTAGGAAATCACTGAAGCATGGCATAAAAATAACAATGGTGTTGGATTTAACAGGTTCTGCCACTAGCTTTATATTTCATCATCTCATGTAAGGGCGTCAAATTCATTTTTGAAGAGTCATCCTGACAATATATATTATATACAACATATATTAAAGATACACTACATTCATTACTAGTAATATGTTTCCAATGTGGGCGGCACGGTGGCTTAGTGGTTAGCACGTTCGCTTCTCAGCACTAGGGATTCCCAGTTCGAATCCCCATCTGGGTGGAGTTTCTATGTTCTCCCCGTGTCTGCGTGGGTTTCCTCCGGGTTCTCCAGTTTCCTCCCACATGGATCCAAAACATGGATCAAGTCAATTGAGTTCTCCAAATTGTCCCATATAGAGTGTGTATGCGTGCGTGTCTGTGTGAGTGAGTGTGTTCCCAGCGATAGATTGGCGCCCTGTCCTGGGTGTATCTGCCCAGCGCCCGAAACTTTCTCCCCTGGATGGGCATGGGGAACCCCACCGCGACCTTAATATAGGATAAAGCGGAAGATAATGAATGAATGAAGGAATGAATGAATGCATGTTTCCAATGTGATGATATATTTAAATACAAGTCACAAGCAGTGATTAGTATATATTTCAGGAGTACATTTCCTCAGTTCCTGCTAAAATCTGACTGCTGTTTTGTTGTGAATAGCATTAAAGGCTGAGTATTTTGCAGTATTTATTGTGCCCTATTTTTTTTGATCCTGCCGTGTCGGCTTGTACCAGCCCAATTAGCTAAAGAGATTAAATTCAACTTTGAACATGCAATGACTAGACCAGGTCTGTCACATATTCAGGACAAAAGTAAAACACTAAATAAAAGAAACCACAAACTATGTCCTGCTTAGTTTGGTTGTGTACCTGGAGTAACATCCCTGACCAGCAGGGGAAGCTGTTTGGAGAGTGTAAATCCATGCGAGTCCAGCAGTGCATCTCGTATCACCTCCACTGTCACCTTAACTGGAAAATGCTGCTGGCCACCGTCCTCCGAGCAGCCAGACTTTCTGTCTCCTAGAATTCGTTCCCTTAAAGAGGAAAGCATCAGGCTGAGCACCGAAACACAGTGCCAAAATAACTGGATGGTTTAGTTATCATGTTTGCATTTAGTCAGTGTACAGGAACATGTAATCTCCACCAGTCTTGTATAACTGCATTTGTTCTTGTGTGTGTGTGTGCATTTCACACCAAACAGCACAGTCAGCAGCTGCACAGTGCGCATAGCAAACAGCAAGTCAGAAGACTTGCTAACAGTATAAGATGAATACAACCGACCTGCAAACACAGCCAACAAAACAAACAGTGCATGCAAAGCTGTAGGCAGATTTGACAAATGATTAGTGCCTTGTACTGCAGGAGCAAAAAGTAAATACAGAAGTAATCTGTATGCTGACACAGTTGGGTGTTAATAACAGATCTGATTTTCTCTTACTGTGAACACATAGAGGTTAAAGGCTCAAGTCTTTATAGTTCCGTGTATGTGTGTTACCTGCTGAGGGAGTCTCTTGATTTGCGCAGCCATCTCCCAACGACCTGTTCCACTCTACGAACTCTCCGTGGAGATCGGCTCCTACTCCTCTCCCTCTCCTCCATCTAAATATAACAATATGTGTATAAAGCACTTTTCACGTTATTGGCTTTCACACATGCATTCTAATTCGAAGTAGGTTTAACTAACCCTTTTCATTTCACTTGTTTCGGCTTGTGGAAAGTAATTGGAGCTCTAGTTCAAACCCACTCCTACATTTACACAGAAAGAACCTTATCTGCTCCTACCGGGAATCAAACCCAGGGCCTTTTTCTTGTGAGCTTGGACCACTAACCACATTTGCCATCATGTTTTTACTGCTACTTACAACTTCAGACAACTAATTAGCTCTACAACTAATTAACATCGGTGTGCTTAAATTGATAAAACATTGAAAGTGCATGGCGGTAATAAAGGGATAAATGAATGTAATCAGAAGCTCATACATTAAGACACAGTTCTTTGATACACTATTCTTATCTGTGTGTAGAAACACATTGGGATTGTAAAAGCTTTAATCATATCAATTATAAATACTGAGGTATAGTATTATTGTATTGTTTTAACCTTTGTCCTCTGTGATGATGCTTGTAAAGCTTCTAATCAATATGCTTATACAGTGGAATGAAATAGCATTATCTCTAGGAAAAAAAGAAAGTGTTATAAAACCAGTACGATGGTCCTCATTCACGGGTTCACATTGGCTTAACATTATTTCAAGTGTCACACAAGTCCACCATATGTAAACCCCAGTATGTAAAAAATCACCCATTTGAATAACCTGCTAAACTTTCACAAAGATTATCCAGCAAACTCTTGTAAATTTGAATTAATCCACAATGTAATCAAACCTTCCACAGTGGCTGAGACGAGCCTTAAATCCTACTTCAAGTTAGTCACTGTTAAGGCTCGCATATCTACACACACACACACACCAACCTC
Source organism: Corydoras sp. C115 (assembly GCA_019802505.1). Taxonomy (NCBI): domain Eukaryota; kingdom Metazoa; phylum Chordata; class Actinopteri; order Siluriformes; family Callichthyidae; genus Corydoras; species Corydoras sp. C115. The sequence goes on along the minus strand of JAFMOC010000031.1, from coordinate 4,160,434 downwards.
CTATTACTCTGTTAATAGGTCAGAATCTGTCCTCAATAAACCTTAACATGAGAAAGTGCTAGTGCTTGGTATTAGAGGATTACACTTCACTTTTCTCAGTGTTCAGGATGCTGATCCAGACTGAGCCAGATCTAATTGATTTGAGATGGACAGCTGCTATCAATCACACACTTCTTGATTACTGTACTACATGTTAAGGAAAACATTTTATTCTCAGAAGATGCATAACATTATTTTATCTTGTATTATCTTTTTTTCTGTTGCAAATTTTACATAATCATTCTCTGTTACCAACTGCAACTTACATAAGCATTTCAAAATTATCTGAATTATCTATTATTATAGAATTATTTACACAAAAAAAGCTTGCATAGTTTGAAAAAAGTGTGCCAGTTAGCTGTACGAGTACAAAGGTTGTGTACTACTGCATTGTTTAAATGTTTGAGAAACAGAAAAACACCTATGTAAACTTAAGTCTGAGTGTTTGCAGATTTCCTGCTGACTCAGATGACAACTTCTGCCCTTGCAGACTGTAGTGTTGTGTGAGGTGACATTTTAGATGTTATCAATCCAAATTATTTATTATTCTATTAGCTGCATGGTCTCCGTAACATTGATCATTAATTAAAAATATCTCTCTGTTTTACAAAATCTCTCTTTCAAAATCAATTATAAAAGCAACACATGTTAACTGGTACTTTTCTTAAAAGACTGACTTTTTGTTATGGTTAATCAATTTAGATACATGACCACCTCTGATGATTGAAGATAGCAGGCATATGGTTACAGAAACCCTCTTTAGCTCAGTCCATAGGCTTTAAATAGCATTTCATTTAGGGGACACAGATGGTGTTTGATAATTATCTTTTGTCAACCATTACAAAGTTGATTTCATCCTTGTAGACAGTGCTGCCACACAGACACAAACTACTGTATTAATGATATTCAATAATAATCTCATCCCAAGGGCAACAGTGATACCAGACCTTATGTGTATATCAGCTGTGACTTATTTTCTCTTTATTTCAGTAAATGTCTATTTTTTTTTTTTTAAGTTTGTATTCACTAAATTACTATGATCAATCAGGGCATCATAAAAGTATACATATTTATTAAAGTATTCACAAGTGTTAATATATTGTTATGGAATTTTTAGTATTTGAAAGAATTTAACCATGATTAAGTAAAATAATTGTGATAATCTAAGCAGTTTATAGATTTGCCCATTGTCAATCTGAATTTTGTATTTCTCATAATCAGAATAGGTAAATCTTGTTCAATTTCAATTTACCTAAATGATAAATAGCATCACTAATATTATGGGACAGTCCAAAGTTACAGTTATGGGTCACATTTACGTTGGAAATGTTATGTCAAAATTGTGCTGCATCATGTTTGTTCCACCAAGAATTTTTTTTGGAACTTTAGATGATGGGATAGTCTTCCAACGGCACTTTAATGCTCAGAACTCTGTGGTGGCCAATTAATGTTTAAAAACGATGAGCCATGCTCCATGAACCACTTTATTACAATTTTACAACTTTATTACTGATGAATTCTGACGCTGTCGTCCATAGAGATGCTCGTGCCATCAGTACACAGAAGAGAAACAGACAGTACACTGACTTACCTCAGAATGCTTTGAGTCTTAAAAGCTTTACAATGCTGAAATTTGTCAGTTTGGTTGAATATCACATCCTTCTTGTCTGAGTTTGTAGAGGGGTAGTGGATGTGTGCTGTTGCAACCATCAGGATCAGTTTAAGCAAATTTCTGTAGGGCAGAAGGAAAAAGGTACACAATTAAAACCAAACAATTGAAAAAAACTGTGTGAGATTAAGAATACGCACAGAAATACAGGAATGCCCCCTATTAACATTTATTTGTGAGGCATTATTCTAGATGGGAAAAGGAAGTAAGTAAGGTCACACAATGTTCTTTTTACACCTTCCACATCAATAGTAATGCTGGAGACACTGTGACCTAGTTTCTCTGCTCCTCTGCAGATTCTTTCTTGTACCATAATTCCTGGTATAACAGTTTTGTCTGCAAATATGATTTATTTTACAAAGTTGATATGAGAAAATATGACATTCCCTAGATGTCTCGGGATCCCCTTGGATATCTTTCATGTTCTTTCTTTCTTTCTTTCTTTCTTTCTTTCTGTCTATCTATCTATATGGTTTATATCTATATCTATCTACATATATGTACCATATCTATATGGTCTATCTATATCTATCATCTGTGCATCTAGTTTTTTTTCTGTTGGTAGTGACACTAAAACCTACTTAGCATATAACAAAAGCATTTTAAAATATTGTGATCAAAAAATATTAAGATTTGAAAGAAATGGATCATTCAATATCAACACAAAATTCTACTTTAAAATAATGCTTATTGTTAAGCATTATTGTTAATAAGTTAAGATAAGTTTTATGTAGACCATTGGAGATGTCAACATATTTAAGTTTTATTAAATTAAGTGATGTAAGTAATGGATTAGCAAATAAAAATGAGAAAAAAAACAAAACAAAAAAAACATTGTTATGTTGCAGATACTTTTATCCAAAGCGACTTACAAGTATCACAGGATCAGCCACAATACACAGCAACATTTAAATTATTCAAACAATTGCATTAATATGAACAATAATTAACTAAATACAAAGACAAAATGCATTATGTGTTTGAACCAAGTTTTGATTCACCGACTACTGAATGGTGCATCAGCAAAAAAATCTGATGACTCATCTTTGATATGTATTTATGTGTTTTGAGTTGGTACTTATATCATCAGACGGTGCCAAAATGTTACTTACATTTCAGTATTAAGTGATTATTCATGTATAAAAATTATGGCATCTTAAAGCACTTACTGCAGTTTGAAATGCATGCAAACAGCTTCCTTCTGTAATCAATGCTATTTTTCTCCACTTTTATGTAGTCTTTCTTCTCTTTTTTTTTTCTCTTGCACACAGAAAATCTAGGCTAACTGTAACCCGGGTATGAATAATGAATTCAGTTATTGCAGCAACTGGGTTTCTCCATTCATTATGTCGCTGAGTAGCAAGAAGGAAGAAAGAGGCTTCTGCATAAGGATAGCGTATGAATAGATGAATTGAGAGTGAGAGGAAAATGAAGAGGATAGAAATAAGTGGCACTAATGCGACTAAATAAGCAGAAGGATTAAAAGTGGTTTTGACAACTATATCAACAGAGCTTATATAGGATATTTATATTTAAATGACATCAGTGCCAGCGTGGTAGCTGATAGATTGCAGTAAGGGCGGGGGAAGTTCTGGAGGAAGTCAGGATGGGTGGGTAAGGTGTGAAAAACAAGGAGAAGAGGAAAGAAGGAGGGTGAGAGAGCTGAGGGAGGCAAAGTGCAGCAGATCTTGTCTGCAGTACAGCCGTAGCCCGAGTTATGACATATTTATTAATGGGCTCTACAGCAACAGGTAAACAAAAATGGGTCGATTCATTACCCACTGACCACACACTGTTGTGCTCGGGGTCGACTTTGCTTTAACAGCTGTGGCTTCTAAAAATACTGTTTAGCCTGCGCAACTGTGTTTTTAAATGCTGTGTCTATGAATAACACACATTCAACAATTACTGTCAACCAACCATGGTGCACCTTCAGGGATTCAAACCAGCTCACTCCATAATTATTTAGTGGCAACATTAGCTGGTGGTTCTGACCAGTTTTTTTAAATTAGCAACAGCGCTCTTTTGGATGACCGCACTTATGTCTATGTGGTTGCTTGTGTGTTGATCGCTAGTAGACTGGACATAAATCACTTTAGGAACCACCGGCAACATTCTAGGATCAGGGTTATACCTATATAGTCTTAGTGTGTTAAAATACACTAAGATACACTACTGACTATCTATATACAATCACTTGTTAGTTTTATTTTTATGTACTTTTTCAGTAGTATTTTAAAACATTTTATTTGCCTTGACTTCTAACTGTCATATATATATAAACCTTTTATTTGCCTTGGCTATCATGATGACATGATTTATGGGTGTGTTTTGGGCATCACGTGCAATAAACCAATCAGCGAATCAGTTATTCCCTTTAAGAGCCTGGTGCTGTCTGTGTGGATTTCTATTTCCTCAGCGCAGTGCTGTATGTGTAAATTCAGGTTCAAACACTGTTTGCAGGAAATGTCATCACTAACCCCATAGACTCCTTCCCCAATTATTGTATTTTAAGAAGCTAATTGTACACTATAAAACAATCTATCTTTTAAAAGTTCTCACTCTTTCATTTTACTCTTTTTTTCCTATGCTCCCTGCCACTGTTACACAGCTGCTGTATTTCCTCACTCCTCCCCCTGCCCTCTGTTGTTTTTGCTCTCTTTCTATCATTCTATCTTAAGCTTAGAAACAGTCAATGAGTGTTCTGTAAGCTCTGCCAGGAGGTCAGTGCATTTAAATCTAATTGAAAATGCTGGATGTCTGCACAGACCCTGGCAGCAGTTCCCAAACTGGACCAGGCTGTGTTGTATTAGAAAGTAGAGACAGGAAGAGCTCAGAGCAGTGCAACCATGATTACACTGAGCCAGAGTGGGGACAGTGAGTCAAAGACATTTATCTAAAGGTCCACTGTGAAAGGAAAAAGTGAAGAGATAAGACACAAATATAATTATAAGAAAAGAAGCTGTAGTTATGGCAGCTCGGCTCTTCTAAAAATAATGTCCTGATTTATAATGTATAACATTTCAAATGTTTCAGTCTTGAGCAATCAGGGAGTGTAAAGGATATCACATGCTTCATTCAAAACACCTGACACCAACCAACCACAAAAACCTGATAAACATATTATTCTGTTACTGGTTTTTGTTCTTTAGTAACAATGGCATTTATATCACTGCAACTGTGTGGCACATTTCAGGTGGCTGCACTGAACCAACAAAATGTGAAGCTCTTATCAGGCCTAATAATGCCTATCACGTATAGAGTGGAATGCAAATGTTTATGGACCTCTAGCCAAAATTTGTTTAAATGGCTAAGCAAATACTAAATGACCTAATTTTTCAAGTTATAAAGGTGAAGATCACCCTTGTGTGGTAGACCATTGTAGTTTTTGAGGAGGTTCAGGATCATTATCCTGTTGCAAAAGCCATCATCGTGTCATCTTCAGTTTTTATTTATTTATTTATTTTTACCAACATTGTGATATTTTTGATATTTCATTGAATCCATTCTTCGCCCATGCTGTACCTTAAAATATAGTGTAAGATATTTAATTAGTTTATGTAGCTAAGATAATAGACATTGTGTTGCTTGTAATTGTACTCAAGAATTAACCAATCCTGAAAATTTTAACTTGTGATAATATTTTTAATAAAAACTTCAACACAAGCAATCAATCATGTGTGTGGTAGCTTAATGGTTAGGGTGGTGGACAATTAATAAATGTCTGGAGCAAGACATTTGACCCTCATTGCTCCAGGGATAATGAATTAACCCTGTGTTCTGACCTCAACCATTAAGATAGGATACTTGTAAGTCACTTTGGATAAAAGCGTCTGCAAAATGACTTCATGTAATGTAATGCAATCAAATGTAGCTTTCAGTCAATGTGACATTATGGCACATTTAAAGCAAAATCCTCTTATGTACATAAAGTTTTATGTGATAGGCAGTAATGAGTCACTGTTCTAACATGTACAGCAGGCATGGCTCCTAATGCAAACAGAAAAGGAACAAATGAATTGTTTATTTCACTAATTTTAAACTTAGATGTGTCTATACTACCACAACTTCTTTTCTCACTGCTGTTAGAAAGGTCATAACAATTTCGTCATATGTATGGTGCCATTTGTTGAATGTAGGCTGGTAAAGTTCACAATAAAGTTTTGTCAGGTTTGGTGTGGAGGCACTCCAGTGGCATTTACTGATCTCAGCACCAGTGATGACCTTTGGAATGAATTGGATTATTAGTTAAAAGCCAAGCCTTCTTATCCAACATCAGTGTCTAATCTTACAAATGGTTATTTGAACTGCAAAAGGAGAAACTATATATTATTGCCTGTTGTTTTGGTGGCAAACATTTTAGCATTTTGCGTTTTTCTAATATTCATCTAATTTCCTCACATGGAATTCTTTTGATTTGATCTTATTGAAAAGCTTACTATTTATGCTTATCTCAGCACTTTCACCAACTGCACTTTCCTTCAACAGACTGCACCACTGTCTAATACAAACCACTCACACAGATAAAAACACTCATAATGACAACACAAAATCTGCAGCAATAGTGAAAAAAGACAGTTTGATTAAAAGGCAGTGCATAGTATAAAATATGAACTATACCAGCTCAGCAACATGACTCTTAGCCTCCCCTATGTGCAGTGGTTTATGTTTGGTGTGGCCACGATTCTTTATTTCTACTGTTACAGTAATTAAATCCATCCTCTCTAAGTCCCGTCTGTCAAAGCTTTCCATTAGCATAATAAAGTCAGAACCGCTCTGTGCAATTTCAACCAAACAGACTCCTGGCACTGCTTAATCTCACATCTCTCATTTGAAGATTAACAGCCCACGTGTATAGGCATTATTTATTCTATTACTCTTCTAAATGAACAGGTGTACAGTCCGTAATTTTTCTCTGATTATGTCATAAGAAACGGCAAGTGTTGTAAAAACTCTTTTCCAGACATTTTACTTTAACCCACCCACATGTTTATGCTTTAATAAATGTCAAATAAAGTTCCATCGAAATTCCATCTGCCAAGTAAGCATTGATAATACTGTTACAGTTTAAGAAACGCAGAACTTAAAGATCACTTATATATGGCAGTAAAAGAGCAAGTAGACAGTCAGACAATAATTATGCAAACCACCGTTAAAAAGAATCGATTGAATGGATAATTAAGTTAAAGTGGTTGCAAGTTTTAAATAATTTCTTTATTCATCTCTTCAGAGACAAACCAGATCACTGGCCTTCATTATAATGATTGACTTTGCATATAATATTTGCTTGAACTGAATAAAATTTCCAATGACCTATTCTAAAAAAAAAAAGTACACTCATGTACATGCACATAAAAAGAGTATTAAGTCTAATACTGTCACATATTGATAACTTCTTACTAAGACTACCACAAATCAAAGTAGAACAACTGAGATTGTTAGTTAGATAATTAGTCTAAAGATGCATTGGTATTGGTATAATAAAGTGATTTGTGTGTGAAAAGAACTGAACTGCACAATAATACAAAACAATATTATATTCCTCTAAATGAACTGTAACAGCAATTATAGCTATTTAACATTGAGGTCATGATCGTTATCATCATCATCGATAAACTTCTAGTCCTATTACCCGCTAAGATCAATGTCTGCATTAATCCACTTTGTTTTTTTGGTGTTTACAGCATGAAGTGCCCTCCTTTCCATATAGGCTTATTACTAGCCAATTTTGAGGTTCAGAATGTAGGCAATTGAACACTACTGACTGCTTAAAGTGTTACTTATACCAATAAACCACAAGATAACTGTGGCTTAAATAGAAATCGAATATTGTTTCTGCTCTCGCACAGTTATGATATCATCGTCATCATTATTGAGTCAGATTCAGGCAAGACAATCTAAGTTTGCCAAAATATGTGTGTGTATGTACTAAGGTAATGCTTCTTAAAGCAAATGGTCTCTGACATTTAACATGGAGATAGGTTGTTTTACTGGTGCAGTGGTTTATTACATTAGCACTCCACCAAGGCTTTGCCTATTGCTACTGCAAAACCTTACAACAGCAAACTAGGAGAAAAATGTTCTGTTGCAGCAACATTAATGTTACCTCATAAGGTGCTTCTGGAGGATAGGATGTTCTTCATAAATTGTAAAATTGTTAAAGGAAGTCCACCCCCCCAGGTTATGCAGTGAAAAGGAAGATAATCATAGTTTCTAGGACATTATTTTGGTTAGCTCTTACTTAACCGTGCTACATAACTATGGACTTTTTTTTTATATTACTTTGCCTTTTTGAACAAATTAAGGATATGTTTTAATATGTTTCAGAATTGGTCCAAGGAGTTACATTGTTGTTTTACGAGTCCCCCCCCCCCCCACAGCATAATGTCAGCGATTAGAATTTTTCCATGATTAAATGGTGCATTTGAACAATTGCCCTTATGTAAAGGTCTGGGCAGACATTTGATACTTGGAACTTGGCAATGCATTTGGTTTCATACACTATAAATGCAATTGATTAAGCTGAATACAGAATGATCAGCGTACATTTCTGATGTCAAAATACCATTCTGGCTCTTAAAAAGTAGACATGTGCTTGAAAAAGCAGCTGTATTTGGATTGTAATCGTGCATGAAGAGGGGGAAGTGTCCAATCAATTCACCACACAAATGTATCATATGTCTGGCCACATATGTCCAAGTTTGTGTGTAAGTGTGTGTGTGTGTAAGAGAGAGACATTCCGAGTACATACCAGCTGCCAGTATTTCCTGATGTTCGAGTACTAGCTGGATGTTTCCCTATTTATCCCTACAACAGCCAGCTTTATCACATGTTTTCAATTCTTCTGTGACTCACGAGAAACCCTACAGCAACACAACCGAAAACACACACATCACTCCCACGTCATGGCCACTGAACTGACATGCGAAGACCACACGTTTGGCAGTTTTTAACATATAGGTCCCAACTACTCTAGTACTAAGGACTAAGCTACATTTGAAATCATTCAGATTGTTTGGTTTTGTCATTCAAAAGGGAATTTACAGACATGTATTAATAGAAAACTTGCTTTCCTGATTTCATGATACACTCTGGAGTCTGCTTTTTAACAGAAAGCTCAGACGCTCCGGGCAGGGGTGTCTAATAAAGTGGCCATTCAATGTATATATATGTATATATATATGACACTGCACTTAAAGTTCTGCAGTACATCCACATGCACCTTGCATCACACACATTGCATACGCCATGATTGTTCAAGCATCAACTTACTGACAGCTCATGAAACATCGGCAATGGCAAAAATAAATGAGATTCTTCTCAAAAGAGCACACAGGCTTATAAGTGTTAAGTCAAAATTAGGAAAAACACTGGTATCTATGCAGACATGTGACTGCTGCCTGATTCAGCAGCAGTGCTTTAGGACAGGAGCTGGATTAAAAGCTCAAAGCTTAGTGTCTATACCGAATTGGTGCACAGTGGCTTCACATGCACAAAGCAGCCGGCACTGAGCCACACCTCACCTCCTGAGAAATCCAAGGCAATTTATTCAATTGGCCTAACATTCAGCTGTGAGACAGCATCGCTTGTGTGGTTTGCTAGATTCAGGGGTTTGTCCACGTGAAGCATTACAGAAAAATAAATCTCAGCCAGACAATAAGGGGAAACAGATCGCACTAACTGGGATAAATGGCAGTGCTGGAGAACTGATACAGCAATAAGAATAAAAGATCTAACTCAAAAGTCCAACCCTGAATGGTATTTGCATACCACATTGAGATCTGAACCGCCTCACACTCGTGTTGTTCGTCTAATGCTAACCGATTTTCCCCAGAAACTTATATGATCACGGAATAATCGCCATTCATTCGGCTGGTAAACAAAGAAAACGGAATCTTTTGTCGTTTTGTCCAGTAATCCGTTTGGATCGGTCCGATCGCAGGGCACCGTAAGACAATACGCACGCAGTCCGCATGCACCGTCTCATCCGATCGCGGCAGATACAACAAAATACAAACATTTACCAAAGTAAATCGAGAAACGGTCCGTGGAAAAGCATCGGTCGGGTCCTGTAGTCGTAGGAATTCGTTATGTGGCCAAAGGCTTGATCTGGATGGAAACGAGACACATCATGACATATTGCTCACCTCGTGCCATTGAGTCGAAGCGGATCGGGGGCAGATCGCAGGGGGACGGGGGCCAAATTTGGGTTGAAATCCGGGCTGGGAACTGACGGGAAGGTGTGTGTGCGTGTGTGTATATGTGGATGCTGTCAGCGGGAGGACCTCATTCGGATGTTTAATCCTGAGAGTGGAAGCTCGACCGCCCCTCCTCCTCCTCCTCCTCCTCCTCCTCTCTCAGCTCTCTACCCCCCCCCCCTGCCTTTCTGTCTATCGCATCATTGTTCTCTCCCCTCGCCCGTCTGCTCCATGCTGTCCGTGCTTTGCTCACAGGCTTCTCGATCTCACAAGGTCACTTCGGGTAGCACGATAAATATAAAACAACGAACCCCTCACACTGGCCTGACATTAAAACCCTTATGCATCGCTAATTCCAATAAACCAACTAATCAACAGCTTTATTATTACCCCCCGAAATATGCTGAGGCATTATTCGTTCTTATATTTATAAGTGCAGTACAACATCTTAATTGATCCCAGTGTTATATTGCACCAAAAATTAATCATGAGCTAAATCTCTTACCAAACGCGTTTAACCTGCACAACAGGGTCCTTTTCGGATGCCATACAGCGGCGCCCAAACCCAGCCCTCAAAATCACATCACACTCCCTACATAGTGCACTACATAGGCAGGTTGGGTATTTTAAATACGCGCGTACAAAAGCAGAGTGAAATGGCAGCATTCAAATAAAATACCGTGGTGTTAAAATAAGTCGTTCAACGTGGTCTAAGTAACATGTTAAGCCGCGTTAAATATTTGAAACCCACAGAGAACAGGGAAGACGTATGTCATTTGAGACGCGATGGCGGGTTTTATTGAATGACGTTTGAACCCTATGACCAGGCAATCAGATGATCAGTGTTTACTGTTGTTTCATTCAGTTTGTCGCCGCTTGATAAACGGGTTGCTTCAGGTGTTACAGTACGTTAGACGGTATGTATGTTTCCTCATACAATGCGGTTAAATAGTGTTTTATAAGTTAAAGTTAGTTAAGCTTCAATGTAAAGCAGTTAAACTATATCTACATCTACATATAAACTATATCCACACAACTTGGTCCTCTTGGTCTTGTCTTGGTCTTGCCAAGGTTTCTTCCTTAAATAACAACATAAAAGGGAGTTTTTTCTTGCCACTGTCGCTTCGGCTTGCTCTTTGGGGGTTTAAAGGCTTTTCATTCTGTAAAGCTGCTTTGTGACAATGTACTGTTGTAAAAAGCGCTATATAAATAAATTACTTGACTTAAATTACTTGACAACTACCTACAACTGTAAACAGTCGAATGTATTTCCAGTGTTGCATTATGTTCATGTGTGCTGTATGTTCATGCTATGTTAGAATCAAATGTCTAAAAAAAATAAGAAGTTGCACAAAGCGACCTGATAAAGTGTTTTCCCTGCAATTAAAAATAAAAGTGTTTATGGCATTGAGGTTTAGCGTTTAGCACGTTGGGCGCTTACAGGTTCGAATCCCACAAGTGCAGAGTTTCCATGTTCCATGAATTCAAGGTGAATTGAAGGCTCTAAATTGCCACATATAGTGTGTGGGTGAGTGTGCCCTGTTCTGGGTGTACCCCCCCCCCCACGCGCGACAGCAGTACAGGATTTAACAGAATAGAATGAATGTTTATGGCATAGCTGAAATGCAGGGGATTCTAAATGAGCTGATTTTTATTATCATTATCATTATCATTTATTATTATTATTATTTTATTATTATTTATTATGGATTTATTAAAACCATGCCACATATAATGGTTTTTCTAATCTAATCCTTATATTTATTGTATCCCAAAGCCTAATAAAAAGTCTATAGTTTAGAAGGTAACCATATTTTACCCTGCTGTAAAGGTATGATTTGTTTTTTCAGCCTTCTGTCTTTCCAGGACTAAATTTGCAATTAGTGATGAATGAGTATTTATTGCTAATTATCTTTATCTGACTTATTTAAAGGTTAATCATGAGACTTGTGATTCTGGACGACTATGACCAGGCAAGCGAGTGGGCTGCCAAATATATTCGCAACCGTATTCTTCAATTCAAGCCCAATGCAGAGCGATACTTTACTTTGGGTCTGCCCACTGGTACGTGTGTGTGTGTGTGTGTGTGTTGGATATGGTGTGTTTGGCAATATAGGAATGTAATTTTACTTAGTTTGTTGTAACTCAATGAAATTGTTATTCTGTTTTTGTATCATTGTTTTATTTAATGTTTTCAGGCAGTACACCATTAGGATGTTACAAAAAATTAATTGAGTACCACAACAGTGGCGACCTGTCTTTTAAATATGTGAAAACCTTTAACATGGATGAGTATGTTGGTAAGTCATTTGGGCTTTTAATAAATTATTAGATTTTTGTGTAGTGATGGTTAGCTAAATTTGGAGTGTCAGTTGTACTTATTAAGACACTCGTGTGTGTGTGTGTGTGTGTGTGTGTGTGTGTGTGTGTGTGTGTGTATATATAAAACTCAAACAAAATTACATCTTATACTAATGTACATATATCTATAGGTCTACCAAGAGATCATCCAGAGAGTTACCATTCATACATGTGGAACAATTTCTTTAAGCATATTGACATCGAGCCTCAAAATACCCACATTCTGAATGGTAATGCTGCTGACCTGCAGACGGAATGTAATGAATTTGAGGAGAAGATTACAGCTGCCGGAGGCATTGAGCTGTTTGTTGGAGGTGTGATTAAGATATATTCTTATCTGTGAGCTTTTAAAAGTATCCAACAGTATCGCAGATGTACACATTTAGACCTTGATTGGTTTAACCATTAAAATGCCTGTAGTACATATTTTCTGATTGCTGATTGCTGAATGCTGTAGATAGAAAGAGTTTTGTTTAAAAAGTAAGTTTTTCATTGTAGTTGGCCTTAATACACATATTTAGATAACACTGAAACTATGTCTCCTGATTTGCACTATGATTTAATCATTGTAAGAGCTGTGTGGTAAAATCTCTTGTTGTCTATTGTTAGTTTTAGATTAGTTAGATTGTAGTAGTGACTGTAGTATAGGATTAAGCGAAAGGTGATAAATTGATGTTTACCAGCATGTTTGAGTTAAATCAGTAAAAGAAAAACATGATATAATTTTTATTATCAACTGTACAACCCTGTGATGTCATTATTTAAGTCTGATTGTTTCTTTTACTCTGGTTCTTCATCTGTTTACAGGTATTGGTCCAGATGGCCACATAGCTTTTAATGAGCCTGGTTCCAGTTTGGTGTCTAGGACACGAGTAAAGACTCTGGCTAAAGACACTATAGTGGCAAATGCTCGATTTTTTGGGAATGACCTGTCTAAAGTCCCAACCATGACTCTCACCGTAGGTGTGGGGACAGTCATGGATGCAAAAGAGGTATAACATTTCTTAAAACATTTAAAAAAAAAAAAAATAAATAAATAAATAAAATATATATATATATATATATATATATTATTCGTAAGATGTAGAAACATTTGCACATTGAGTCTTAGCAGTGGCCCTGGCCTAGTTTGGCTTTAGAGTACTTATACATAAGATTTTTAAGAAATGCCTTTACTGGAAACTGTCACTAAATATCAGATGTCTGGCACCCATTAAACCAAAAAGGGATTTTAGCCAAATAATTGATAGTTGACTATGAATAATATATTTTTCTTTCATTAAAAGAAGCAACTATGTTGTGTTACCTAGGCCTAGTATTTCGAGCAAGTGGTTGCAATCTGCAACCCTACCACTAGATGCCACTAAATCCAAACACTGTCTTTAAGTTAAGATTATTTATCTTAGAAGCCATTTCTATCTTCTCATGATAAACTCATGTCTGTTTGCTGTATTTTATTTTTAGGTCATGATCCTGATCACTGGAGCACACAAAGCCTTTGCTCTGTATAAAGCAATAGAGGAAGGAGTAAACCACATGTGGACTGTCTCAGCCTTCCAGCAGCACCCGCGCACTATCTTTGTGTGTGACGAAGACGCCACACTCGAGCTCAGAGTCAAGACTGTGAAGTACTTTAAAGGTATGAGCAGTCCTCTGTACTAAGATCACTATTTTCTTACAGCTGGTATATCTGGTTCTGTATTTGTCTTTCTTCTTTAAGGGTTGAACAGAGTTTCACTGTGCAGTCATGATTTAAAGCATGTTAGCCACTTACATTTGGATTGGTCGGGGACACACATCGATTTGTTTGTAAGAAGTTATTTGTTTTAAAAGGCTGGTATGATTTATCGATGCAAATAAAATATTATAAACTTATATTATAAAAATAATAAAAAATAAAACTTATAAAAAATATTATAAACTTATCTAGCACCTTATTAAAACTACTTAACCTATATGTTGTTTTTGTGTAACAGGTAATTTTGGACCATTTTGTGGTTTGTGAATAATACCTGTTATAGAAAACTGTTGGTCCATGTATATGCATGATTTTATGCATTGCCCAGTTTTCACATAACTGGCTCATAATTGCATTAATGTAATCAATGCTGTGGTGCATGAATATACATTCTTATGCAAAATTTAGGACACCCCTGATCATATAGCAAAATGGCAACACAGTGAAACTTTTGCATTTTCTTGAAGCATTTCAACCTTTTGTTCCATATATAAGATATGTTTATTAGTGATGTCTCAAAAATATTAAAATTAGTTACTTAATCGGGGGTGTTCGAACCTTTGAATAAGTACAATACAGTAAACACAAACTACACACTTTACTTACAGACTTTCCTTTTTTTCCCCCTCAAAATACCTTCTTCCTTAGGGCTGATGCATGTCCACAATCAGCTGGTGGAACCAATGCACACTATGAAGGGCTGTTCAAATTAGGGATGAGATTGAGTAAAACTTGACACCTTAGGGAGACGGAAGGGATTTTCAGAAGTGCAAACTCGGCATCACAGATGACCACAACCTTCAAGACTGATGACAAATACAAAATACATGCCTCTGGTGGCTTCCTAGCATACTCCTATTAGTCTTATGACGGATTGGTTGGTCAGTATTACATAGACTGTCGTGTAGTTTAAAATAAATTTGTTTTGTACATTTGTTTTCATGCTCTACTTCTTTTTTTTTCCACATAAAAGTCCTAACACCTCAGTTGCTTTGTTCTTGATTAGTGGAAACTGTTACATTTAAAATAAGGTCAATACATGTTTAACATGGTGATGGGTGCTGTACTTCTTTCATGCTTCTACTTCTTTCATTGCTTGCGATATTAAAAGAAAACTTCTAATTAAACACTAATTATCATAAAGTTTTTCATGTGACTTCACCTGTTGGACTATACTACTCAGGTCTAAATTAAAATGAATTTTTTTTTATTTAGGTTCTCAGTGTATCAATAATAACTGGTTTCTAGTGTGTTGGAGATTAAACCTCCAGTTACATGAAGGAAAATTTCAGCACGAATCTGAGTGTGGTAGATTACAGCAGCTGCCTTTGTTTGTAAAGATACGCATCATGATTGAGTTCTGTTCATGACTAACTGCTTTGTGGGACCAGTATTGCTTTTTTTATAGGATGTACTTAGAAATACATTTCCTTTGATATATTCAGTCACTCCTAAAGTATTGCTTATGATAATCAGTAAGATATATTGATCAATGCATTTCCAATAGTCAAACCGAGCCTTTGTCAAATGATTTTTATGTAATGTCATCCTACATGTTTTTGGTTTCTCGTTCTTGTTTAAGATTTAATTACATCAGTAACTTTTTAATGCTTAATCAGTAGTGATCATCTCAGGTAGTTACAGTAATATGTTTGATTAAGTGATCTGTGAAAGCTGATACCATTAGCACTGACATGGTTTGACATTATTATTATTCATCAATATACATGAAGTATTTGTGATTGAGTGAAACAGTGAGTGAAGATTGAGTTAGATGTACTTTTAATATGATTTTGGATTTACTTTACGGCTTTTTTTTGTATTAGAACTCTGTTTGATTGGATTTCTCGGGCAAGAAGTTACCACATTTTATAAAGAACTTTATATACAACATTTTTTATCTGAACTGAACTTACTGTAAAACATTAAAATATGAAATGTGTCATACTTTCGTACACGCCACATTTAATGATTTATTGCTTTCCAATGTCAAATTCAATAAATAAATAGTTTGCCTTAATGTGTGCCGAAGTTTTGTTCCCTGTTGAAAATTCTCTAAATTATTTGCACTTGCACTCAATACAATAAATTCTATCAGCTATATTAAAATCTTTGCATCAGAATCTAAGATTGGTGTTCACACATACCCAGCAACAATTACAACAAAATGCTTATTAAATAGAATACACTATAAATTATCCACATTATCACACAGTAAAATTGTAGCAGCACTTTATAAAATCTCATTGTGGAGAGTTTCACATCATATAAACGTACATCTTTTAAACTACACAAATAAGCTTCTACTTTCGTTTCAGTACATTAATAAAAGCATCTTTGGGAACGTCCACATTTCCGATGCGTCTCATTTTCTTCTTGCCCTCTGCTTGCTTTTTCAATAACTTCATTTTGCGTGTGATATCTCCTCCGTACTGTTGAAAATAACAGAATGAATAACACAAGAAGCTGTGGATATGAACTGAAGAAATGTTTAGATTGAACTAATTAAATGCAATTTCTTTAAACATTTCCTTAAATCATATCACATTTAGCCAATAATTATTTTTTTTATTTTTTTTAAATATTTATATATTATATATTTTCTCTTCTAAGCTGCTGCTATTAGTTTTACTCTAATTACGTGACACAACAAATCATCAAGAGGGTTTTTGTGAAAGAAAGACAGACTTACACATTTTGCTAGAACATTTTTTCTGTAAGCTTTGATCCTATTGGCAAAAACTACAAAATCTATGCACACTCATAGAAAAAAAACTTACGTTTCCCTGGCAATGATTTGCTCCCAATAGATGCCTGCACAGCAATCTCAAACATTTGTCTGGGGATAGATTCACTAAGCCGCTCACACATGGCCTTTCCTGTGATATAGGCTCGATTTCTTAAAGCAGAAACAATCAGCTGTGTTAACTGAGACTTAACACTGTAAATGCAACTAATTACATCCTGTTTTGAGTTTACTGCATTCATTCAAGCAACAGTTTTTAATATTTTTTGTCACAAAGGATGTGGTACCTTTTTAATTAAACTGTAAATGCATTTAGAATTTGATTGCTTTGCCCAATTTCACATTCCTTTAAAGCACAACTTTAGGTTTAATCTGTACAGTTAGTGCTGAATATACTCGTAATATATTTGTGTCTTTTGAAAATGCTGCTCTTACTTGTGAGTAATAGTTGTGAGCTCTTCAACTGGTTTTCCATTGAGCAGGAAATCAATCTTAATCAGTTCAGCTGGTTCATAGCCAGCATCCTCATAGTCAAAGCTGGAGAGGAAAGAATTCCAATGTGATGTGAAAATGCTTAGTTCGCTAGCAGCTTAATTCATTGCAAAGACTTCCAGCAAACAGATTTTACATGCTAAATGGTTAAGTTCAACAACATCTATACCTGGCATAGCCTGAGGACATGGACTTCAGCTCATCGTAAAAATCGACCACTATTTCATTTAAAGGAAATTTGTATTGCATCATCACTCGATGATCATCGATGTACATCATGTTCTTCTGAACAGCTCTGCGACTCTGAAGACAAACATGTTGAAAAATCAGACCATGGACAGAAATGCAATTTATCATCAAACAATGGCACAGCAAGAATGCCAGTATCACCTGACAGAGGTTCATAATTTTGCCAGTGTAGTCATCAGGTGTGATAATGGTTCCATTAACCATGGGCTCCTGATACTCCATCACTTGAGTCTTCTCAGGGAATTGGGCTGGATTTACTATGGTCATCACCTCCTCCCTATATTCCTACATAGTGAAAGTCAACCCATAACATTATTCTCAGGAAGATTACTGTGATCCAATCTGTCCAGCAGACTTGAGTTATAATACTTAACACTACAGGGGGACAAAATTATATGTAACATAGAATTTGAAACCAGGTAACATGTACCTGGAGGGTTCATTTAGCAGCTTCAAACCAGGAGGTAATATGCATGCTGGATGGTTCAATCACAAGTGGATAGCTCTAAGTGCTTAAGTTTACATTTGGCTTTAGAATGATATCATTCAGCTGACTTGCAGCTGACTTGCAGTCGTACCTTTATAAGTTTGGGAGAAGCCAGAATGGCTTTGTATGGTACAGTTGGAGCAGTTACAATCACAGAGGCGTTATACTCCTGTTCGAGTCGCTGGTTAAACACTTCCATGTGCAATAATCCCAAAAAGCCCAACCTGAAAACATAAAAAGGGTGTCCACATATTAAAGTAATTCGACCTTTATATGCTTATATTATGAATGGGATGTTTATAAAAAACCTCCAGCCGGCTCCTAATGCTAGACTGCTATCTTTCTGCACAGTCACGCTGGAGTCATTCAGTGTGAGCTTCTCCACTGCACTACGCAGAGATGGATACTCAGATTGGTCTGTAGGGTAAATACCTGCAATAAATGAAACCAATCCATCTTTAAAACAGTGTGCTGCATCAGCTTTCACTTTAATGATATCTATTAGTAAGTTGCAATCATCATTGACATTTTTTCTTTCTGAACTGTCGCCTTGTAATGGACAGAAGCCAGTGTTACAGTGGCTGTTGAGAAATCCAACCACCAGCTCGGTATACACGACCTAAAATATGAAATATGACTCTTAACAAGCTGTACCTGCAAATACCATGGATTTCGCAGGTTTGAATCCAGGCAGTGCAGCCACAGGCTGCTTCTGAAGATAAAATGTATCACCAATCTGTGCATCCTTCACCTCCTTTATGCCTGCTATCACATAGCCCACCTGTCCTGCATAGCTGAGATCAAAAGACTCAAGTAAGTATTTAATGAAAATGAAATAATTCTTAGATAATGATGGGTAATAATTACTGAATACTGACATTAAAGAATGTTATAATTATATAGACATATTTGTCAAGTTTCTTAAGAAGAGCAGCATTTGCATTCTTTTCTACTGGGTATCATTCTTACTCTTGCTGTTCCACCACCCAAAAGGCTTTTGCTGGTTAACCTGTATTAATCTAACAATCCTCTCTGGTAAGTGTTTCCCCCACTTTTATAATTTTTCTAGTTATAATAGAGTTAACCAAATATGTATCATTGTTATTTCCATTACACCTGGATCCTTGTCTCATTTCACAAATGCTATATTACAACTGTAATAAGTTAATCCCTGCCCAGTGTACTGCTTATGCAAGATCATACAAAACATTTTCTTACAGTCTCTCAGTTGGTTGTTCATCTGGTCGCAGAAGCCCTAGTTCATTCACCTCATAAGTCTTTCCCAGGTGAGCAGAGACAATCTTGTCCCCTTTAGAAACCTGACCACCAAACAGGGCGATGTTGGCTACCACCCCCCTGTAGTGGTCAAATGTGGAGTCAAAGACAAGAGCTTTAAATGGTTCTTTCACCTCTGCTGTGGGACTAAAAAGAGACAATGCCGGGTTAAGAGACAAATACAGACACGCCAACCATAAAACATTTAGAAGAACAAATGAAAACAGTGCCAACGTAATCAGGTGTAAACTCACGGTGGTATTCTCTCCACCACTTCTTGAAGAACTTGGTCAACATTTGTGCCCAATTTTGCAGAAATCTACTTACAGATAAATTTAGACAGTTAAATATTATAGATATTAAACAGTGCTGCTCAACAGTGAGTAAAATAAATGTTTTGAAGTATTTTACAACACGAATGAGTCAAATATCCTCCTCACCCTGATGCACTCCTCTTTTGGGATGTCAAACATCTTTTCAATTTGCTTCCCCACCCTGTCAGGGTCTGCGTTTTTCAGATCAATCTGTTTGCAAACAGGGAGATATTTTTAAAAAAATGGAACCATAAAGGCACAATGTTTATGTGAACCTCTACTTGCCTTATTTATAACAGGTATGATGGTTAACTGACTTTCAAAGGCAAGGTAGAAGTTTGCCACTGTTTGTGCCTGGATCCCCTACATTAAAAAAAGGTTATTTAAGTAAATACAAATACCATTTTGGGACTGCCATCCATAAACCTAATCTTTGGGAAATTATTGTCTTATGTATCAAAAAACTGTTGTGAGATGTACCTGATTTGCGTCGACTATCAACAAAACTCCTTGACAGGCTGATATGGAGCGGGACACCTCATAGCTGAAATCAACGTGTCCCTGAATTCAGGTATAAAAAATAAAAGTAGCCATTTTTACACAAAATATGTAATCTATGTGTAAAGGGGTGTTTCTATTAGTAGTCATGCAAGATAACTGTTTAATTTTGGACCACTAAAAGTATTTATATTGTATATTGATGTTAACCGGTGTATCGATGAGGTTGAGCAGATATGTCTGTCCTTTATGTTGATAGAAGAGAGAAGCTGTTTGAGCCTTGACTGTGATTCCTCTCTCTCTTTCCACTTGCAGCTTATCCAGCACTTGCTTATTATGGTCAGTCTTTGCGATGGCACCTGCCCAAACATTAGAACATGTCAGACTGAGTGGCTTATACATTTTAGTTTGGCATTTTAAAGGTGAATACATATCCACCTGTCATCTCCAGCAGTCTATCAGCAAGGGTGCTTTTCCCATGATCGATATGAGCGATGATGCTGAAGTTTCTAATTCTGTCCACAGGGAACTCTGACATGTCAATATACTGTTGGGAAAAAAAGTGTTTTATAAACAATGATTTAAATTAAATATTAATATTAAATTAAATATTCTGATAAACAAATGACTATTTGTATGAAACTTTTCCTCAAACATTTGGGTGGTCCATGTTATTCCTACATGTGATAGTATGATGGAACATCTCATTACATGACACTTTCCTTTTCTTTAGGGATCCTGATTTTCAGAAAACAGTGTAAATTCATTGGCAATAACAAAAACAGTCTTGATATAGACTTTAAATGTAATTTATTCATTCATTATCTTCCGCTTTTATCCTCTATTAGGGTCGCGGTGGGGTTCCTCATGCCCATCCAGGGGAGAACGTTTCGGGCGCTGGGCAGATACACCCAGGACAGGGCGCCAATCTATCGCTGGACTCTAAATGTAATGTAGAATTAATTCTGACATAATTTGTGTATTGTTTTTTTTGTTGTTGTTGTTTTTTATATTTTTATTATAATATTTATTCACAGACAAGGCTGATTAGGGCATAGAAGTGGGAGGATGTGTATTTCATTCATTCATTCATTATCTCCCGCTTTATCCTCCATTAGGGTCGCGGTGGGGTTCCCCATGCCCATCCAGGGGAGAACGTCTCGGGCGCTGGGCAGATAGACCCAGGACAGGGCGCCAATCCATCGCTGGGCACACACTCACTCACACAGACACACTTCTATATGGGGCAATTTTGAGAATTCAATTGACTTGATCCATGTTTTTGGAATGTGGGAGGAAACCGGAGAACCCGGAGGAAACCCACGCAGACACGGGGAGAACATGGAAACTTCACCCAGATGGGGATTCGAAACGGGAATCCCTAGTGCTGAGAGGCGAACGTGCTAACCACTAAGCCACCTGGATGTGTATTTCATTTTTTTTTATAATTTTATGATGCCCCCTCGGCATCACCTGCCATCATCACCGGAGTCACCTGGATCTCTGCCTTTTTCAAAAGACAGTTGGATGTTTTGGGACTTCCACATTATTTACCTTCTCAGCTGAAGCACTAAACTCTCTCACACACCGCGCAGCGGATCCAGAACCCATCTTCATCCATTTAGGTCGAACTAAAGTTACGGTCTCAGTGCAATCTTGAGAGACTGTTCTCTTTATTTTACAGATCTTAATATCTCGACACCGCGCTCTAAACTCAAAGCCCTTGCAGAGATGTCTCAGTAAAAACTGCATGGCATTCGCTTAATTTTTCAAGTTTGGATTTAACAGTCGTTCCCTTTAATACAACTTGTTTATGACGACGACGACAGCGGTCTTGATATACAGACTGTAAAGCTAATGTCAAATCCATTCCGTAATACTTAGTGTTTAAATAAAGCTAAAGATTTGTGTTTGAAGGAGGCCGCCATGTTTATTATTGCAGCGTCTATGCACTTTCTTCTCAATGACGACAGATTCACAATCAGACTCTGATCACCCCCTGCAGGCGTGGAGAGCTAATGTCCACTCGGCCATTTATTCATTCATTCATTATCTCCCGCTTTATCCTCTATTAGAGTCGCGGTGGGGTTCCCCATGCCCATCCAGGGGAGAACGTCTCGGGCGCTGGGCAGATAGACCCAGGACAGGGCGCCAATCCATCGCTGGGTACACACTCACACACTCAAACACACTCTATATGGGGCAATTTAGAGAATTCAATTAACTTGATCCATGTTTTTGGACTGTGGGAGGAAACCGGAGAACCCGGAGGAAACCCACACAGACACGGGGAGAACATGGAAACTCCACCCAGATGGGGATTCGAACCGGGAATCCCTAGCGCTGAGAGGCGAACGTGCTAACCACTAAGCCACCGTGCCGCTCGGCCATTTAGCTTTATTTTAAATAAAAATTCTCATTTTTATATATTTGAAATGTGGCGGGCGGCTTAGTGGTTAGCACGTTCGCCTTTCAGCGCTAGGGATTCCCGGTTCGAATCCCCATCTTGGTGGAGTTTTCATGTTCTCCCCGTGTCTGCGTGGGTTTCCTCCGGGTTCTCCGGTTTCCTCCCACAGTCCAAAAACATGGATCAAGTCAATTGAATTCTCAAAAATTACCCCATATAAAGTGTGTCTGTGTGAGTGAGTGTGTGCTGTTAGATGTTCAATAAACGGCCTCGGAGATGCAGGTTGTTCCAAACAGATTTTAATGCATGTTACTGAATAGTCAACCAAGTGTACAGAAAAATCATCACGATTGATGAGAGAGCTCTGACTCTCAAAGATCCAGCTTCAGTTTATAAACCTTAGGAGGGCTGTCCTTTTCCAATGTATGTGCATAAGCAGTCCTTTGTCTTGGTGAGAACATCCTCTTAAACATCTCAGACTTCTCCACCATCTGGTCCTGCTTCCTGCCTTCTCCTAGGGCATGAACTTGAGGCCTGTTTCTGTTGACTGTCCCATTGTTCCTGTTTTGCATGTTCAGTTGAACCATTAAAACACATAGATTACATACATTCAAACAGTTAGGATAAATCAATGCAATGTATGTCTTTTATGTTTAATAAATTGCAACAGAGGCGACACGGTGGCTTAGTGGTTAGCACGTTCGCCTCTCAGCGCTAGGGATTCCCGGTTCGAATCCCCATCTGGGTGGAGTTTCCATGTTCTCCCCGTGTCCGCGTGGGTTTCCTCCGGGTTCTCCGGTTTCCTCCCACAGTCCAAAAACATGGATCAAGTTAATTGAATTCTCTAAATTGCCCCATATAGAGTGTGTTTGAGTGAGTGAGTGTGTGCCCAGCGATGGATTGGCGCCCTGTCCTGGGTGTGTCTGCCCAGCGCCCGAGACGTTCTCCCCTGGATGGGCATGGGGAACCCCACCGCGACCCTAATAGAGGATAAAGCGGGAGATAATGAATGAATGAAATTGCAACAGTGCCCAGCGATGGATTGGCGCCCTGTCCTGGGTCTATCTGCCCAGCGCCCGAGACGTTCCCCCCTGGATGGGCATGGGGAACCCCACCGCGACCCTAATAGATGATAAAGCGGGAGATAATGAATGAATGAATAAATGAATGAATGAAATGTGGCGTCAATTGAACTAAAAATAAAAGTAACAATAAATAGTTCAGATGTAAAGCGCGCATGCGCAATGATGCGTCGTCACATTGAGAGGTTTTATAAGGAGGCGCTTTGCTGCAACGTCGCCTTACTGTCGGGAGGGCAGTCACGTGATCAGCGGAGCGCGCAAAAAACGAATGGCTTTTAGATGACGTGAGTTGTAAATACGCACCAAGTAATTAAAATTACATATTGGTGAATATTGGCAACCTTACGTAGATTATAACATCAATGTCTTTTTAACAACTTCCAACTGAAGTTTAGCAAACTAGAAAGTAACAGATCATCAGCCTTCTTAAATGTTTTTATTCATTCATTCATTATCTCCCGCTTTATCCTCTATTAGGGTCGCGGTGGGGTTCCCCATGCCCATCCAGGGGAGAACATCTCGGGCGCTGGGCAGATAGACCCAGGACAGGGCGCCAATCCATCGCTAGGCACACACTCACTCACACAGACACACTCTATATGGGGCAATTTTGCAGAATTCAATTGATTTGATTCATGTTTTTGGACTGTGGGAGGAAACCGGAGAACCCGGAGGAAACCCACGCGGACACGGGGAGAACATGGAAACTCTACCCAGATGGGGATTCGAACCGGGATTCCCAAGCGCTGAGAGGCGAATGTGCTAACCACCGGGAAATTTAAAAAACAAACAAAAACATCTGGAAAGCAATGTGTAATTATCTCTACAATTTTAACTGTGTATAAAAAGTGGATTTGCATCAGTACAGCTGTGTTAAATAAAGTCACTATCATAACCAATAAAAGTCATATTCGTTAATCGACACATTAATCCATGGTTTCTGAAATTTGAATCAGTTTACAGTTCAGATAGTTGACTATTTCTTTCTTTTGCAGTAGCCAAAATCATTCTTAGGCCCCCTATCTGTCTATAGAACTAGCAGGGTTGTAAAATCACACTATATTTTTTATGATTGTTGTCAAATTCATGGTACTGAGTTAAGTAATTAATAAATAACTATATTTTTGTCTATGTAACTTAAACAATATGAATAATTAATTTATATAAACCGTAAACCTGGTCCTGAAGTAAATTTTTTCTGGGGAATTTAGTTCCAACCGTAATCTACCACACCTGCTCAATTTAATTATTTTTTTTTATTTCCTATGTTACCTACATTCAACATTCTTCTTGCACTTCAAATAACTGCATTTATAGAGTTTAATTATCTAGTACTGGTGCGGTAGAATGGAGTTAAAACTAATCTTAACAGTAAGGTCGAGTTTCAGGATTAGTTGTACAACTTCTTGTGTAATTTAATATTTTTAGATATTTCCTTATGTATGGATATATTGTATCCTTATGTTTGAAATTATTAAGCGTGTAATAATTGTTTTATTTAGATCATACTTTTAATTCAATGTGTAAATCATTAGGTTCATTCTGGCCATGATCCTCATTGTGTTACCTTGATGATGGAACCCAGGACAATGAAATGTGGGAAGGCACATTTCCTAGCAGGGATGCACAACTCTATTCAACTCTCCTAGTGGATTATGGTCAGAAGAACTTACAGAGCGTCATGTTTGGGCAGTGGCAAGTGGATGGTACCCCAGCGGCCTAGCCAAAGCAGAAGATGACACCGGGGTGGCAGGTTTTCACACAACTGAAGATTGGATTGGCGGCTGGATCGGCAGCTGGATCGGGGGCTGGATCGGTGGCTGGATCGACGGCTGGACCGCCGCCTGGACGGCCGCCTGGCTGCTGGACCGCCGCCTGGACCACCACCTGGACCGCCGCCTGGACCGCTGCCTGGATCGCCGTCTGGATCATTGTCTGGATCATCAGTGCTCGCCTTAGCTTGGATCTTTGGATGCCAGAAGGTAAATTGCCAGATTCTGTAACATCAGTATGTCTTCTTGATCCAAATTCATGGGTAAATCAACAAAACCAACAGTCAGTTTTTAACGTTTACATTTTTGCACCAATGTTTATGCAAGGTCTTTGTCTCCTGTAACAAAACTGCTGCATCTTTCATAACTAACCTGTATGCATAAAATTGTTGCTCGATTCCAAACTCAAATATTTGATTCACAGTGGTTTATTGTGTCCTTGATGCATAAAACTAATTAAAACATAGGCAATGAAATTGTGAATAAAGTGTGATTTGCTAAAGCTTTACAAATTTTATGTTTTTTATTTAATGAAGCTTACTCTCAACACACCACAAGGGCCCTAATGCAATTTCTAACATCTAGTTATGGATTAAATTGTTAAAAATTAAAATAAAAAAAAAAGAAATTAATTTCCTTTCCCCCCCACGTGGTGTCACCCTTTACCCACATCACGCAACAAAGAAGGACTTGGGAGAAAATCATTACCATGGCAACATGGCAGCCCACTCACAGATCTACTTAACAGGTCCCACTGAATATCACCTAGATAAGGAATCAAATGAAACATCTCTTCCCAGCTTGATGCTCGATGGCTTGGGGGTTGTTCACCCTTGTGCAAGCCCTATTTGTCTTTTTCAGGAGTGTTCAGTTATCACTTAATAACATGCAGAACATAGCCTGTGTATTACTGAGTACAGTTTAGTCATTTTAATGCCATGTGTCTGCAGATCTGAAATTATTTTTTTGTCCATTTAAAGACTGGCATATTAATATATATATACATTAATATATATTAATATATATACACACACACACACACACACACACACATATATATATATATATATATATATATATATATATATATATATATATATATATATATATATATATATATATACATATACATACATACACACACACACACACACACACACATACATATATATATATATATATATATATATATATATATATATATATATATATATATATATATATATATATATATATATGTGTGTGTGTGTGTGTGTGTGTGTGTGTGTGTGTGTGTGTGTATATGTATGTGTATATATATATATATATATATATATATATATATATATATATATATATATTTTTTTTTTATTTAGGTTGTTTAATTAAAGTCTTGCAGTCCTATATAGAATGTAGACTTTTAATCAAAAGCTCAGAATTGAAATAAATTTTAATATGAAAAAAACAGGTTATAGTACGGTTGTATATTATACATTTAATATATTATGGTTATCACATTTAATGTAATTAATGCATTGTGTATATTGTTGCTATTCCGTATAAGAAGTTTTGAGTACATTTTTTTTTTATTTTCTGAATTTGAGTATACAGCCATGCATTCTTTATAAACACAGGCAGCAGGATTTATATATGAACTATTAATGTGTGATGTGTGGCCAAAACCCTTGTACCATCTGTGTACAAAATGCAGAACAAAAAAATAAACATACATGTTGACTTAATAAAATGTTAACATCTAGAACAGATCCCAAATTTGAATCCTGAATCTGCATGTCATCCCTGTTCCTGCGTGTGTTTACTCTCGGGGTAATCAGCTTCCTCCCACATTGTAGAGATATAATGATGGGTAAATTGGAGGTACTAAAAAATGCACCATGTCTATCATTTGTAACCCTTCATATCAGGAAATAGCCTGATAATGTCTTATAAAATAACTACAATTAACCAATAATCTGGAAAATACGAACGATAAGTTATACTACTAATGATTTGCAAACATTTATAATAACAATATTTTATTGAACCAAAGTCTTAAATTTCCACTTACTTTTGAATGTGATTTCCCCACTTATCTGCCTACAAGTACATCAAATGCACATAATGTGTAGAGATGTTTTTAATATATATTATATTCAATCCTTTGTTTTTTTTAAAAATTTTCTTAAGTAGTTAAATAAATATGCTTTATTTCAGAAAACTATGCTAATTAAAAGCTTTGAATGCTTCTTTTTGAACAGTGAAAACAAAACCCTTCTTATTTCTTTTAATGACATTTTCTTATAAAACACCATTGTTGCTTTTTGCTGTTTTAGTAAGATGTGAACATTTCAGTGTAGTTTTGCTGATTTATTTATTTATTTTGCATTCATCCAACACAATGAAAAAATAATTAGGCCTTCATTTTCCATCAGCAAAGCATTAATCATTAAAACTCTATGCTGTTTCTGAGCTGTTCATATCCCAATCTGACATGTGCTTGGGCCCACGCAAGTTCTTCAGAGTGATGACACCACTTGCATTCAGCCTAGCCTGCTTGTTAATTTCTTTAAAAGATCAGAAAGCCTTTCAGATGCAGGTCTGCCATAGTAAGATGCAAAATAAGCCCCATTTATCAGACTTCAGCTGACAGGACTGATTGAATTCTCAAATGAATTACCCCAAGCTAAATACTTTGCATGCTACTGAAATCTGCCTATTTTAATCACAGCAATTGGCAGAACTAGGCAGCAAGAGCAGTCATGAGTTAGTCCTCTATTCTTAGATTGTTTAGTACTGTTCCCTGGTCTGTACATACTGTTCATGCTTTTTTTTGTAACATATTAGTTACCTGTGATGGAAGGGGAAAATAGTGCTAGGTGCATCAACAGAGGTGATTGGAGCTCAGGGAGCGACTCTGAAAACATAATAATCAGCATGCCATTGATGTGGTGCTGCAAAAAATGACTCATTGAGTCCTTCATCTCAGTGTGAAGCCAGACTGGGGACATTTTTTCCATTGCAGCTATTTTATGAGGTTCGTTTGTGCGTCTCTGACACTCGCTTGCTCACTAAATTAAGATCATTTTTAGCCATCTGGAGCCTGGACTGCCAGTAAATACATGTTATAAACCTGCACTTTTAGAGAACTCTTCACTCTGATGGTTGATTTATCTTGCTGTAATTCGTTTCTGAGCCAACTCATCTGCTAAAACACACAAATATTAGAGTTATCATGACTTTTACTTTCTGAAATGCATTGATTAGAGCACTACACAGATGTATTTGGATTGAACTTTTCAGTTAAAATTGATAAAGTACCTTTCTGAATATTGGTAGTAGAAAAATTCAAATATTTGTTTTTGATATACTACCTGTGGTGTTTTTGCATGTATATGATGTGGTGTGGAAATGTGGGGTCATTTTCAGTGTCCGAGATTCTACAAAAACAGGCAAAATGATAAATTAGAAAAATGATTGGAGCAAATCATTTTGTATATTCATGATGATCTGCAATAAATTTGTATCCTTTCTCTGACTTGCACTCAATGTCACAGTAATATTGGCCCCAGATGATTCTCTGCAATACTAAACCGAAGAAACAAAAATAAGTAAATAAAAAGAGTGGCTACCTAACTCCACATAAGTGCTGTTAAAAACAGTTCAAAAATCATCGCTGTTCCCTTTAGTAACCCCGTAGAAAAAGAGAAAGCACTCTGTGGGTGGAGAGAATGTGTTAGAAATATATATTAAAAAACAGGTCTCTAAAAGGTATGTGTGGAAAATACAAGATATCCTGAATTATTCATAACATTATGATTTTATTTTTTTTTATCAATATGTAAATCTATTTCAAAATTTTCTATTTTGAAGTGTGTGTGTGTGTGTGTGTGTGTGTGTGTGTGTGTGTGTGTGTGTGTGTGTGTGTGTGTGAGAGAGAGAGAGAGAGAGCGAGAGAGAGAGAGAATGTGTGAATATAAATATATATACTATATCAATCTTTCTTCCCAACTTTTAATCTCAGATGTCTTGTTCTTCAACCAGCTGAGACTTAGAATGGCAAATTGTGATTTAGGGTTCAATTATATACACATGCAGAGCCATTAAAGTCACGTTGACGTACTGGTTAAAAGTGTCTGCTAAATGAATAAATGTATATGTAACTTAATTTGCAGCGTAGTTATTGTTCATTTATTTTTAGCATTATTTACTTTTTTTATCACAACGCTTTCAGCTTGTTTGTGTGTGAACAATCAATCCGGTCATGTGCTTCTGTAAGCAATGAGTGTCACTAAAATAAATTCACTACTAGAATGGAGTGGCTACACACACTAGCGTATGCTCATACTGCAAACATCATCCCCTCACTTGTTCTCATTTCCTCTCCCTGTAATGGCTAAAAGGTCTTTCAATGTTTGAAGTTTAATACAATCAACTCTGCTGGCAAATATGGTCAGTGCTCTTTTATTACTGTCTAGCCGTTTTCATTCATGTTCTAATTACCCATCCTGACACACACAGGCAAGAGTTCACAATGTTATTATTTCCACATACTGCTCTATGGTTTTGAATTTACCTGTATCAAAGGCAAACGGTTTTTTAAGCTCTCAGACTGATAAAATTTATGTATGTATTGTACTGGTGAGAGTCTACTAAATGCAAAATAATTGGCAAAAGCACCATTTTCCTGTAGAACTTGTGTACAGTTTCTTTTTAGTTTAGTTTGTTTATTCATTTCAGATGAGCTACAGCTGATACACAGTATACCCAATAATGAAATAGTAGTAATGTTGGATTAATGGTTTAAAAGGGTATTAACATATTTTTGTCAATAATAAATTTAGTACCCTAAAATTGTAGCAATTTAAAGCATAAATTAATATATTGTTTGCAATGTGCTCAGTATATACAGTGGCAATTTTTACAATTCATTTGTGTTCATTTCATTTGCCATGTTGTCTGAAAAACTGCTTTTTTGCACAGCACTTGAACTATGGTGGTTTTGTTAAGTTCAAACATGCAAGACTATGGTCAGGCTTTGTAGCTTATAGGTCACATAATGCACACTTATCTTGAAAAAATATACAAACCAGGAGTACTAAAGAGGAATTAAACTATTTTCTAAACGACAGAACAGTTTCACTGGCCAGATATATTGGTTTCGGTACACTTTGTTTATAGTGCCTAAAGATATCAAAATGAGTGTGTAGTGTGTCCTGTTCTCATATGTGATATTGGAGACATGAATACATAACTAGAATTTATCCTGTAATTCGTCAGCATATTGAACTTACAACCGTAACCTAGTTAGCAATGTTTTTTGGAAGGCATTTTCTCAGAGGTGATTCCATGGCTGCTGAGCTCTTTTGGACATCACCCATATATATTAGTCATAGTCTGTAGCAAAGGCTACAGCAAGCCTAAATGTCCCTCTCTGCTGCTCTGTTTCCTTAATAGGAACTCGCTGGCTCCATCTGATTCCTGCCAAGCAGGGCATGAACTAATCTTACCAATTCCAAATAGAACTGACAGGTAAGGTAAGGCCACTACCAATTTTGCTTCTGCTTTAGTTAATAGGCTGTGTGCTCCTGTGCGCATCGTACTTTGTGGACATTTACATTCCAGTGGGAGTTAGTCTGCCCTTAATTTTGTTTGTCACAGAAGAGCATTAACCTCAAAGCAGCCTGTTCGCAGCTTCTATATTTTAAAGCTGGGTTTGAATATAATTCTTAGCTAAAACAGTAGTAAACATACTGCTGTTTTGATGACCAACGAGACATGTACTTTCAAGTACAAGCGGTGCATGCTCTGCTTACTTCTCAAATGCTGCTCAGGGGAATCCTGCCACAACTCGTAAGCATATCTGACTGCTCTAAAAGCAGGAGAGACAGGACTCCCTCATCCATGCCACAACCAGATGCTCCTTGCTGCTCTGAACACGTTTAACCCAAAGCACTTCATCTGGCTAGTCCAGTTTCCTCATGTGTCATACTTCACCTGTCTATTTTACTCAGGAACTTCTTCTGCCAGTGCACTTTAAGTGAAAGCTCATTTGTTTAACTACTTAATTATAAATAAAAGCTCAAATCCTGATAGATGGGCAATGCACACATTGTACTATATAGAACTATTTAAATCTCCATGCTATGTAAGTTGAATGTGTAGTTACGATTTATTTATGAATTTCTGTATGAAGTCTGCCCTATGATTGAGATAGGTTTATGTAAAACTCTTTAAAGATGCCTTTTTATTTTTAAATTAGGCATTTTAGGTTGTTTTTATAGGCACATTGGATGTAGCGGGCATCTGTGTTGGAATCATGTACAGGGTGTACCTTCTTTTTGCACATTCTCCTCATATAAGTGACTTTCAACAGTCCAAAAGCATGTAATTCAGGTGACTTGGTGATAATAAATTGTCTCTAGGTGTGAATGTGTTAATATATTAGTCTGGTCGTCTGCCTAGTGATGGACCATCTGCCCAGTGCATTCACCCATGTTTTACTGAGACTGGCATAGTGCTCCAGGACCCTTTATGCAACTATAATTTGTTGGGAAATCAAATTAATAAATAAGTTCATGAATTAAAGGTCAATTTCCAGCTTATATAATTTACAATTTAAAATGAGTTTTAGATCATTCCCAATATGTTTATTTTACAAGGACAGGACCTGTAGCTACAGTACTCTCTCTTTCCTGAAAACTGAAATAAAGCCATCTGGAAAGACAGGCTGCTTTGATATGTCTCCATATGGTATATCCATGCCACAACACAGCACACACAAAAGACGAAAGACCAAAGACATGTCAACTACGGCCTTCAATGCCCTTGCTTGTGACAGCCTGATGAGATTGGCAGTGATAGGGGAGCATATGGATGTAACAATTGCTTTGCAGACAGCAACTTGGGTTTTCATTCCTGAAATAAATTTGCTTAGCATTTTTACAAACTTAATTAACTTAATAAGCCATATAAGTCATTATTCACTATTGGAAGAACGATTTTCAACTACTAAAAATCCAAAAAGCTAAAATTTAACTAACTATTAAAGATTAAAATTTTGTGGAGCCTGTAAATAGTACACATTGGCAGAAATATCTGCCTTTTTGCCCCTGTCACCTCCACATCCTCTATCCAGTCACACCCTCAAAAAAAACTCTGTTTTTTAATTCCACATCATCGCATATCCAGTGAGTTAAATTGCAAAAAACAGAAAGGAGAACTAACCAATGCCATGAGCAATAGTACTGCTCAATATAGCAAAACCAGATTGTTTTCATGATTGCCCTTTTGTTACAAAAGAATAAACAGTTCGGATTGAAGTAAGCCAAGAGATATTGTTTAAATTAGCAGCCAATTTTGTAAATGTCTAATTTGACTGTAAATGTGTGCATTGATGTGACAAGGAGTTTAAAAGTGTTTTTACAAACGGAGCTTAATTATAAGAAACTGTTAAAACTTCCAACCAAAATAAACCTTTATTATTTATAAAAGCAGTAAAAGTCTAAATGCTATTGTTTCAGGAATCTATTAACATTATATGTGTTAAATCCATATATAGATGGTATTTGTGACTGAGCTTTGTTTTTTAAATAGGCAGTATAATAGAATCTTTTTATATTTTCAATGAAATTTAGACCGATGATCATTAGTCTTAATGACTTGTGCAGTTTTCCCACATGCATCCTGATTCCTGACTTAAAATAAACATGCCATGTTATTTGGTTCAAGGTTTAGTTTGAGTTTGAAAGATTAATTTGATCGCCCACACTCTTGGGAAGATGCCTTTAGTAAGCTTCTGTCATGAATTGTGTGCAGATTTTTTTTAGTCTCCCACACATTTATTACCATCTAATGTCATTCCTCCTTAAAACAACACTGATGTGTTCCAAAAATATGCTATAAACGTACTGTTTGAAAACTACTTTGCTGCCATGTTTCCTAGCAACAGGGCTTAATAGCTTCTATTTTGCTTTAAAAACCCTTCTGTATTAATGTACTTTTTTAAACCGAGCTTTTAAAAGCAAAAAGTGCACTTCAGTATTTTTTTTTCATAGTTATATTTGTACAAAAGCTTTTTGAATTGAGAAAATAGCATTGTGAATGTAATGCCTTTGGAAAATCAGTGCCCTCTTTTTACTGTTGTTCCACTTATTAGCTCCGCTCCCATCAAGGGAAGCTTAGCTCCTTAAATGAGAAAATCCCCTTTTTACCGTTACCAAGGAAACTATTTATATACTGTTTCTGTCACAAGGTTTTGGCTTTCTGCATTCAAGAATAAGCAGTTTCTTAGTTTCTTAGCATTATGAGTAATAATGTTTTGTGAAATTCATTTTGATAGGATATAAACTAATAAATGACTCAAGATAAAACAACTACATTCATTAATGATGAAACAAAGTAACAATGTTTCGTTATTACATTTTCTAATCACACAACAGAACACACAACTGTATTTTAAACTGCAATGTTAAAATATATTTGCTTTTATTTTCAATTTGTTCTTCTATTGTACAGTGTTCTTGGGTACCTTGGAAGGTGCTTATAAATAAAATTCTAATAAAAATAAAAAGATTTGAAATCTGCAAGATGTTAAAATCCATAAATTGCTAATACTAAAGCCCTCATGTAAATTATGTTACATACAACTGTTATGCTTGTCACAGCAGGTTAAAATATTACCTATATTACCTACTTACCTATAAAGTTTTAATGCGATCCATTTGTGCATTTTGCTACAAGATCTGCTACAAGGCAATGTGAGGCTGTATTTATGGATACTTTTATTTCAACAATCCATTTTAGCACACTAAAAGTTAAATGGTTGCATGATGATGAAATTATCCAAATTATCCCAAGTTTTCATCAAACCAGTATTCTGGAAAGCCTAGTCAGATTCATGAATGCCCACCCTCTCAGCTTGTTGGATTTAATAGAGCCACTGTTTTGGTCTTAGTGCCAGATAATACAAGACACCTTCAGAGGTCTTGTGGATTGACTGCTTCAAGAGTCAGAGCTGTTAAGGCAGCTCAAGGCAACAGAAATAACCTTAGGCAGGTGGTAGCATATTATTGCTTGGTGCTCAGCTGCATGTTTTCAAAAATTAAAATGTGTTTTTATATAAAAACAAATGTAAAATATTGGAAATTAAAAGAACAAATGACTGTTAGAATTCCTCGTTGTGCCATCACGTCGTGTATGGCTCAGTAATCACCTTTTCCCCAAGTCAGAATGACTGTCAGCCTGACTGAATAAAGGTGTAATCACAGTGGCCTCTGAATGTCTTTGGGTGAAATGAGCTGCCATTTAATGATATAGTAAGTAAGCTAGATCAGTGGTTCTTAAAGTAGGGTCTATTACACAACAGCGGGTGTGCATGAAAGGTTTATCATTCTGGCGGCTATTTAAAATAAAATGTCTGTAATTTTGAAATAAAAAATATGTGAACTGTGAAAGAATGTGCTTACATTAAACAATTTGAGTTTTGTTGTAATATGTCAAATCTTTAAACTTGTTTTTTTGTGCAATGTGTTATGCATTCCTGTTATTACTATGGCAACCAAAGTGCCTCAGATTCTAGTGATGTTTCACTGAGCTCTTTGCTTTCTGTTCACAGGTCTGTGGAACAATCAGTGTCTGATGTCAGAAAACAAATGTGAAGAGCTAAATAGGTCTTTAGGTCTTAATTTTTCTTAATAAAGAGAATGGGCTTGAAGTCCATCACTTCAGTATCTGTCCTCCTTTGATATATACTATATTTTCTTAATATAGATCTCATATAGATATCTCAGGGCAAAAGGCCATATAAACAAGTTCTTTTTTGGATGGTTGTATATTATTTTTATGATATCAGACAAATTATTGTGGATGTGATATGACAGTAGGTTTTTCATTTTTGCTGTTTTTGCTATTTAATTATTATACCTTATTTACATTCTAATATAAAAAATGACTAAGTTAAATTATAAACACTATTAAATATGTGCTTTTTTAATCATATAGCCAAGACTACTGCAAAATGATAAAGAAACATTAGATTCTATTGCCACTTCACAGCCAGTTAATGGAAAATGACCAGAAACTCTTCATAACATATTTATAGTGTGCACAAGAGGAAATATTAATATGCTCATAACTTATTCAGAAGGATAATAACTCATTACATTTAATTGGACTAAACCATTCAGAATGAGATGTAGCTAAAGCAGGTGAGTTGGAATAGTGTCACACCTGTATTTTGAGTCTTTCTCTGAAGCAGAGCTTTGAGAATATAGGGCAAGCATCAGCAGATGAAGAGGGAGGTACTGAATGATGGCAGAAATATGAAAGCTGTCTCGAGCTCCACAGAGCTTTGTGCATGAATATACTCAAGATCCCATCACACTCACAGCCCATATCAGACCTCCGTCTGCCCAACTGGATCAAGTGGATTTACTCTAGGCATGCTATTAGCTGAAAAAAATGCAATATGTTAAACATGAAATCCGCCACTAGAATCAGTTTATTTAATAACGTAACATAATATAAACACTTATTAAATTTCGTGTTTTATAGTTTTTAAATTATCAAAATTCATCTTCATGTTTGTATTACCATCTTCTGGTTTCTGACCTTTATCTTTAAAAATTATAATTTGACCTGTGACCTGTGCTTTTAGTGCAAGTATTTGTGGTCATGTATCCATTAACAGCCATTCAAGGATCTGTTGAGGCCTTTTATCGAAAGTTTGGCTTAATTCTTTTAAAATTAACTTCTATAAGAAGTTTACTGTTACTTATTATTATGATCAAAATGAACCAGTCTTTTTCTTATTTTGATTTTAAAAATGTTATCTCATTATTTTCAGCTTAATCCTGTACTAGGGACTAGGGTCTTCATGCCCATTCAGTGGAAAATATTTTGGGGCTGGGTAGACGCACCCAGGACAAGGCACCAAATCATCAATGGGCTCACCCTCCCTTAGACACATACTATATGGGGCAATTTAGAGCAGCCAACTTGCCTTGAATCCATGTTTTTAGATTGTGGGAGGAAACCAGAGAACCCGATGGAAACTCCATGTGGACTCTAGTTCCCACTTTCACCTTAAATTTCTATAATCCTTTAATTACAACATAGTATTTACACTTTCTACTATACACTTGGTGTTATACAGTATACACAAGTAAAAGAAATACTAGCACATTATGGCCATTTGAAAATATTGAATATGACATATGAACATACTAATATACAGTAGTGCAAGTACTATAAAAGCACTTTGTCTTAAGAACACATTAGTGACTGAAAAGGTCTTAATGAAAAATCCTTATAGATCTGCTTACAGCATCAAATATTATACTACCCAGAAATCCTACCAAAGCTAAGTGTATCATTCCAGACTAATGGGCTGACATTTGCTCTCTGATAATCTAAATCGTCCATTTAGTTGCAAGAATGTTCCATTGCTACTCCATGGTACTCTATTGGACTATCAGATAAAATTATAATGTAACATATGTGGGTTGAATTAGTGACTTGGTGCTATTTTGTGCTACATTATATTATAAAAGGCATTTCCAAGTACAGAGCATGAAATATAATCACTACTTATGTAAGATAATGTTCAAGCATCAGCACAGCACAAAGATCTTTGGCATGTTAAAACTGCATAATTGTATTGATTTGTTTAAAATAAAGTGCTGGAATGTGGCCTGTGGAGAGATATTAATTTTAGCTCATCATTAAGATAAATTGTTGAAAGTAAAACCTAGCTTGCTGTTTTTGTCTTCTTGTGGTGAGGTCTGTTCTGTTATTAAAAGAAGGAAACTATTCCTTTAAAGGCCAGAGAGTCTGACAGTACCAACAGTTAGTAGTGTTTTTCTTTGCCATGATTTATCCTGAAGCAATTCATATGAATACAATAGTGATGATTCTGTGGACTGCTTTGGTTTGGATTTGGTGAGGGACACAAACTCTTTTTGTGGTCTGACCAATCCTATGATAACTTGTCATATATGGCCAGTCTGTATGTAAGAACCAGAAAACAAATGATTTGCCGAATTTAAAAACACTATAGGCTCATTTTTCTCATTCTGTAGAGGTGTCTCATTCGACACTGCAGTTTTCCTAAAGTGTACAGAAGATGACACTAGGTGAACATGTGCTGCTGCATCTACAAGGCATTTAAAATGTTCCTGTGTTGTTTTGTATCTTATTTGCTATAGAAACAAGGTCTTCATGCTGACTCATATGGGCAATGTTGCTCAGGTGAGTTAAGAGCTACTGGAGCGCTGACAGCACCAGTGACAGTGACATTATGTCTATGAAGGTTCTTTGTGTGTTGGGTGAAAAGGAAAAAATAAGTCTTTTAAGGTACTTGTTAAGGCAAGGTGTCCCTCTGTCTGGGATTGAGGAACTACAATATTTCAAACTCCTTGACAAATAATATTTACAAGCATATGATCACATATTACAAACCATAGAGAAGTAGTTTCATTATTAATTCTTGTATTCATATATAAATTATTCCAACAGGTTCCCGAATGTAAAAAACCATATTATTGCTTATGTCTGTGTAACAATATATACTAATTCTTTAAGCTGCTTAGAAAAACTAAGGTCATGGAAGTGAGGCCTTTTCCAGGGCTTATAAGGCACCATGCTGTGGCAAGTCCTTCAAAATGCAGCCACACAAACATGTTCACATAAATGTTAATAATAAGGGTAATTAATGTTTGTGGACAAAGGATTGACACTGGTGTAAACTTCATGCCAGACACTTAAAAGCAGGACTGCACACCCGTGTTTAATCATCTGTATGGAATTGAACAATTTACTCACTGACAGAAGGACAAGGCCAGACCATATTTTTAATGGAACAGTAAAAGGAGCACTAATGGCAAAATAGTCGTCAGCCTCTTCATTTAAATATCTAATACCATGTCAGCAGTCAACCAGACTACAAATAAGTTTGTGCTTCTCATCTTTTAAGTCCTTAGTGAAAAGGCGTACTTGACTTTCTCCTTATTGGAGTGTTCATTTTGGAGTGGCAGAGTTGGTACTGCTGTTGCCTCACAGCAAGAAGGTCATGGGTCTGATTTCTGCTTGAGTGGTTTTTGAGAAGCGCAAAGAAAAATAGGAAAAGTGAATGTTATGTAGGAGCTATTTTATTAATATTAAACAAAAGCCAAGATAAAAGTAGAAGATAATGAACTGATATAGATAAAGATGAGAGGGATTCGATGGCATGGAAAAGTCAATTTCCTGTCAGTGACTGCTGTAGCCCACTGTGGATTTCTTCAGACCAAAATCTGATCTCTGTCTCAGGATTACATGCCTGAGAGCCTGTCAGTCTCCAGCTTTGACACCTTCTGGTCTACAAAACATCATAAAATGGAGAGTAGAGCAACTAACCACACCATCAGTCTGAGAAAATGACAGGGCTTTGACAGAGAGGGATTTCTCAAAATACAGCAGCAGATGCTTACCAAGGAAATTTGAAAAACAAACTTAATTTCTTCTGAAGCCAGACAACAAGACCTACTGTCATCAGAGTGGCAGGTTTTCTTTTACCCAAATGACATTATTATTATTTCACTAATAATAACTGCTTTAAATTTTACACCTTTGTGGTGTAAGAGCATGCTTTAGGCTTTATATGTTGTTTAATCTTTCTAAAGGGTTTAAATACAGAACTAAAATTAACAAACTGACCTTAAATGACTCAAAGCCAGTTTTGTGCACTGCCTGTCCACAACAATTTATACACTCTAATTTATTGATGGACTGTCTAAAGCTTTGATCATGGCACACATTCACCATAACAACCTTGTGCAACCCCCGTCCCCCCTCCCCAATACACCATAGTTAGATCAGATCTTTGTTCGGTGACATAGGAACCATCCTTAAATAATTCCATACCAATATCTTGTCACTGAAATGTCATGTCTCTGATTCATAAATGAAAATGATTCCTCATGCGCCCTAATTTACTAGTTTGAGCCTGATGAATCCTGACATGGTTATTATAAAAAAAAATCTGCATGTTGTGCATTGGAATCACCTGGTCATTCAACTAAAACTGCTACAACCTGAACAGTTGAAATCATAACACTGAAATCAAAATCAGTTTACATTATTATAAGAGTAAGTGTTTTTTTATATTTGACAGTGGCTTTACAAATGGCTGTGTATACAAACATGCTGAGTTCATTACAGAATACATGCAAGTATTGTTTTTAAGGGGTAAGGAGGACCAAAGCCTAAGATCAAAACATAAAATGTAACACAAAAAACCTCATAATATTAATAGCAGGGATTAGTATCAAGAAAGAAAGGGGGAAACTGGTCATTTACCAATATTAATTAATATTATATTAAAATAAAAGATATATTAATATTAGGATGAGCTATATATTGCTTTTAAGTATAAAAGATTCGTAAGATGTGATGCAATATTGTGGGCTTAGTTGTCCAAAAAAAAAAGATTCCAGTTTACATTACAAATATACTTGTATATTAAATAAACTGTAGAAAAGACTTTTAGCTAAACATAGTGGTAGTCCTGCTAAAAGTTTTTTTTTTCTTCAGCAATTAAAAAGTAACCACCATATTATTTTGGTTGTTTCTGAAATAACAGCATGAAGCTTTTAAATTGCAGGTTATCTCAGAACCAATTATAAATAACCAAGCACAAAGCCTTACCCCAGATTCACATCTGTGTTACAGTCTTTAATATATAACACTCTTACTAATTAGTTGATCTAATAGTAAACATGCCATGGACTTTGAATAGCTAAATGGAACATACTGATCAAACTAAATTGATCCTTCACTAATGCAAAAAAATAAATAAATAAAAATAATTAAAAGACTGGAGCAATTAACATTAGCTGCTCATGCTTGTCAGCTTTAGCAGCACCATGGAGAGAAGCCCAGCTATAATCATACTTTCATTTGCTTGGTGTTTAAGCCAAGTAAACTGTGACACATTAATCTGGCAGCATATTAATTATACTGTGTGACATAGCAGACAGTGAGAAAAAGTATGGCACTTTCATTTTACCTAAATCTCCAATTAATCAACAAATTACAAAAGGATTTAAATGTACATTCTACAAGAAAATGCAAGTATTAAAATTGTAATTGTAAAAATGTAATAATTCTTTATATTTACATATAATTCCACTATGCAACAAATCACTTTAAAAATAATAAACCTAAAATAATAAACCTATAAAGTAATAAAATGTATATATGATTTAGAAAACCCACACATCACAAATTAATTTTGTTCTTAAATAGAGATGCCTGCTGGTTTCTGGAAGTTTAGTTGCGCCAAAGCTAGCCTTGAAAATGTGTTATTCTGCTGACATTTTGGGCACTTGGCATCCATCAACCACATGGAAATAAACTTCCTTTTTTTTTTTTTTTTTTTTTTGCACGAGCTGATACTCTGAACAACAATCTGCTTATTGCTGCCCACTGCAAACTAATGCTTGGCCCACGCTTTGCTGTGCCTACTCATCACTGTAATGAAGCAGTGTTTGCTGTAATGTGAAAACACATTTTTCACTTTATCAGCGCTCAGCTAAAACGAGTGCAAAAAAATCAACTTGAACCATCCACCTGTGCCAAAAATGAATACTGAGAAAAAACATCTTAATTACTAAGCTAATGTAAATAATTTAACTTATGTACTTGGTCATGCCCACATAGCTCTGACTGGAAACCATGAATTCTATCATTGGGTTTCTTTTAACTGGGTCAAAATGTGAACACGGTCAGTTGTACCATACTGTTTTTGCCAGTGGCCAATGTTTAATTCAATAAATGTGATTTACAAACTACACCTAATGCATCAACAATTTTTAGGATTTTTGTTTTCTTTAGGAAGCTAGAAATAGCTGTTGCTTCAGTAAATAACAAGCTTGAAACCATATAGCAATATATGATGGCATTTTTAAAGAAAATGTCATCCAGAAAAAGCAACAAGTGTCACTTAACTGTAAAGTGTAACCATGTCATATTATGTGGATATCATTTCGGCAGACGGACTTGTGCAGTCTCTGGGGTGCAAGTCATCCATCATGTCAGTGCAGCAACATAATTGCTTTCGGTGACCTGTCTGACACTCATTTTAACTCCAGGTTTTATGGCCTAGGAACTGTTGAACAGTGTTATAACAGGACTGGTTTTACAATACATCTTGGATGGCGATCTGAACCTTGGTTGCATTCTTAAATTTTTAAAAAGCTTTGGCAAATCTCTTTTTGTCTGCTTTCAATGCACTAATGCAGCATTGCTAAATGAAAATAAATGACCTATTTTAACAGGTGACTGTGAGAGAATTGGAACACATTTTCTTTCCCCAAATATAAAAATCCATAACAATCAAATTATTCTAGAAATGTTGACTACTAGCAAAATGACAGAAATGTATAACTCAAATGCAAAAAAAATTCAAAGGGACATGACATTAATTCCTATTAGTGAATATATTTGAAAGTACATTAACAGCAATCATTTTTATTGAATTTGTAACTCTCCAATAAAAAAAGAAACAAAAAAAATCACCCCCTGTCATCAATCCCCATAACTGACTGATTGAGACTTCTGTTCTGCAGATAATGGCTTCTTCCTCCCATGCCATTTTTAGAACTCCATTCTGGGGATTTCACTTTAATCAGAGTGCTCAATCACTGGCATGTCAGTCTGTCTCAAAGAGGCTTTACAAACTACTGATCGAAACAAGAACAAGAAGCTTGTTTAGGTTTCTATTCTTGAATCTAATGACTACAGCCAGGTTAAATATCACAAAACCAACTTTCATTACCTAGTACAAGGTAAGTTGTTCCATCTATATCCTGACCATACATTATGACTTGGAAATTAAGGCCCATGCAATAACATTTCTATTTATTTACATTAAGGAGGATATGATTTGAATAGCCATTTAAGTAATTTTAGCACATACCTCCTTAAAGCTCACACACATCTAATTTGCCATTTGCAACCGGTAAATGTTACATTTGCTTAATGAATTCTGCTTTTTAAAGCTGAAAGTCAAAGTAGAAGTAGAAAATCTTTTGTCGTCTTGTGTTCTTAGAATAATTTGTACTCTGAGTAATGCACTCTTCTTTTATGAAGGCACATAAGAGTCCAGACCTCAACTCATTTTTTTTTTTTTTTTTTTTTTTTGAGAAGAAATTTTTGACCATCGGGCCCTTTTTCATGGTAATCAAACAAAAATTATTACTATAAATCGAGCTAAGGTGAAGTCAACCAGAACACTATGTTTCAATCTTGTAGAATGAGCTGTGCTTTATCATGGCTTCTTTTTCTTGTGGTCCAAATATAATCTTGTT
Source organism: Corydoras sp. C115 (assembly GCA_019802505.1). Classification (NCBI taxonomy): domain Eukaryota; kingdom Metazoa; phylum Chordata; class Actinopteri; order Siluriformes; family Callichthyidae; genus Corydoras; species Corydoras sp. C115. The sequence continues at coordinate 4,117,783 of JAFMOC010000031.1, read as the reverse complement.
TAAACATTTTTTATTGCCTTGCATTAGCAAGCTAATTATGTATAATTATAGAAGAATAATTATATTTAGAGACTGTACCTTCATGATTTAACATATTACAGGATTGCAAAGAAAACCATGTTAACCAGGTTTTTTTTTTTATTCTGCAAGAAACTGTTGATAGAGGAACACGAATAAAAGTGGAAAGAATTACTATCACAAAATTCTAACAATGTACAACCCAGCAGCAGAAAAGACACCAAATAAATTTGGTCACAGTACAACCTTTTAGTTTAATTAAGCATGATATTGGAAACAACAGTATGGGATGTCATGAGTCAGCAATTGGGGGAAAAAGGACTATCTTTACTGTTGATCACCAGAAACTAATTCTGTTTGAAGAATTCATTAAAACCAAACACTTTCATTTCTTATCTCATTCTAGGAACCAGCATATATCATGATTCACACATAATACAAGTTTACCGTTAAATAAAATAAAATCTTTGAATGAGCCTTTTACAAAGCATTTACATTCCACATGTATACAGCTGAAAGGCAAGGTTTACTTTCAAGCTGTCACTTTTTATTGCTGAAACATGTTTCTGCATAAACACAATCTTTTTACACAATCAAAGCTATTATATAACATAACATAAAAACAAAAAACAGACTGAGAGAGAGCGAGAGAGAGAGAGAGAGAGAGAGAGAGAGAGAAATCTGATATATGAACAAACATTTGTCATTTGAAAATGAAAAAAAATCATCACATGCAGACAGTTGAATGTGCCATTTCTGATATATCTGACATTTCTTTCCACAGCCTGAGCATTACAGCATGCTTGGATCCCATGATACTGTCCTCCCCATATATGCCTTTAAGATAGTGAAAAATAATGTAAACATAAAATAAGCAAATTGTATGAGTACTTCCTGCACAATGCTACATCAGCAGCAAAATGTATCCACATCTATACTGATAAAAAACTTTAGTTTAGCATTAAACTTTATAATTTAGCAGGATATACCAAACAAATATAAAAATATGTAGCTGGGTAAACATGCATTATTTTAAGCACTTTCAGGTGTTTTGGTCCACATTATGTCACTGAAAAACAAAAGAAATATAATATAAAGTGGTCATTTAATTGTTAAGATAAAAAAAGGACATCAACTATAAATTAATAAAAATAATGTGAGGCAGTGTCATATGTGTATATATATATATATATATATATATATATATATATATATATATATATATATATATATATATATATATATATATATATATATATATATAAAAAACACAAATTTAATTAAGGCCTTATATATGTTAAAATCATTGTTGCAAATGTCACTTCTGATTTTATTGTACCAGTTAAAAAAAATATGTATTTTAAAATGAAAAAGCTATACTTGTCAGAAATGCTGTCTTCCCCACCCCTTTAGTGATGACTTTAAAAAAAATAAATTACCACTCAACAAAAACAAGCACCAATACAAAAGGGGGTGATTTCACCCAAAATAGGTCAAATGTAATCAATTACAAAAAAAATAATATATTGTATGCAGTACACTATAGTATAATAGGACTGGACACATAAAAGGTTAAAGTTTAATTTTTGGAAAAACCACAAACACAGAATAGAAACTTTCACAAAACTGCAAAATGTAAACACGAAAAATACAAATGGGAACATCTGTGACATACAGGGGATATAATTTATGCATAAATAGTACATATTTACAAAGGCCATTGTCATTTTTAAAAGCACGCCAGAAAAGAGTAGAAAAAAGACAATCGATGATCCACGGCTTGGTGTCTGGATAGTGACAAACTGATTGCGTGCATGAAGGAACAGTATGTAGTCCCTGGATGTTTGGGTTTTTGGCTTTTTTAGTCCTGGGTCTTCAATGCTACAGTAGAGCATCACTGATTGTTGGTGATCATATCTTTGATAACGGGTTCTCTGTTTAAATAAGTGGCCCAGTACACAAGGTTGAAGGTACTGAAGAGCACAGGGAACATGATGCGGGACATGCGGTCGATCTTGCTCACGCTATTGAAGGTTTTTTTATTTTCGACTGGTTTACTCTCCGTTTTGGCTTTCCCAGGCTCAGCGACTCCACCCTTTGCAATGGTGGGAAGGACTGAGTCCTTGGTGATGTTGGGAGCGTAGTTGGCCACAGCGACAGCATATGCATTATTTTTTTTAATCACTGAGGCCTTCTCTTTTTTCTGTTGAGGCAAAAAAGGAATTGAATATTTGTTTTCAATTGCACAGATTTTTAAAAATACATTTATATGTTCATTTCCTCATTTTCCTATTTTATAATTAGATTGCAAGGCCATTACAGAGCTGACACTAGAACATTTACACACATTTTCACTAAATGAAATTTGGTTATCTCCAAATTCCCTAGGTGCATTTTCAACCCACATATACATTCCCATATTTTCACCATAGTTACAAATAAGTCCCTGTGATCCTTTAACCCCACCATCATGATAAGCAGCTTGGAAAATTTAAGAAATAACAAATGCTTTTAGATGTTTTATACCACAGCTTCTACAAACAATGCATTTTAAAGGAGTATTTTGTGTAGTTCTGTTGTAGTAATAAAGGTAATGGACTATGAATAGATAGCTGGTAGATCAAACCCCAGCAATTGCCTATTTGCCTTTTGGGACCTTTTGAGACGCAAGATGGACTGCTTGATTGTTTGATATAATGGCCCCTGTGAGTCACCCTAGGTGAGAGTAAATGCAATAAATTATTGTTAAAATTCTACTACTAAACACTGAGCAATGTGGAACATGGAGAATCTGCTCATCTGATACTTGGTCAAAGAGTTGCATGAGCAACTTTTTGTCAAGCCTGACCTGTTGTGGTGATCATTGCATCTGTTGTGTACATGAAATTCAGTGATCGGTTACAACTTGGCAACAGAAAAAGCCAGAGAAAATATTTTAAATTGTTTAATGTTTAGAAAAAGGTCATTTCTGTTTCACTGCCTGGAACCTAATTATTGTTATTTGGTTGTGCCAAAAGATGTACTCATGAATAAGCAATGAGGTTCTTGTTTACACCTTCACTCTCAGCATGAGTGACAGGAATTTGATGGCTATTTATGAAGCAATGCAATTGATGCTAGTGAAAAAACAGTCCCTTTAGGATCTCAATTAGAGATGCCGGATATAGGGAGTCAAGATTGACAGTATGACAGGAGGAATTTATTTTCCATAGGTGCCCTACTGAACTGCATTACCAGCTGTTTTAAAACCCATTCAGAAGTGCAAAATCGATTAAAATTGATTTATTACTGAAAAATGAAGCTGGTTGGGTTATCCAATGTCACATTTTATACAAAATCATTTTGCTACTGCAAACAAATCATTACTGTATACAATAATTGATTTGTGTACCTGTATTAGCAGCTCAAGTATCTGTATTTTTTAGAGGTGTGTGGACCAGAATGGTGTTGTGACAAAATAAAAAAAAAATTAAATATTGTATTTTTGTAAAATAACAGCCCTTAGAAAAATAGTTTTCAGTTGGCATAGGACAACTGACAATACTAAAATATAATACACAGGCCAGTCTATAATCCGTTAACTAACAAGGTCAAACAAACAAACTATAAATTGCATAACTGTTGTAAGTTTTCATTTGAGTTTTGAGTGAAACTTTACTAACAACCTATGAATGCAAAAAATTTTTATGAGGCAGCAGTCCTGTGGGTGGAACTGGCTTGTTGATGGGAAAGGTCTGAGAACAGCCAGAACTGTTAAAGTAACAGTATCATAACAATGCTGTTAATCCCGAAACACAAAATGAAAACTTTAAATAGCTCAGTAAATGAAAAAACACCTATTTATTTTATAATGCTAATATCTGCTCCAACCTTACGTAACAAATCAGAGCTTTACATTTTACATACCTTAGATAATGAAAAATATCATTAACTTGTGTAAGTATTGAAAAGAAGTGTGCCCTTTTGACTGGTACTATATAACAAATATTCTTCAAACTAACAGCATTTTGCATAAAACATTTTTGCATGAAGAAAATGAATCTTATGCTTCACAGGCAGTATTGGTTATTTGTGAAAGTGTTTCGAACACTGTTGATATTAAAAGTGCATCATCACACCAACTGTTCTGTAAGCAAAGGTCATTTAGGTCATTAAAATGTGTAATGATATAAAATGTCAGATTTTTATCTTAAGAAAAATGTTCTCTAAATAACTTATGAATGGACCGAAATCCTCTTCCGATCTATATAGTTGCATTCATGTAACCCAGAATATTTTCTTGATAATTTTATGTGGACTTTACCTTGTCATTGACCACACTCTTGCCATCCCAGGCCCAGCTACGCTTGGTAAAATAGTTGACTGTAGCAAACTCGATAAGGGCTGAGAAGACAAATGCGTAACACACAGCTATAAACCAGTCCATTGCAGTGGCATAGGCAACTTTTGGTAAGGAGTTACGAGCACTAATACTCAGCGTGGTCATGGTCAGTACAGTGGTCACACCTGTAGAACAGACAGCAATAGAAAGAGGAGGTTTACTTTTCTTTTCATAATAGAATGATGCAACAAGTGAACAGCAGTGCTTGAATGGTAACAGATGAGAGATATCTGTTCTTTCTTCAAGACCTATTGTTTTAGGCATCTTCAAAAACGCTTACAAAATATACTGTAATGGCTCACTAAACCTAATTCTTTCCTTCTCTCTAATTTTCTTGTCTCTGCCCCTGTATTTAGCACTAAAGTATATTTTTAATCTTTATTTTGTTTGGAAAATAACGCAAAGCCTCATTAAATCCTTACTGGCATTCTTTTTTGAAAGAGGGGAATAATGAATTGTAATAGCCATACCCAGAGTAAACACCAAGCTTCATTAAGCCTGACTTGACATTTATTTTAATGTATTTTGTGATAATCAGCAGTAAGACCACAAGTAAACCATTTTAAAATGAGGATACATACAGGGTTGCTTGGGTTTTCGATTTTGATGCACATTATTGTAATTATCATGTGACATTTTCTAAATACATTTGAACTTAAATTGGTAAATAAATGTAATCGTGTTAAACAATGTACATTAGTAGAACAGTAGTAGAAAGTAGAACTATGACTGAATTTTAATTAAGAACTTAGAACTTATTTTTATAAAATAAAACAGATGAATCATTTATGGCTAATAATATTACTTTTTTAAAGACTGCAAGGTATAAGTCTAGAAATAGAAATGGAGACAGACAATAAAAATCTGGGATAAATGACAGATGAAGTACTTATTAGTAATCTTCTCATTTACACAGAGGAGAGACTACTTATGGCTAATCTAAAAAAATCAGACAGAAGGAGGCATAGTTCATCTCCAAAGGAGGATTGACTACCTTATGAAATGAAAAGGGGATAAAGCAGGATTTGGACACACCACCTTTGAAATTCAGGCAGATTTGTATTTACCAGTCATAATTAGAATTTAAATAAAACAATTAGCATAATTGCTGCATTACCTTTTTTTCCATCCATAATATTTATATATATATATATATATATATATATATATATATATATATATATATATATATATATATATATATATATATATATATATTACTACTACTACTACTGATATATAGTAGTAATTTGTATTTATATTTATAAATATTTATTAACAATTATATCAATTAATTGTGTTTTATAGCCAGTGCAGATGTAGTAAATTAATGATGTGCCTGTGTGTTAGTCAATGTAAATATTTGACCCATGGACCACTGTATAGTAAAGGGACAGTAGGGACTGAGGTCTATCAGCTTTAGAACAAACATATCTAAAAGCCAGACAGTCACAAATTTGCCAACTATTATTTCTCTGCACTTTCCCCTCACCTGTCAATCTCCCCTACAATCAGTCCTCTATTCTCACCTGTCACTCTCTTTTTTTATAGTTTGCTGCATTTTCACAGTACCATCAGTGTGTCTCTCTTCTGTCTCTGATGCAAAAAAATTTTCATGTCTGCAATCTCATATTTTTCAAATAATATTTTTGTGGTTTTGTGGTATTAGTGTTTTATATGCTCTTTTACTCACACAGTATGTGTTTCTCTTTTATTCACCACATTTATTCATACTTTTTTTGGCCAAGCATTTTCTTATGGTCATTACAATCGAATCGAGTATGACTGATGGGCCCAACCAAGCTTTCTAAAATTTGAGTGTAGCATTTCTTCTTGTTTTGAATGCTACCAAACTAATTCTTATTTAAACTGCACCTATTTGAACTACAATAATAAAATAATAATCTCCTGTAATGGTCATTAAAGACTGCAAATTAAAACGGTCATAGACTATAAAAATGTTAATTAAGTGCATAAGTAATGCATGCATAACTAGACATATGACAAAAGTCACTTGCGCATAATTTTGCATTTTACACATTTCTACAGTTCTACATATAAAGAAAGTCAGGTTTAAGTGAGTAAAAAAAAAGCAAGTAGATGGAGATAAGGGCCATTTCTATAGATCAATATAGATTCTACCTTTCCTTTACACCTACTTGGTAGTCTTCTTGAATGAATTGGAATTCGTTATTAGTTATAATGATACCTAAACCGAGGGAGCCCATAGTGATGGAATAACAGAGAAACAGACAGCTGGATACATGTCAGAATAGCTTTAAGGTGAAAGAATTATGAGGGAAAGAGAAATGCACTGCTAAAAAGAGAACAAATCTCCATGGTAACAGGTTAGTACTTGTCTGATCATTTAGTATAAAAAGTTTATTAGATTGTTGTGCTTTCGATTGACTAGTTCAAGTAATTTTTATTTACATTCTGAAATGGTTCTATTTAGTCCCGTGTTATTTAGAACTAATAATTTAAATGTAAAATTTTGACCTAGAAAACATGATTGAGAATGTGATTAACTAATCATTAGATTAATCATTGCGGCCATTTAATCTCTAATTACACAGTATTACTGTTTTGGACTAGTTCTGTTCTTTCTCTATGTTATTGCGTGTTTTGTTGCTTTGTTTGTATCATTTATTTCATCATGTTTACCCATTTCACCTGTCTCTTTGTTCATATTTGTTTTTTTTTCAAAGTCTATTCAGTTCTGTTCTGTGTACTAATTGGAAATGTACCATATATTAATCACTCATGTCTGGCTCCAGTTTTTTAAATTGCATAAATTATTTATTTTTGAACTTAACCATATCACTTTTTGTAGTTTGAACACTAAGCATGAAGCACATAAGCATTAAGGCCAATCTGATCCTATCAAGGTTTTAGTGATGCCAGATACTAGAACAGACCTATAACACTAACACTTATACAATTTAGCCTTTTATTTAATTTTTATTGGTAGGTACATCTCATGCTGCAATATATACAGTACTTCAACCTACGTATCTTGTACTATCACAGTGGCTTAGTGGGTCAGAACAAGGAGGGCAGAAATATTTTTGTGTGGTGTTTGCATGTTTCCCCATGTTTTTCTCTAGTTGTGTTTTCATGCAATTGTCCTAGACAGGTGAATTGCTTGCAGGTATAAATATGTGGCTACCCTGCGTTGAATTGGTGACAGTTTCCATGCCTTTTGCCTAATAAGCTTCTCGGATAGGCTTAAGCCCTTAATTAGGGTATATGGCTGAGAAAGTGAATGAAGAAATGAACTAGTGTGCTATTGACTGAGAGGTCAAATGGCATGCTTCTTTACAAATTCAGAACAGTAAGACTGAATTGGTGAATGTTGGCTAAAAATATTTTAATGGGATAACTGCATACTTATACGGTTTGCTAAGAAGATGTTTTGATTTGTTATAACAGTTTCTTAACATTCTAATTGCACTGGTTGGTTCATCCTACTAATGTGTCCCAGTAGTGGCTCCATTTATCATGAACATAAATTACAGGGTAGAAGCACAATATAACCTGCAGCTATAAAAACCATCACAAATCCTAAACATGCTGTGACAGGTTTATCTGTGACACATTGCCTATTTTTGACAGGTGATTTAGTGATGTGGAATGAGGACGAGCTCAGCACATTTCCATACTTCCAGTTTATTGACTGGAGCATGCTGGAAAGCACAGCAAGAAATCCTGCATCTGATTTGAAAAAAATGAACTGCAACAGAATGGATTTGATAGGTGGTGTTTTCAATTGTTATATTTTAAAAATAAGTATCTATTTGTTCACAGGGAAAGGTTTCGTCCAAAGTAGAAAATATTCTGCATCTTGATAAAGAAAATTATTTAAAAATAATAAGAATAAATTACTAAAACAACCATTTATAATACCATAGGATATGGTTTGCTTTCCATAAATGCTGTTTACATATAATATGTACAAAATTTCATAATTTTAATTGAATTATTTTTTTTTGGACATATAATCTGCAAAATAGATATTTAATGATATCAGGGATCAAAGGTAAAAATGTTGAATATGCATCAATTTTGTTGCACTGTTCTCTTTCATATACAGATGGTTAAAAAAAAAAAAAAAAAAAAAATAATAATATATATATATATATATATATATATATATATATATATATATATATATATATATATATATATATATATATATATATATATATATCCTTTGTAATGCAATCACAGTCAATCTGCCTTTTGCTCAACTATTAAACAAACTAAAATTTAAAATCCCTACAACTTGTCTGTGTGAAGCACACAGTAGTTGTATACAAATATCAGCAATCCACAGAATGCAATATTTATACAAACACGCATATTAAGTGCTCAACTGCTAAAAACTGCAGCGATACACAAGTCATTAGCGATTCATTATTCTTGCTCTAGCAGGTTCCATTAGTGGTAATGTTTCTGTGTGGTGCGGTAATTTTCTTTTATCTTAGTATTGTTTGGGTATGTCAAATCATTTGTTCATTAGAGTCTTCCTAACTTGGTGGATGTGCTAAAAATATATATGAAAAAATATTCAATTACATTTAACTGTTGGAGTTTTGGAAATTCTGACTTTTATTCCTTAATTTTCTTTCTTCTAAAATGTTCTCCTTTCCTTTATTTTATATTTTAAATACATTACTGCAATTATTAAAAAAAAACAACAACAACTATGATTTCATTCAAATACACTTTCAGAGATAAACTATAAAATAGGAGGTGCCATCTAAATGAACAACAAGTTAATTCTGGTACACCAGAATTGATTCTGGTGAACCAGAACTTTGTTACAGCTCGAAATCAGAATTAGTTTGAAATCTAGTTCTGTACTTGTCTGGCTTTACAATTATTATTGCCTTAGTCAAACTAATAAATCATTAATAAAGCAATATATTTCTTACACTGGGTAGTTTAATCAAAAGCATTCATGTAATTAAAACCATTAGACTGAATTATTTTGCTTTTAAATCAGATTAAAGTCTCTCTTTGATTTATATGTACACCGTTGTGTGTACATATACCAAAAAGGCTTCCACTAAAAAATTTTTAAATATGACAAATGCGCAGCCAAAAAGGATCTGATTACCATTATGAAACAGCTTTTAAACAATGTGCCTTTTATCTTTTATAGCCATTGTTCATCTGACAAAACTGTCATTTAAAATACATAATCTGTAAAATAAAAAAATAATGGAATGCTGTATCCATTATTCATTATGGTTTCCCTAGAGAAAGGAAAAATGAAACGCATTGGAAATCATAACATGTTGAACATATCGTGGGTCTTTTTATAGTGTTGTTCAAAGGTTTGGGAAACCTTAATTAAATTAATGTTTTATTGACTAACTGAAGATAACACATTTTCTACTGCCAACTTCAGCATATTTCACCTTGAGATTGCTATTTAGTTACAAAACATTTCTGAAGGAATAATCATAAAATGCTGCTCATAAGATAGTAATGACACAAGTTATAGTCCCAGGTAGAGTGTTTGCATGCTCTCCAAAGTCTGTTTGGGTTTCCTCTAAGTGGTGAATTCTGATTACAGTCCAATAAAAGATTATTTTTGGAATAAAAATGCATCTCTGTCATCAATGACAAAATTTTTTGGTGGATCCTCCACCCCAATCACCTCCCTTACTGCATCTATAAAACTAGCCTGATTAAACTCTGCTATAACAAAATAACAAAGATGTAAGTTTTTTAAATGTTTGGATACAAATTCTGGTGAAGTGGATATTTTATTAAAAGCATTACATATTATACTTTGGTATTTCAGCTTGTGAGTTTCAGATGAATTAAAAAAAAAATGTATAAGTACACATAAATGCAAAGTAAAAAAATTTTTTTTTTTTACTTTGCATACTCTAGCTTGTTATAAGAGTGAGTTTAAAGCAAAGAGTCAGCTGGGTCATTATTTAGTGGCCCTTATGCAGAGAAAAGGTTAAGAACCTATCCCAGGGGCACAGCAGCAACAGCATAAAGGAGCGAGAGTTTTTTTTTTCTTCTTTCTTCAGCTTAAAACCCAAACACAACTACTGAGCTGCCACTAATCTAATAGTTAAGTTGTAGAGTAGGGTAGCAACACCTTTATAGCTTTTAAGATCAGGTTAAACAAACTTGTGCAAAATAGGGTGGTTTTGTTACGCAGCCAAAACGTCTTCACACCTGACACCTGAATTACCTAGATGGTCACCCATTCAAGTGCTTATCCTGCACAAGCTTGCTTAGCTTCTGAAATCGGATGAGATCAGACATGGTCAGGGAGCCATAGCTACAAGCATCTTAGGAATCAGTGTGACAATGGCACAAAGCAGTTAGAACCCTGGCCAACTATAATTAGCATTCTAAGCAACAAAATGTGGCAAGCTACAGGGCCTGGAACCAAAGAATTCTACACTGGAAAATGTCCACAGAACATCAGGAGAAAGAGAAATGGTCTGCTATTTACATTGCATATATTAACATACCCCAAAAAGAAACAATTTTGAACATCATGCTTACATGCATTTTGTGTTTAATTATAATGAATTCAGTTATACTGGTAAATAATAAGACTCACCAAACACAGTCCTGGCAGGCACAGACTCTCGATTAAGCCAAAAGGAGACCTGGGAGAGATGACTGTCATGATGCACGGTAGATATGTCTGGATCACAAAATAACCAATCTTCCTCTTTAGATGGAAGTGAGCGGTCATCACTGTATATTCACCTGCGGAAAGAAAAAAAAAAAAGCAAAAACACATTTTGTATAGTAAATATAAAACAATACAATGGTAATAATGAATTGTTGAAGATTATTTTATATACTATATTCTTTGTTTTTTTTATTTTAATACAATGTCTTTTAACACATTTTGTTTCTGGATTAGCCTTAAATTGAAACAATCATTACACGTTATCACCACACACACACACGTTTATTTAAAAAATTATAAAAATCTTATAAAGCAATTATTAATTACTGACTGGTATGTCACACAATTCTGTATGAAATCCTGAAGTTATTCTTAAGAACTGGAACTGACTTATTAAAAATGCCAATGCATGCCAGTGTAGATAATAATTAGACTATTTATTTTCTTAACACCATTATTATGTTTCCTGCATTACTGCTCTTTTTGCCACAATTACACATTCTGCATTATAGTTATTTTCAGTTATGCTCTGCTATAACACAACATTTGGGATGTTATTATGTAAATGATTAGATGCAGATGTTGTTTCCTTGGCAAGGTCAGAAACATTTCCAGATCTTTTTGTCAACATAGATGTCATATATTGTCATTTATTTACACGTCATGCGATTGAACTTAAAAAACCTTATAACTACAGTGAGTAATACACGGTGATTTTGGAGAAACAATTGTGACAATGACACAAAGCAGTTAACACATTAGCAGGGTGTAATCAGCATTCTAAGCTACCAAAACATGGCAGGCCACCAGGAACTCAAGACACCCTTACAGAAAATCATCCACAAAACAGAAGGAGAGAAAAAGAGAGAGAACAGGCTGTGGGTTGCCCATGGCAACAGAAGAAAGAAAGCTGTTTGGTTTCTGGGCTTGAAGATGAATGCTTGATGCTGTCACTTGGCAAAGAGGGAATTCCTCCTCTCTTTCTGCGGTGTGAGCTCGCAAAGGGATTTTACCCTTCTCTAATCCCCTCTTGCCTCTTTGGCCAGAGTGCACACTTCACACTATCTGCTTTTTGTTTATCCCTTGTATAAGTATTCAAATCTGAATGTGAACAGTGTTCTGCATGGAGGAATGCATCTTTAATTAACTCTATATAACTATATCTAAAGTAAGCAGTGGTGATCCATATCTTTTAAATGTAATTTGCTTTGCCTTTCTGGGCCATGGTCTCTTATTGGTGAATAAAGTGGAAGATTGACTGTTTGCTAAGTGTGTCTGTGTGTAAAATAGTGACAGTGGGTAATGATAAATGGGGGTGTAAAGACCAGAAAATACATATACAGCTTCATGAGTGTGGTCTGACTGTTTGTAGAGCAACAAAATGTCACTGACCGTGTACAGTGAAGATGGCAATTATGATAAAAAGATGAATATCGGTATGACTGTGGTGTAGCCTGACAAAAGACGGTCTAAAGGATTGGACAGCAGATTTTATGAGCCTGAGGCAACAGGGTGAATCCTGGTCCCGCACAACTTATAGACAGCAGCATTTAAAGAATATTACAGCTGGGAAATTAAGACCCAAACAAAAGGGAGTGACAGCAAGATTTTTCTAAATTTGAAAAGCAACACATACTGTTTATGTACCCACCAGCCTTAATTCACATGATCGTTAGATTGGTTATTGAATTGTATTAGTATTTGTAACCACTTATAATAATAATAATAATAATAATAATAATAATAATAATAATAATAATAATAATACACAATTTATTATTATTACACCAAATACAAAGGGGATTCATAACAGAAATTCAGAAGTGCAATAAGGCTTTTAACTGGTGCTATAATTTGGTACATTTGTAATAATTGGATTATTATTGGATAAAACACTTATAAACAAGTGACTGCATGAGCAAGATATATTTGGTTTCTATTTAAAACATTTCTATTAACATGTATTAGTCTTTTATTTTGGGCTGGTGGTGATGTCTATTTCACCATGAGAATATGTTGCAGGGGTGTAGAGGAACTGATTGCGCTTGGAGGGAGGGGAGGCATAACTGAGGGCAATAGATGGTAATTAACAATAATTAATGCACCTGCCTGAGGTTTAGCTAATGGTCAGTGTGCAACCTATATGAGATTGAATAAATCTGGACAGTGCTCAACCCCATTCTCTCCCAAAACTGACAGATGACTATAAATAAAACTTATTCCTGTGCCCGATAAATCCTGTCTCTGGTCCTCAAAGTGTCCCAGTATGGTTTATGTCATAGTTTATATATTTATGGCTACATTTTGACAGAGTTTAAAGAGTCCAAGGGCTATAACTCATAAAACGTGTTTGTACAAATGTAAAGAAGCAAAAGTTTCAAAGGCACAACTCTATAAACCTTAAGGCAAATTGGCAATAGCGGCAAAAAGTCAGTAGTATGTGGATACTTCTGTGTATGTTTTCTAAGGCTTGTACTGTTTCTGTTCTTGGTTTTATTTTTAATACCTTTATTTTGGTGTTGACTATCTGTAAAAGGCTGTTTATTTCTAGGTTTTGGCACAAAAGTGTAACTTGGCAGTAGGTAATGTAAGGGGGTGCTTGCAAAGATGCTAGATGGGATTAAGTTTGAGGCTCATTCTAACAATCTGATTTTTATCAAAACTGTGTAAAAATCCATTATCTTGTGGACAACATGAAATATTCCCAGTCTGTTGATGGAGGCAGATATAAAAATATTGAAGTGTAACATTTGTAGCTTTACTGGTTTTATTAGGGGGGCGGAGACAACAAAGAATACTTATACCTTAATTATAAAGGCTATTGTGGAACCAATTTCAAATTTGTGATTCTGAAGTTGTTACCAAATTATGTATTTTTTTAAGAATGAATGTGATCAGGAAATGCAACCTAAATCTTTATTTTCATAAAATTTCAGCATTGCCCTGGTAAATATCATAAACAGACAATTGAAAAGAGACAAATTATTTGCAAAGGAGTTGATGAGCCCTGCTTATTATTATTTTTTTCTTTTATTTATACCACTATCCATTAACACATGCCTGTTAACTCTCTTCCCTATTTCGTTTTCATTCTATTTTTATTCTGGGATTCAAATACGGGCAAGAGCTGGCTTTCCAATTTCAACTACACATATTCAAACATCATCAGAGACCATTGCCATGGTAATCTGTGATTGAAATGCAGATGTATATTCATGAAACAGAGTGGCATTGTAAGAAAAGTGTAGTGGGAGATACTGTGTGTGTGTGTGTGTGTGTGTGTGTGTGTGTGTGTGTGTATATATATATATATATATATATATATATATATATATATATATATATATATATATATATATATATATATATATATATATGTGTGTGTATGTTGTGGTTTTTATAACCCTAATTTTAGTTCATAGCAATTACAGGTTAAGTTGTTTTTTATAAAACATCATCCGATGCCTTCCAGTTCACAAATGCAATGTGGATTATTTAAGTTTACTCAAGCAGCCTATAAAAATGTATTAGTGTTTGTGGCTTCAACTCATTTGCATATCATACTTAATTATAAGACTTTGATTAGCATTTCAATAAACACAGCCAGCTGCTTTAGCATTATTGCACAAGTCAAGCTTGCATTAATCTTTTTGCTTTCAAAGATTCCTAAATAGAATAAATTAATTTCACCATGTACTTGTGGTAGATACTGTACAAAGCACACTTAAAATGACCAGTTAGAATAAAATATTAAGTTATTTAAAATAATAAATAAATGTTTTATAATAATATAAAGTTTAAACAACTTAAAAATAAGTGTAACAATTTGTGATGTCGTAAAAATATATTATTTAATGACGGTAAAAAAATTAAAAATTTTGTTCATAAAATTGCTCCCTGAGGCAACATGGGTATCCCATGTAGTGATGAAATGCATTAGCACAACATTTAGTTTAGTTCAATTATAAGGATAATATGATCAACTACATGATTGTTTTGAAATATCAGGTAATTTAAAATATCAAGATGCCTTAAGCAATAATTTGCAATCAAATCCAGTCTTACTTAAATCAGATACAATTAGTTTCAAAAAGATTTTAGTATTTTATTAATACAAAATTGTAAACAATTTAGGCTTTTTATCGGTTCCTGAAGAGAATCTGAGGACAACTCAGCTGAAAATTATTGATATCATTTAAATATTTGTAGCATTTTAGCTCTAAGGTAGCAGTGCATAAAAAATCAGAATGCCACTGTTTTAAATATAGACCAGGGAATACTATAAAAACAAAAAAACATCTGCCACCTCACACAGATTGGAAACTCTGAATCCTTTTCTCAGCTTTGTCCTTTGTCACAAAGATGAAAAGGGTTGTAATGTACAATAAATGCAAAAGCCAATATCTGTCATGAGGGCATCAGTGATGACAGCATAGGTTACTTTCCTATGTGTGGATTATTTAAGTTTACTCAAGCAGCCTATAAAAATGTATTAGTGTTTGTGTTGAGATTGTTTTTTTCGTTTTTATTTGAGACATACACAGCCAATAAGATAACAACTTGTCTATTCTTATTTAAATATTATTATTATTATTATTATTATTATTATTATTATTATTATTATTATTTTGGTACGCTGTGCATTTGTATTTTGCACCAATCCATTTTATTTTATTTCCTTGAGACTCTCAAGCTTTTCTGTCATTAAACATCTTGGAAATAGTGTCCAGGGGACACAAAGGAGGTGCACTAAACCAATTCCATAACCTGACAAAAAGAACATTGTCACAGCTCATTTTCAGTGTGTTGCTAGGACAGCCAAATAAAAACAGAGGACAAGAGGCCACTAAATCTACAGGATCGGGATGACCTTTATACAATCTTCCATCAGAGGCAAATTTAAGAGGGGTTGCAAAGAAAGATGTTTGTAGATGAGTGCACATTTCAGGGATCCAGGTGGCTACACATTTCAGATCAATCAGTAAGAATAATCAATATGGAACTGCTGGATAGCTTAGGCGAGAGCACACAATATATGTCTTCTTTTTGCCCACAGGATTTGTTCATGATGCTGCATAATTAAATGTAGTTTAATTATTTATTAAATCACTACCTCCTAGAATGGATGTTAACTATCCCCAATGTAGAATCATGACCAAAAAACTAAGAAAAATTTAACAAGAAAAATAGATAACTCGGACCACACGCTCTACCACTAAGCACACTGTGCCATATCATGTATTACATACTGTCTTAATGTGTGCAACATTATCTCTCTTTTCCCGTGACTAGTTATTTTAGCTCCAGACTAGTTCTGAAAAGATCATTGTGCACTGAAGTGTATTTTTACATTGGTCTGATAAAATCTGATGTGTGGGAGTATGCAGAGCTGACAGTTTGTACGATTATCAACTGGCAAAAATCTCAGTCAGGCCTAATTAAAGGATGCTCTTTTAAGCATAATTAAAGGAGCTTCTGTTAAACAGCAGGGCAAATTTATAACTTTGAGAACGTAGCTATTTAAAAAGGATGAAAGCTTTATCAGGTGTAAAGACTGTTGCAGGTTTGTCTTATGTCTATATTATCCAATTTTTTTATCAAGTTTTTCCATTTTATCGATATTGGAAGATGAAAAAGTGGATTGATCCTCCTAAACATACAAATGGTTCAGTGGCCATGAAATGATGTTTTCAAGCATCCCAGTCTTTGGCATGAAACCTGCAAATCACAGCTTAAGGGCTTTCAGTCTTTGGGGAAAAGATTGTAAATTGTGTCTAGTGGATTTTTCCCATTCACCCAGAAAAGCATGTTTAAGGTAAGACGCTGATTGTGAAAAAGAGGACCTGGCCTTCAATCTCTGTTCTAATTAATCCCAAAGGTTTGATGAGTTTGAGTTCATGGTATTGTGCAGACTAGTTAAGTTCTTCCAAACCAAACTCATCTAAACATGCTTTTATAGACATTTCTTTGTGCACCGGGGTACAGCGATGCTGGAACAAAAAGGTGCCTTTCTTAAACTGTTCCCATTAAGTGGGAAGCATACAGTTTGTTAAATGACTGGCTTGGTGTTGAATTTTATACAATTGTGGCCCCAAAACTTAACAAAATACTTCAATTCAACAATTAAGAGATGTGAAACGAAATATTTTTGTTTACACTCACACAGTTTTCACAAAAATGGACAATATATGATTAAACCTAGCTAGTCTCTTTAGTCACTTCTCCTCCAGACCATTTCCTACAGTTTCCAGATTCTGTCTGAGGTAAATATGAATAGACAGGTGAAGGTGTTTTCCTCCCTGCTGTCTACACAGCTGCTCCCTCAGAACAAATGAAGAAGGAAACAAAGAACACAGAGAGGCTGTGACATATAAACAGAAACGGACAGACAGGATCCATATGCAAGAGAACAAGCGACAGTTTTCGTTTTTTCCTGCTGTTTGCTGGTCATTTATATTCAGTGTGGGACGTGCTGAAGGTTGCATTCAGCAGAAGTGGAATCTCTTGTCAAGGGTCTCTCCTCACCTATAGCCAGTGCTTTTTTTATATAGCTTACTGAACCACACAAAAAAAAGAAAAATGCAATACAAGTTTTGGCATGAACACTTCAAACGCTGAGAGGGAGAGGTTGGAAGGAGAAGTAGATTATGAAAAATAAATTTGTTTCTGACTATGAGACTGAATTCTGTCCAGAAAAAGCATTAACAATACTGCAACAAAGAAAATGGCTTGTGGTCATCAGTTAAAACAAATCAGCCATCTGTTCTCACTCACTTCTTACATCACTTACTGTCTCATTAAATATATGAAGCAAATCAGGCAAATATTCAAATATATTAAAAGCACATTCAAAGTTATATTTTTTAAATAAAAGTTGTTACATACCAGTACTTGATTTAATTGTCTCGTTGCCAACAGATTGACCCAGTAAATCATACTGGTTTAATCTGGAGCTTTCTTCCTCCACTACCACCGAGTCTGAGGCATTCTTCGTCCATATGTACGTGACTTCTGTCATTGTGTATGCATCTAGAGAGAATCACACTTTTAGTATTTAAAATAAATTGTAAATTGATAAATGTTTCAAAAAAGGCATTCGATTATTTCCTCATTACTTGATTATAACCTTCCACAGAACATTTTAGCAGGGTGTTGACATTGAGCTTTAGGTAATTTTTATTTTTTTTAGTCTGTGGTTGTTTATTTTATACTTTCCCTTAATATGCCAAACAAAAATTGAATTGGCTTAAAAATTTTTAAGTCAAAGTTTCCCAAAGTCACTGTTCTCAGCATAACTGTCAGTACAATTCACTGTAATTACTTTCGACTGATTTTATCAACTGTATTCATGACAATTATACAAATATCCACACTTTTTGTATTTAATCTTTCACTAAATGAACAAAGTGAACAAAAAAAAAACAACAAAAAAAGGTTGATTAAAGGTTTAGTTTATCTGTTCCAGACATTAGTTTTATTAGCGCTGTGAAACAAATTTTGTTGTCTGAAAGTGTGTTTAAAAGATGCAAATAAAATTCAATTATAAAATCACTTGAATAAGTATGACTTTATGAATTTTTTTACCTTATTGTAAATAAAAACATATGTTACAAAATCAAAAGACACTAATAAAGGAAAAAGAGGTTAGGTTAGTACTTACAGCTGCCGAATTTAAGAGGACATGAGTGAAAATCCATGGGGAAATCTTCAAGATGCATAGGGCACTCTGCATGTACAGTCAACCTGCAGCATGCATGCACACAGACACGAACAAGATAGTACTGTGGGCAAAAAGTAGTAATTCACAGATATTCACAATTTTCTGTCTAGTTTTATTCTTATTATGTTTTGTATTTTTGGATTTGATTAAGCTAATTTAAAGACCTCATGAGACAGCATTTTTAGGAATAAGACTAACGTAACAGTGAGGGCAACCTTTTGACAACTGATCATTACAAATTAATCAGTTTATTCTTACGTTCCAAAATAGTTTTGCAAAACATAAGGAAAACTCTTTACAAGAAACATTAAGAGAATTAGACAGACAAGTTGAAGTAGGTACATATGTATAAACAACGTGAAAATGTAATGCCTCCAGGCACCCCCCTCCACCAAGAACACCATGAAGCCCTTCCTTTGTTGATATTGGTTGACTCGTCTCTATAATGGATGTCCTTCAGTTTCCTTCTTTTCAGACTGTCTTGGTAACATTTCCACTGGGGAATAGTGTCTCAGACCCAGCCCCCATCCACTCTAGCACGTTGGTCTCACTCTCCTTATCGCTCAAGTCAGTTGCACCCCGCTTTTACATATCATTGTGGTTACGCTTTGCTAACCAGTCTTGTTTGTGCATGATGGCACCTTCTATTCACTAATTCAGTGTGTTGGTGGAATTTGTTTACTTAATGTGGCTTTGCTTACATTCATTCACAGTAGTCTAAGTATTTCTGTCTGTTTATTTGCTAATTATAGAGTCCATTTTACATACCTAATTTTGTCACTAATAGTTTGTCACTAAAGTTTGTTAAAGGTGTAACTGTTGCAATCATGTACTTACTTCCTTTTTCACTAAAACCGAAAGTTAATAAAAAAAAAAACTATTTACACCTACCTCATGGTGTAAAGCAGTGTTCCATCATCCTGAATGCGGAGGAGCTTATTAGGCATGGTCATGTTGTGTGCCACTGATTTCTTCCCATTATGAAAAAAAGTGTCTGGAGTCCAGATCTTGCTGGCCATGAGGTTATTAAGACGTAAGATGTTCATCGGTCCCTCAAACTTTAATCTCTCATCCTTCCAGCTCTGCCTGAAGAACACGTCAATTGTGTATTCCTATTGAGAAAACACAAATATGCCAATGTTAAAGACTATTTGAGATTTCCTACTGAGTATACATACAGTAACTGCATACTAGACAATTATATTTTTCCAATTATGTGCCGAAATTATGTGACTGTATATTTTGGTATTATTATGAAGCTGCTGGTTTTCAGTACCAGTATTTTATAATCTACATCAGGTAGTTTAGAATCATTGTCAAGCAGAACCCTTCCCTCAAGCAGAAAAGGTTCTCTGGAAATTGCCTTCATATGTGTGTGTGTTTTTTTTTTTTTTTTTTTAACAAATTAACTGTAGATAAAATTTATAATTTTGTGTGTTTGTCTATATTTTGCTTAATTTCTCACTCACTACATGTACAAGCTTAAATTTAATACAATTAAAGTTTAGTGCCTTATAATCTTACAGATATTTTATTTCCTTGTTCATTATTTACCAAGTGTAAATAATAAACACTTGGAAAGTCCTGTTCCCATCTCTTATGTATTTCACCTCTTTGTAACACAAGTGTGTTATTAACTTTTGCTGTGGGGTATTAGAATAGAAATAGAAACAAGGCTAAAAAAAAGCTGTAATTGTGAGGTCTATTAGGTGCTATAGAAGTCATGTTGAAGTAGAAGGCTGTGTTGAGTGCACAGCAACAGGGTGGTGTTTCTATTTGATCCCAGACAACAATCTGCCTCTGAGGGCAGACAAGCATTAAAGAGACTAAATAAGTCCTGTCTCTTTTGTGTTTGTTGCCTTCTATTCCTCTTATCCTGTCATTTTCTCACACTGATCTTCCTAATTCCCCCCAAGTCTCTCACTTATTCTTCCTTGTTTTCTCCCTATTTCCTCATCTCATTCTCTATCCCTAGGTCTCTTTGTGGGAAAAATAAATGCTGAGGCTATTAGTAAGGTCAGCATGGAGCAGCTCTATCAAGCCAAAGTGACGTACAGCATCCGCTTTAATCTATCATTAGTTGAGTTTGGCCTCTCATTCAAGCCTGAGGGAAGTCTGTTCAGTATCGCATACACACCATAACACTAGATAAATGGATCCAGTGCAAATCCATTGGTGATGTATTGCCTATCACAGTAACCATGGCCACAGGAAGAGTGATGATCGCAATTAATGACTGCACCATACAGCGCCTTAACAGTTACATGATGATCTGGCTTCTCAGGGTTTGACTTTTATGTCAAGTTATGCGGGAGGATTGAGTCACAAATCCAGGATTGATTGGGATAATCCTAGGTTTAAAGTAATGCTTAAACCCTTGTATTGTCCCCTTTTTTGCTAAATGGATTAAATAAATCATATTTGCAATGCATATATAATTATCAAAAATATGTTTTAAGAGCTTATTTAAATAAAAATAATCTAACTTGGTTCAGTAACATATCTGGAGATCCCATTGGAGTAAAGCACCATAGTGCATAGTATCTGTTAGAAGTACTGTATGTGTGTTTCTATCAAACCTATTTTGTTTTTTTCGCCCCTGTTAAATTGTTAATTGCCTGTCATTTCATGTAGTTTGGTTATTAGTCATTGTTAATTTCTCTCACTTGTTGTGTCAGTCATGTGTCTCCCTTGCGCTTCTTTAATAACTCCTATCCTACCCTTTGTTGTCGAATTTGCATTGCGTACACTTGTTGTCTGTGTGTGTTTTTTGAAAAAAAAAAAAAAAAGAACAAACTAAACTATATATATACTAAAACACCATTGCCGTATTAAATAAATAACTAAATAAATTCAATAACATTTAAATGTCATCTGGGATGGCACAGTGGCTACAATGTATTTCAATTCATAATTTTAATCACCCTAACACTTCAGAAGTGATTTAAATTAACTTTAAAATGCTGTGGTATTTTAAAGACATTATTCAGAAACTAACAAGATAATATTTAAATTACTAATGAATACAGCAGCATTAAATAAATGAATTTATTCATGCAATTAGTAGAACACTGCAGAATATGCACTTCCCTAATTACTATTATCAGCAATTATGTTGGATCCCTGTTGTCTATTTCCTTTTATTATTCATAATCACTCACCCTTTTAGGTTAGAAAAATGTACCACCATACAGCTCATACAACATGATGTAATAGGAACATCAACCATAGTTACAAGAAAGCAAGCCTTTAAGTAATATTAATACAAACACTGTATCTGCGTCATCAAATGATGTTCCTTGGCTATGCTTTTTCAAGTCAGACTGTTCAATACAGCATAGGACCTAATGAGGGTTCAGATGACCCCAGGGTAAATGCTGCAATACAAATAGAAAAAAGAGAGTGCAGAGAGAGCTGAAAGATTGAAAGCAAGCTTTGAGGTGGTAGGTATAATGATCAGCTGTATGTCCATAGCTTTAAGCACTTAGCATGGCGGCACACTGTTGACCCCAAAAGCCAATACACCGCAAAATATGACAAAAATTAAAGTGAAGTAAATAAGCACTTAATATCTAAACATTTTACTATAGAAATAGATTGTTAAAAAGTTGCAATTGTGAATTGTGTAATACCGGGACCGCTGATGGGGCAAAGTGCAACTGTTAATCATTTCTTACAGGTATAAATAATTCACAAATGGCTACTCTTAGAGAATAATCAATAAGCCTTTCACCAAAAGCCTGTCTAATGTTGCAGGTAAATATTTTAAAAGTGCCATCAACTTCTGGGCAAAGAAGAAAATGAAAATATGTGAGCCTATTATCCCACAAACTCTTTATCTTAGAAGAACTCAAAGCATCTAGTTGTAGAGGAAAGCAACAACTGTCAATCCTCTTGAAATAACAGGGGAGAAATAGATGGGAGGGTTTGGAAGGACAAAGAGAAAAGATGAGCTTCAGGGAATGTGTGGAGGCAAAGAAATGGAACAATTTGTCTTTGAAAATGAAAAATATATCAGAGTGAGCCCTGTACGTGCCTGTTTGAGCCTGTTGGTCTCTCCTGTGAGAGGAGACTGGCTTACAAATGAGTGAATTTGCCAAAATGTTGCTTGCTTTATCTGCCCAGAACTTAAAAAGGAAAGGAATGGGTAACTCTATAAGCCTTCATCCACAGCTACTCCATTTCTGTGATTTTTATTTTTGTAATTATTTTTTTGTGGGGGTGACAATGGGATAAAAGGAAACAAGTCCAGTGCACCAGGAATAGCGAGAAAGGAACTGCATGGAAGAAGAGGTTAGAAAGGAGATATATCCTGCTGATACGTGATTCACCCTCTTTGAAACAGCAGGCATAATGTTTCAGTTTGAACATACATAGACAGGACAGAAGTAAAGTGCTCAGAGCAAAGCAGCAGGGAACCACACACAGTATGACCAAGCTGCTAAAAAAAATCTTAGGAATGTTGAAAGTATAGCATTGTCATTATAAACAGTCTATTCACAACATATGTAAATTTTACCCTACATCTCCAGACAGTGGGTTATGTATGTATGGTACGAAACAAAACAAAATGCTCAAATCAAATCTTGAGCAGACACACCAAATATCTTGACTGCAAATATAAAATTTTACAGTGGTGGCTAAAAATGTATCTTATTCCAGGTTAATATATATACATAAATATTGTTCCAGGTTACAAAACCAAACAACTGTACATACTAATTTGACTTAAGTTGTTAAGTTGCAATACAGTTTCTATTTTTTTATACACTATTTAAAAACAATTTTTTATACAAACCTGCTATTGGTTAATTCTGTTAAGCTTTTTGATAAATGCACAAAGAAAAAAAACATTCATTCATTAAGTTTAATGTCTGAAACATGCAAGTTGTACATCAATACTAAACAATGTCACGTTTGCTAGAACCAAGGTAATCTCAGATTACCCATTAAATTGTGATATTTGGACATCACCTCAGATAAAAACAAATTATTGCAACTAGAAGTGACAAAATGCAATTTAATTGACTAGTAGTGATTTGTGTAAGGGCCCAAACAAAGCAGTTGACCGGAAACCCACTACCATCTGGTCAATAGTCCTGAAACAGAGCTACCATTTGATCTGGAGATTCATGTTCTAATCCCAAAGGTAGATAAAATATGATTGACTAGGGTGTTTAAGACTTTGAATTAAAACATTTTAATTTTTGCATAATTTATTAATTGGAATCAAATTCTATTTTTATATAATACTCATTTGTTTTAATTGTTTTTTTCTTGCCAATTACTATAACATACAGCAGCCGATTATGCAGTGAAAGTTTTATTATTATAAAATTACAATAACACAGCAATTATACTAATATTTCATCTCTCTGGTTTACAAAGCACTATCATTTTTTCCATTAAAATACAAATACATAATTGTGAGTTATGTTTTAAATGCTTTATCATGAATGTCATTATCATTTTAATTCTAAACATTGGCTTTCACATAGTGTCATAAAACAGATACTGACTAAAATCTTGCTGAATGAAATTTATTCAATATAAAACTATGCATCCACAACTTCTATATATAGTTTTAAATCATGTTGCACACCATGCTAATCCTTCCTTTGTGCTAACACTGATTAAAACCTGCTGGTAAAAAGCTTCATCCTTAGGCTGTGTCACTATTTGAATTGATAATGAAGACAGCTGTGCTTGTGAATCCATGACTCATAGAGCTGCTTTTTCTTGCTTATCAGAGGCAGAGAATCTAATTCAAAGTGTCATGCGTGCAGTCAGGTAGCATGACTTTTCCTTTTGCAAACTAATATGGAAGGGTCTTATCCTAGAGAGGTCACTATTGGCCACTGTCAATATAGTACTGACTTCTACACATACACAGAGATGTGGCTGTGACATTCTTACAGATACAATGAAGGGACAGAAACAAACCAAAACATTGTGCTTTGTCAGTCAATTAGTGCATTTTATTATTTCTATTTAGCTATGGCTAAGCTTTCATATGTTATTCTTTTCTGAAATGTCTAGCTGATTGATATTGAACTGTAATTTATATCAAAATAAAGGAACACATGCATTTTAAGAATCTAGTGCAAGATCTATAGTGATAAGTTGATCAAATAGATGATGTAAATGTGCCTTCTAATTAGCCTCTGCAATTTCAAGCACATTAATTGCTAACAGGTGCAAAATTTTCAGCAGCAAACACTTGAAATGAAAATAGAATAGGCTTTACTGGGATTTAACATAACAGTGTTTTTAGCATAAAAACGGAGAAAAATAAAACAGTTGCCAAAGGCATAAGGATCTGATCTATGACTGGTGTGTGGAATTATTAAATGGGTGGGTTACAAATGGGATACATGCTGGAAGATGATGCACATTTATTTATAGTTGTTTAAAAACATGGTTTTGCACATCTGAGGTGAAATGATTCTGTTCTCACCATATCTGTGTCTGAGACAGGACCGAAACTGGTGACATAGATATCAGTCTTCACAGTGGTTACTCGGTCTAAAAAGGAAGGTTAAAGAGAACAGAAATTTAACATTAAAGTGAAAATATCTGTAAAATAGTAAACTAATGCACAATCCTTTTCAGTGTTATCTTGAATGTCAAATGTATGAAAGCCTCTTTTTCTGCACAGATTTTATTTCTGCCTTCATACAGCTGCTATTGTATGTGTAAGATAAATTGATGTCTTCTACCTTGGTGCTGTCTTTTGCTTCCTCTTTTTGTCTGTGTAGTAGTGAAAAGCTTTCTGTATGTGCTGCTTCTATGTTTGTTTGTCCTTAAATATGTATCTCCCTTATGTTATGTCTGATAGGCTCTGCTCTTCTGTATTTCCTTTGCTCTTTCTCTTGTGCATTTGCATGGCTGCTTCAGAAAGCCACTTCATTCTGTTTGGCTCTTATTGCTGCTTAGATGTACTACTAAAGTGTTGTTTGTTATTCCAAGTAATACATTTTAAAGTGAGCCTCTGGGATTATTAGAAACCTCTGTTGTTAAAGACTGGCAGAAATTTGACTCCTACACATGGATGTGTTGGGCTGAGGTAAAACAAAATGATAAATTACCTATAACTGACATATGGCAGTACTGGCCATTTTATTCTAACTTCAACTTTTATTTGGTTGGATGCTAAAATGTAACTTGCTTCATCAAAATGAAATGTTTTTATATATTTTGGGGAGTTGTAAAAGGCAGAACATTTATATATCGAGGAACATCTAAAGTTTGATAAATCCAAAACGTAAAACATTAAATGAAAATCGGGTTCCCTAAAGGATATAATTTACTGTTTAAATATGTGGAGCACATTTAAAACCTCAGGGTGCTTTACTGGTTTATTAATAGATTGGTAATGTAGGTTGGTTAATTCATCGCACAGGGTGGAATGAAAGCTGCTTTCAAAAACCTTGAAGCCTTGATGTTTTTTTCCCTTGCAGCCCCCTTTTCCAAAATACATTTTTTGAACTCGAGTACTTCATAAACACTCTTGAAAATGATCCTGCCATGAAGAGGCAATGGAAAAACATGAGGATGTAAATCTATGCAGAGTTAGAGCATACCTTCTAGACTTATCTGAAGCCATCTGATTTTTGCATTACATATATTTAATATATTACATTACAAAATACATTTACAAGATCAGATGGTTTGGGATCTTAATTAGCAGAAGACACAAAGGGTAATTGCATTTAGTAAAGTGGATTAGATGTAGTGCAAACTTAATTATCAAAGTACATATATTAAATCTGTAATGATATCTCCATTGTCATTTGTATGTATTGCAAAGCAGTATAGAAAATATTAGTTATATTGATTAGTTACTTGTCAATAATAAATAGTAGAAAGACTGAAATGCGACATTTTTTTGCTAGTGGGAGTTTTTGTTCTGATTACCTGGTTAAATAAATTAAATTCAATTAATTTATTTCGAAAGTAGCTGCTTTAGAACCCTTTTTGACTCTTGATTGTGACAAGACTTAAGAATTATCTAGCATTTTGTAGTGAGACTTTACGCTAATTAAGGTCTAAAGCATTAAATAAATCTGCCCCAAATATTCATTGTGCACTTTTACTGCAATATAAATGTACTGACTTCTTCATCTTTCAACCACCGAGTCGCTATAGTGTAGATCTACATATTTACCTTTGCAGAGTTTCCTGATGCACCCATCCTATTTACCTGAGCTTGGGACCACTAATTTATAAACCCTCAATGGCCAGGATAATTTAGTATCTTAAGTTTAACCATTGACATTTGAGATGTGAGGGAAAACTGGAAACCCCACAGAGGGAGAGCAACTTCGATTATTTGAGACTTAATTCAAATAAATTTTTTATGTTGTTTAACGAATACAATTGAACTACATTTTCTGACCTTGAGAAGATGACGAATGATCCAGATTATTGTTGCATGAATGTAAAGTAGCTGGCTTTTGCTAAGAATATGCAGTGCACATAAGGTTGTTTTTTTCCCAATGAGGGCAATGTTCATACAGAGACTGCCATCCCCTGGGAAATCCTCTAGCTAAAGCTCTTAGAATGAAATGTGTTCAAACATCCAGTATTGTCCTCCAGATGCCAACAGTCTGACTTCGACAGTATTATTGATGCTGACTGATCTCCTGCTTTTTATCACAATCCCTTTTTTCTCTTTTGCTCTATCCCATCTCACTGTCACTCTATTCTTTATGTGCCTGTTTTAAATTCTGCTTTAAGTAACAAGACAGCTTTTTATTACAGAGCCCTCTCTCTCTATACATATATAGATAAATATATAGATATTGATATCAGGCCATTTATATAGGTAAACTTATCCCTTGTTTGTGCGCTCTTGTCTATTTGTTAGTTCACTGCAATGCTAAAAATCATCCACCACTCAAATAATACCTGCTCTGTGATCATCCTGATCAATGGAAAACAGAGGAAAGGAGACTTACAAAGTATGGATCACAGATGGACCACATTTTGTAATTGTAAAACTAAATAATGCATCTATATGGCAAGAGAAAGTAATAAAATACAGAAACAATAACTTGGTAGTAGTAGTAACTGATCTGACAAATCTGACAGGTTGTAATGTTGATGCTGATTGTGTATGTACATGGATGTACCTAGGGAAACATTCTACTGTGCATTACAGGCAGTCAGCAGCTTTGTTTTGTTTAGAAACCTCTTTTCAATAATAAGAGGTTTATCACATAGCTTTGCTTTCATCCCTGCTTAGTGCTGCTGTAGTTGCAATATCATTTTAAAGGTAAGTCAATAGTATCTTGAGGGCAAACCAATAATCAGATATATGCTTATCCTGCTCCTGGGTGTGTTGTTTATTAGACCATCAAATCCTCAATTCAGTGACAATAAAACTGTCCCCTTAGACAGTAAGAAATAGTTTACTGGTGATTATTAACTGCACAAGAATTAAAAACACAAAGCCATTGATGGGAATATAATATTAGGTATTTGATTTAAGATGTGAGGGCTGTTTGAGGCAGAGGCCACATTTGTTTTGTTTTTTTTTACAAATTACATGCAATTTTAAAAATTGAATGCAATGTGTAACATGGTGGTTTGGACACAGGTCATCCTCTATTATATCCTTCTATTATTAAGTAATTACTTCACAAACACTGAAAAGCCATAAATAACTTTAAAGCTTTTCTAAACCTTTTAACATTGACTTCATTGAGACAACATTGAGTTGGGTCCCTGGATTGTCCATTAACATACAAACTGTTCAGTTCATATATATTTATGTCAGAGAAATTAGGCACATACAAAATAACCTCCTTAGAGATCTTATTCCACTTTATTTTCATCTTAAATGTATCTACATACACATTTAGAGGATTTATGAGACATTATTTTACTTAAGTTAAAATGCTCATTAGAGGTGGCAGTAGATGGACAGAGGCGCACTAATTTATAATTGACTTCCTTATGTATGTTTTACATACCAAAATGTCTATTCTATTTATTATTCATCATACAGTTAAGACTCCTCAAGCGCTTCAGAAAGCTCTTGCTACTTGTTACAGTAACTGATGCTGAAAAAAGTTATTGATCTTTACTCCATGGGCTACCAGTCAAAGTACAGTGCTTACAAAACGCAGATGTTGCTTTCATTCTTTTAAATAATGACCATATATATATATATGTGGGTGTATATGTATGAATATATTTGGAGTTGGATTTATGAATTATAACTCTTAAAGTGAAAAGTAAAACAAATCATTATTGTTTAAACAAATCATATTAAATTAAATTCACATTTAAGAACAAAAGCATTAGGATGTTTAGTAGCAAAAAAAGAAGGTCAGATACTGTAACAGATAATTAGACAGGCAAAGGTGGCTGAATTTCCACCAAATTTGAATCAAGAGAAAAATTGAAGGTCAGTGCTGTGAGTTATCTTTTTATCATATCATCACCTACTTAAAAACGAAG
Organism: Corydoras sp. C115; assembly: GCA_019802505.1. Lineage (NCBI taxonomy): Eukaryota > Metazoa > Chordata > Actinopteri > Siluriformes > Callichthyidae > Corydoras > Corydoras sp. C115. Next base: position 4,088,521 of record JAFMOC010000031.1, on the reverse strand, counting down.
GGACAGACATGACCTAAAAAAATTTTTTTTAAATGTCTGGCGACTGGCTTTTTAAACGTGGCAGGTACTTGCATCGAAATTAAATGCAAGCAGTTATTAAAGGTTTTTCCAAATTTGTTTTACAAGTGGCTATATTTAACTTCATCATTTAACAAACACGTAACATGAAACAGTCTGAGTAACTTTGGAATAGGATCTTGCTTAAAGGCCTGGAAGGCTTAGAATAAATAGAACTATGGAAAGATTATTTTAGTTTGCAATTAGTTTGCATTCTCTTGCCACAGATTGGGAAAAGCATATTTAACACCATTCAACCAGAAGGAAACTTGCGAAGTGAAGTCCAGTCATGTGCATACCACGGGCACATACATTCACGTCACTAAATTGCTCCACAACAGCAGTCACAAATAGTTTCTGATTACCTGTTCTTTAAAAAAAAAAGTATTGCCCCATCTTACCTCCTAATCCAGGCCTGAGTCGGTTGTCATAACCATCTAGCAGTCGGTCCAGAATGCGTGTGAATAGAGTGATGTTATTTTTGAAGGCATCTGTTGAGGAATCTGCAGAAACTGACCTACAAAGTAAAAAGAATTTAGGTTAGAAAATTTTTCACAAATACGCTTTTACATCCTAAAAACCACAAATACTTTAAATGCCAAAGGGACTATTTAAGAGCTGTTTATCTGTTTTGTGTTCTCTGCTCATTGCTATGCTATTGCAATGCCATGCTAACTTTGCAAACCAAGACATGGGAAAAGGATGGAACAGAGAATGTATGATTTGTTTTTTTATTTATATATATATATATATATATATATATATATATATATATATATATATATATATATATATATATATATATATATATTTTATTATTATTATTATTATTGTAATTGTTTTTGTTGTTGTTGTTGTTTTTGTTGTTGTTGTTGTTAATAATTGCTATAGCCAGAAGATTCTACCAATGGTAACGTCCATATGAATATTTTTAAGCAATTACTAAATGTTTTGAGACAACCTATTATCATCTATCCCATAAGGCTTCACACAGAACTATCACATCAAAACTGGAACAGCTGCTTTTTTGCTCTCTTTCTAGCATCAACAACCCAGTGGAACAAAAATGTAGCTCTATTCAAAAAGAAATGTGTTAATAATCTGTTAGGGACTAACAATATACACAGAACTGTAGAAGTACAAGAATATCACACTTTCTACTTTTGAAAAGTAGCAATCTACATGTCATTTACACATTGTGCAGACATAAACTGTTTACGGTTTTTACGTTTACAGCAAACATAAAAATACAAGATGACTTCACTAAATCAAGTTAATAATATTCAAAAGTACTTTATTTTGTAAGAGTGTATAAATGACAGCCTGCATGTGTACCATTACCTACCAAGCCACTATGTTTATGTTGTTTAGTGCAGTGTAGACTTTATATGCTGAATTACTCTAACTGCCTTATTCCCAATCAAATATTTACCTACAGAACTATAAGCATAACACACACCCCTCTCTCTTGTCCTATCTGACATCACTAATCAAACCTTTATCAATTATTCTATATTTATTAAGCACTGCTTTGCTGAACTTGAACCTTGCTTACTTGAAAGACAAAGTACTTGACTCACTCTAAACACATTTTCTAAAGACTGCAAATGTTAACAGTCAGGAAGATACAAAATATTTAATATTAATGTGGCACAGACATTCATTTAAGGTTGATCAAAGAACCAAAACTGTGTTTTAAAAAAAAAACAAACCTTTATGCAGTAAACCGCAGCTCTGACTGTGGCTGAATGTTCCAAAAGTATAAGTTTGGGGCACAGTGTACCTTCCGCACTGTCATAATGCTAAATCACAAGTGTTAAACCACCATGATTAAATATTTTATAATGCAAAGCATTTTAAGCTTAGATAGCAGCTAAAGGATAAATGTTTTGTTCAGCATCTTATTTATGCATGCTGTTCTGCCATCCAATAAATCCCTGTTTATAGAGCCAATCAATTTTGGCTTGCTTAAGATTGGCCACAGACCCAAGTATGTTTTATAAGGTTAGAGAGCCTTTGTGCATTGTGGTCAATTTGGATGTTTTACTGTCTAACAGGGCACGATGTATTGTGCAGTAAAACAATAGGTGACTGGACAAATTTCAGGTCAGTTTCCAAGCCTGGAATGAATGTGTAAATAATAAAGTCTCACTTTCACTACAGCCCAAACAATTTTTCAACATAAGTGTTTCCATTATTGAAAATATGACATACCTTTTTTAACTTAATATATGTAATTTAAGAGATGATCGTGGTCATTAACAGTCATTTAGAGTCATTTTTAATATATTGAGTGCATGCATTTACAACTAATTCAAGATAAAAAGTGATAATAGGAGATATTTCATAATGCAATCGTTTTTTTAACCTAACAAATACTTTTATTTGCACATAGTTTAGTTTTGATATTTGTTTTTCAAAGCCACCTACGCATGAACGAGCTAACTAAACCATTCATTCACTTCATATATTAAGCATTGACATCTAGTGGAACCCAAGATTTCTTCTCTTAATTCCCACTAAAATGTGGCTTTGATTTGGTAACAGAACGTTCAGTTGTGTACTTGTGAGCTCAATTTCCTGTGCGCAACATGCACAGATTACGCACGGAGCAAGCTGGAAAAGGACAGGTTAATGGACAGGGCAGACTTAATATCCGCTACTAAAGGTTACCAATTAGGCTACACAAACAAGCAAATGGAAGAAAAACAACGGACACCAAAAAGAAACAACAAAGAGAACAGAAATCTTAGCCTGTCATCCAAATTCTTACCTCGTGCGCCAAAATAACGGCAAAGACGCGCAAAGCACCAAACAGTGAATTGTGACCAGTTTCCCCCTCATTTCTTCACACCTACAGAAAAAAAAGGACATATGGCAATATGACACTATACAAATAAATGAATTAATCGATCTAGTAAACAAGCCGTGTGTAGAACAATGCGCGTCAAAATACAAATGATGTCGGCACCAAAGACAAGTGTTCACCTTGCAATTGTTTAGCAGCCTCAATGAATGACCTGGTTAATAGCTGCTGCCGCGAAGCGCATGGAAATCACATTCAGCAGTCTATTCCCACCTCGATTTCATACAGCACTTAGTATTCAGTGTCACGCAAACGCGCCTGTGCTGAATTAAAAATCCTCACCTGCCGAGCCGCATCAAATGCATCAGAACTGGACACTGAAGTTACTGGTGCTCATCTTATTTACATTACACACCTTATAATAAAGGTAGGAGCGCGCACCTGAGCGCATGGACAGTCCGTGCGGGATGCACAGCACCACCACGCGCGCGCAAACCTCCTCCGTGCGTCCAACAATGCTTGGGTTTGGGAAGACACCCACCTGATACACCCGCCGCCAGTCTCCTAGTGCGGTCTTCCCCGTTGCAAAATGCTTCTTTTTTTTTTGTTCAGTTAAGAGATGTATGTAGGTTAATGTTGCTGGATGGTAAAGTTATTCTTGAGGCGCGGGTGCCAAATCATATACAGAAAGGCGCGTTGGAGGAAGAAACAAAGAAAGCACCGCGCGTTATTAGATTCCCATCAGTGAGACGCGCAGTGAGAGCTCAGGCGCATCCGCACCTGATGGAACATAGATCGACAAATCTTTCGGAGAGAGCGGATCTGTCTCACACTATCACACAATGAACACTTTACATGATTTTTTTTTTCTCGAGGGAAAGAGAGAGAAAAAAATGCATCACTGCTGGGTCCTAAAGGTAGCTGAGTTAGTATTTGAGACATGGCTTATGATGAGCTCTTTGCTGTTTTTTTTTTTTTTTTTTTTTTTTTTTTTTTTTCTACTTTCATTTTACTGTTCTTCATTCAAGTCTGTTCTCATATGGCCTTGGTATTTATTTTACAGATTTGTAATTATTGTGGGGCAGCAGTAAGGCGTAGTGATTAGCACGAGTTTCCATTTTCTCCCACGTCCATGCGGTTTCCTTTGGGTTCTCCAGTTTCCTCCCACAGACCAAAAACATGAATTCAAGGTGAATTGACTCCTTTAAATTGTCCCTATCTAATTTGCGTCTATGCAGTGTGTGCGTCTGTGTGAGTGAGTGTGTGCCCGCCGATGGATTGGCATCATGTCGCGGGTGTATCTGTCCAGCACCCAAGACATTCTTGGGCATAGGAAATCCCTATGCCCAAAATATTTATTTTGATCAAATATCTAGACCCACTTTATAAAGAAATGTATTAAGCCATGCCCAGCGATGGATTGGCGCCCTGTCCGGGGTCTATCTGCCCAGCGCCCGAGACGTTCTCCCCTGGATGGGCATGGGGAACCCCACCGCGACCCTAATAGAGGATAAAGCGGGAGATAATGAATGAATGAATGTATTAAGCCACAATTAAGTCAACTAATTCTACATGTCATTTCACTTGGTTCTTTTGCCACAGATATATAAAATCAAGCACGTGGCCATGAATTCCAGCATAACTGTGTCCTAGTGCAAAATGCAATTTGGGTGATTTGGTGGGGAAGAACTGGACTGGCTCTGACAGAGCCCTGACCTCAAACCAATCAGCACCTTAAAGATATATTTTAAAAGAGCCGCTTGACCTTATTAATATTCCTCTGGTTGAATGGACAAAACTGCATATATATATCCAATACTATTTGTAATTTTGCAACTAGTAAACCAAATATCAATTCTATACACACACTTCCTACTTAGGTCCCTGGACCAAGGCTCATCTTAAGTAGTTGAAACATCAATAAAAGCATGTGCTGTTGCTAAATGAGTCCATGTTTCATTTTGTCTTCAGAGGTGGAAGGTTGACAGATGTAGCATTCCGCTTATAAAAGATAAATGATACCATCCAGCCTATAACCTACGTTAGGTGCAAAAGCTAGTATCTGTTATGCATAAGTGTCCATGCCACAGCATATTTACTTCTCTGTTTTATTGTAAATGGGCTAAAAATGGATTTTTCTGAACAATGACATGAACACTCACCTGTACGTTTTGATTGGATTTCATCAGTGATCCTGTAATTCATCTTCCTTGACGTTTCCTTCTGACTCCAATTATTTTTGTATTTTTTGTGAATAAGCAACAAACTGTAGACCAAACATCAGCTACCTATTTTAACATGCATGTTCTCAATTTGTTTAATATAGAAAATCCTCTTGACACAGATTGTTTCCAAACAGAACTTCAAAATAATATTTCAAGATAAAATATATAAAAATGTTATTTCATTAAAATATGTGATTAATATTTGATACTGTTAGGCTATCTATAACAGTTCTACTTGCAGTTTCTAGTTAGGGTGTAGAATCACACAAATCAATATTCTGTCTCTATAGCACTAAGTCATAAATTCAGTTTAAGACTGCACAATGCTAATATGTGGAGATAGAAGTCAATGAGACAAGTGTTACAGGAAAAGGAATGAAGTGAGCAAGTTGCTGATTGACTTTATGTTTATATAAATATTATTTAGTTTTTTTTCCATATTTTGTTTTGTCATTTTGATGAGCTCCGCAATCTAATTTATGTTGATACAGTTCATTGTTTAACTAAGAGAACAGATTGTATTACACGTATTCCTTTATTGAAACAAGCTAAATGTCCACCATATATATCCAACCTGCATTCCTATAATAAAAAGGAGACTTAATCCTCAAGAAGTGCTAAACACACACCCACACACACATACACCCACCCACACATACATCATTCTGTGATGGGCACTGACTGATTTGCAAGCAATAAGAATAATGATATGGGTTATTAGCCTTTTATAATTAGAAAGTTTCCTGAAGCCACTGCAAACTGCAAAGACAAATTAAGATGGCCTGTTTAAACCACAAATGCAATGACTAAATTACTTTTTACTGAAGTATCTATTTTTCACTTTGTATTTTGGGTTTTCTAATTTAATTGAAAGTCTTTATTAAAGGAAGGAGTAATGTTTAAGCAGGAGCTGATCAATGAGACTTGGCTTTTACAAGTACTATTTTGAGCTTTGTGAATGAGCTGTAATATCTCATGCATTTCCTTCATTACATTCATAACCTATAAATAAAAGCAACACAATGCAGAGCTGAAATGCAAAATGAATGAAAAAAAAGGCAGATAGTAAAATAAAAATACAAAAATCAGAGGACATAATGAAAATAGCATAATAAGTCAACCAACAGAATGTTGAATTTGCTCTGCTGCAAACCAAGTCATGATTGGAATAGTAAGTAGTATGCTTTACCTTGTCAGTAATAGGTGTCAATTTTGTAAAATTCTATGCAATTTGGGTTTGGAAGCTGACAAGTTGACAGCAAAAGAAGAACAATGAGCGAACGTCTGTCTAGTTTTTATATTGTATAACACAATGTCAGTTCTTGTCTGAAATAGTGCTGTAAGTGCTTTGTGTAATTGTGTCTTTACAAGGTTTGTTATTATAAATATTTTGAAATACTTGAAAATATATCAATATCATTGACTGAGTGTGAGCAGTCATGTTGAAATTATGTCATTTGTTGAGACTCTGGAACCTTTCCAGAGTTGAGACTCTGGAATTTTTCCTCATTTTGCATATTTAGTAAGCTAGTAAAATAAATCCACATAGACACACGTAGTACATGAACATTCCACATAAAAAACCTATTTCACTCTATTAAAATATTTAACCAATTTCAATATTCAGTCATTACCCTCAAGCTATTTCCAAATTCAAAACAGCAAACCTATTATTTGAAGAGCAGGAATATGATGTTGCAAGCTGAATTAGGCACCAGGTCTATTCAACTGAGATGAAAACATAGTCATAAACTTGCATAATCTTTGTAATAAATACTTCACATATGTAATTAAGCTAAAACTAAATAAATATGCCTACACAGGGTGCAAATATAAATACAATTAAAGCATATAAATGGAATTTTGAGTTTTAAAGAGTCAGACCTAGTCACTTACCTAATGAGCATTATGGTCACTTGTGTTTAATTAACATAGTGAGTAAATAATAAAGTAATAATTAAAGTAAGATTAATTTTACAGCACTTGCACACACTGCAGGTTGTGTAATCTGTGTGTAATCTTTATTTCCCTCCACTCATTTCTAAAAATTACATTCATGTGGTGCTCAGCAGTACATAATGTCTTATAAAGCACAAAAATGGAGATCCATAATGAGAGACTGTTTTCTGAGTGATTAAATCCAGTGCTAACAGAACCTCAGGTGTTTATTTTTCACACTAATGAATATGTGCATCCTTATATGCATTCTAATATGGTGGTCAACCTGAACACCAAGCCAGGCAAGGTAAGAACTCATGCCTTATGAGATAGTTGTGTGGTGATGTTTAAATGCATGGCACTTTACACACAGTGTATTTGCGTGTGGCACAGTGTATTTGTCACTGTAATGAGTCACCACTGATGCGAGACATTGCCTCGTTTCAACAGTGACAGTGTTAACATGGAGGATGAATAAAGCAAACCAACCATGCATTCCTCTGGCGGCAGTAGCATCATCTGTCACACACTGGCCTTAGCACTGATACAAATGCCCTCATTAGGCAGGCTATCACAGGAGTATCCCGTTTTTATGAGTTTCCCAAAGTGGCTCCACTGCAGAGTAATTGTTGGGGTGCCAGATTTGTTCCCCCCTGGCCACATAATTCAGAATGTGAAGACATAAATTTGGCGTTTCAGCATCCCTCGTTGAAGATGGATTAAAACAAGTAACAACCATTATCTTACCACAGTCTTACAACATTCATTATTATATTAAACCAATATCAGAAACAAATGTACATTTATTCAAATGTTCTGGAATTATTGCTTATATATTTAATGATGTTAGATGCGAAGGCCTCACTCACAATTTTCATTATAAAGGTGATTTAAAAGTTTCAATTAGTCAGGGGAAGTAAAGGAAAAATGCAAGCAAGCTAACAGTAAAAGTTTTTGTCTGTCTTTTAATCTTAAATGTTAATCTTGGATTACTTATTAGCAAAAAAAAAAAATGAGATGGTAATTTAAGATTGAAGATCTTGCTTAGGGATGAACAGAAATGCCACTGTGTATAAAGACTGATATGCAGGTGTTTCCTCGCTTGTGTAAATATAAACATGAGACAGTAAAGAATTTAAAATATGCAGTATTTTGTTATTAGAATGTGAAAAATTAATAATGTCTTCAATGTGTTTTTCCTCAAATCAATCATAAAATCAATTATATTTTCACACATAAACACAAATATTATATGGATCATGTGATATTGCACTCTTCCTTAAGTGAACGTTCTCATATTCAGTGAATAAATCAGGTTACTTACATTGAAATATCTTTTCTAAAGTGCAAGAGGAAGCCAACTTAAGAATACAACCATTACTAATGTAACATGAAACCTACTACATGCTTTCTGTAGGAGGTTTTGTGACTTGCTGCTAAGAGGCAAATGCTATAATCCACTTTATATTTCTGAATGTCATCAAGTCCATAACTAATTGTTACTGGAGGTTACTTATGGTACAGAAAGTTGTTCTCTTTCTCATTGACTTTATTACATACTTCTTGTTTCTGTTGTCCATTTCATCAGCTACGCTTTCCATATACATCAGGCCTGGGCAATTCATTCTCCTAATTGCCGCATTAGAAACTAGCACTGTTGTTGTGGAGGGATGAACCAATAGGCTAAAAAATATATAAATATATAAAAAATATATTTGTATTGTGTGCAATTTTGTATTTGTATTTTCATTTACTTTGTTTACACTGTACTTTATTTGATTTCGAACTTAACTTCAACCTGATCCAGACAGGAACATCCATGGGGGCAAATATGGCCCTTGAGCTGTTCATAGGATTCATATAGTGGTTGCCGGTGCTGTGTCTGATCCACTTATAACAGCACAACACACCCTTATGTAAAGAAAAGTTTCAGATATAACAAAATGCCTTTATAGAATATATATATATATATATATATATATATATATATATATATTTGTTTTTTAAGTATGATGGAATTAATTAGATGTGTTCTCATTAGAAAATGAAACAATTTTACTGTGCCGTTTTTAACATGTCAGGTCCTCATAAAAATATTTTTTCAAATATATATCAAGACAAAAATGGTTCCTGTGACTCAGTCACAGCACATGTCTAATTAACACAAAGTGCCAGTCATGATTATCAGTGATTAGAGACCCAGATTAATTCTCCACACCAAGCAATTGCCTCAGATCTTCCCATGCATGAAGGCTTTATGACCTCTGTTGTTTATAGTCGTCCACACGTTGGCCTTGACCTTCCCTATTTTATTGAGTCAGCAATATTGATCCCTTTGAAACTTTATAATCAGGCCGCTGTCTGTCAATATTTTCTGATTATGATTCAATTCAAACAGCACCAACATTAATCTTCTATATCTTATAATACATCTAAAATACATCTAAACCTTTCATGAACTTGTACAGAAAAGCAAAGTCTATTTTTCCCGTTTTTTTAAGCGAAGTACATTCGTATAGAATCAAGTCTGAGGAAATTACTATTTAGAATTGAAACACAGAGCACGCTCAGGAAATATGTTCACACTGATAATTTAAACATAATTGATATAATTTCTACTGCTCTAATTCGGTTAGCTCTCTTCTGAATGCACAATTAGATGTTACATTTGATTACCACACTGACAAATGTCCACACCAAAGGAAAAAAACCCCCTGTAAATCAGGAATACTGTTGCTTTAATTCTTATTAGACTAAAAGTGCCACTGTGTAAAGGAAATTATCACTTTAACAAAACTTTTTCCACAACATAGTGTTTGTGTCGGTGGGTTTTATCCTGTTCTTTGATAACTAAGGCTGCGTATGAACTCACTTAATGTCAAGGTGAGAACGGGTGGTGCGTCCAAATGTGCAGTAGATATCATAAAGTTATTAAAATATCTCTGAATGACCTAAAAATTAAAGCCATTTTTAAGTAAGCATCTTCAGAACAATGTGCTATCCCACAACTTAATTTATCTGAATCACATGAGGGAGAGAAAATGTGTGAGGGGTCTATTTACAAGTGTAGGCTTAAATAAAACCAATTGTAGGATTAAATAAAACCACAAAAATTTAAAACATATATATATATATATATATATATATATATATATATATATATATATATATATATATATATATATATTTTCCAGCACAAAATTGTAATGACTTGAAACTTTTACTGTTGTGGTGTGACATTGTCTTTAACCACCCACCCTCCACTTCACACTTACTTATTCAGTCTACTGCATTACCAGCAGTACATACTATCTCAAAACTAGTTGGCTACTTTATACTTTGGTAGACAGTTTTGTATGCAAGTCACATCCTATAATCAGACGGCACGGTGGCTTAGTGGTTTAGCACGTTCGCCTCTCAGCGCTAGGGATTCCCGGTTCGAATCCCCATCTGGGTGGAGTTTCCATGTTCTCCCCGTGTCTGCGTGGGTTTCCTCCGGTTCTCCGGTTTCCTCCCACAATCCAAAGACATGGATCAAGTCAATTGAATTCTCAAAATTGCCCCATAGAGAGTGTGTCTGTGTGAGTGAGTGTGTGCCCAGCGATGGATTGGCGCCCTGTCCTGGATGTATCTGCCCAGCGCCCGAGACGCTCTCCCCTGGATGGGCATGGGGAACCCCACCGCGACCCTAATAGAGGATAAAGCGGGAGATAATGAATGAATGAATCCTATAATCTTTCATTTTGATTTAAAAAATAATAATATAAAAAAATAAATAAAACATCTTTATTTTCTATACGTATTTGTTCCATTGCATAGCTTATGTGGATGCAACTTATTCTGTACTTTATTTCAATCATGCTGCAGAATATACGTGACCTTACAGCTTATTGCATCACTTTAGTGAGTTTAATGCCAACTGCTTTCCATGCTGATCATGTAAGTGTTTTTGCGACGGCCACAGGAGAGTTTGCATTGAATTGAGTTGAATGGCTGTTTATTAGCGTGGACAGTATGTTTGGAACCCGTTCGCACGAAAAGAACGGAACGCAAATCACGTTGAAACTTATTCCCTACAGGCATCCAGAGGAAGTGCAGACTACTTATTATCTTACAGTGACATCTTGTGGTCACTATAAGTCATGTTTTTTAATTTAAGACTTGTGTGCAGTGCAGAAAACTAAACTCATTCATTCATTCATTCATTCATTATCTCCCGCTTTATCCTCTATTAGGGTCACGATGGGGTTCCCCATGCCCATCCAGGGGAGAACGTCTCGGGCGCTGGGCAGACACACCGAGGACAGGGCGCCAATCCATCGCTGGGCACACACTCACTCACACAGACACACTCTATATGGGGCAATTTTGAAAATTCAATTGACTTGATCCATGTTTTTGGCCTGTGGGAGGAAACCGGAGAACCCGGAGGAAACCCACGCGGACACAGGGAGAACATGAAAACTCCACCCAAATGGGGATTCGAACCGCTGAGAGGCGAACGTGCTAACCACTAAGCCAAGGTGCCGCCGAAAGCTAAACTAAATATTTAAATATTTTATTCTTGCTATGACTCTGATTTACAGATATGATTTGCACACTTTGTGATCTGATGTGAGTATGTACATGATGAGCATCCTTGTATTTAGTGACTTATGCTTTTGTTTTGTATGATGAAACAGAATGCTTTTGAACATTTTAATTTAACAATTAAACTGAATGTTTTATTAAGAACGCGCAACAAGCAAAGGCTTTTGGTACCCCGAACTCTTAATTATTTCATATTATATATGAATATCTATACTATATCTCTTTATTCATGGTTTAATTCTATTACATATTTGAATATATAAATTAATGATTTGTTATGTAGTTTAATTACAATAAAACAATTTTATGTGTGTGAACAGTGATCCAAAATGTATTGTCTCCTAAGTTTAGATAACCCTGTTTAAATGACATATTTTTAAAATTTTTCTAACTGTAAGTGGAAAAATCAGCTAAAAACTTTTACTTTTGTAAGATTTAAGTACCTTCAAATGGAAGGTACAATGTGTCAGTAAGAAATAAACCTGACTTGTTTTATCCTTAAACTTTCACCATTGTTGTTAATTATTCGGTATCTATTGCCATGGTGGTTGAGTGCCTATTATTGTTTTCTTTAAAACATCTGTACCTACTAACTCCAGGTTATGTGGTAAAGACACAAATGGCGCATTATTAGAAACATAAGCATTAAAAAAATTACACTGAGAAAGTCCATACCATTTTATTTCCTGCATACTGGCTTGAAAGTTGCATGACCGTGTAAATTTACAGATGTCCTTAATAAAGCGGCTGGTAAGTGTAGGCAAAGTATTTTAATATAGTGCATAGACCTGCTTGCATGCTTCTGTCTACTGTTTCCTGGGTAACTAAAGTGTGGGATGAGAAAAGCACAGGCAAACAATAAGAATAGAAAGAGATCAGAAGTCTTATGACATGAGCTTTTAAATGTCAGTAACCAGCAGCTCTCTCTTGTTTCAAGTTATTTTCATTTTACTGTTCTTGCAACATGATTCCTGTGATGTATGCAAAAATAAAAACCCCTAAAGTCATTGTTCCTATGCTGAAAAACTTTAATATTCATTGTTTAGTTTCAAAATCTGTGAATGGGTTATTATGTTATTTTACATTAATATGTTTATATATTATTCATATATTATATGTTTTTTTTCATATATTAAACTCTGCTTAAAAATTTGTGTCACCTTTAAAAAAATAACCTGATAACATATCTTACATAAGTTTCATCATTAGTTGAGTGAGCTATTTATAGGTACGAGTTCATAAATAGAAATTAGAAATGTATTCAAATTATTGTATTCACATAGTTAATAAGATGGTTGATTCCAGCATTAGGGTTTATTTAAAAGATCAGTATGTGGAGCAGCACAATATGTTACATAATTTTCAAAAACATTTAATGAATAATTGATTAATTTATTTGTATTTAGGACTACATGACTCATAAAGGAGAGCGAGAGAGAAAGGTTTAAATTTTAACCAAATTGAATGTTTTTTGTCTATGCCCCTCTCCCGACCGCACTGAATATACTTGCCCTTACTGTTGATAGTCTTAGGGTGTCTACAAATTGTATTGCTAATTCATCTGAAGTGGTTTCCAAGGAAACCGTTACTATGGTTATATCACTGTTAGTCATTTGTGTTAAAGCTGATTGGGTTAAAAATGATATTAAAAATTAAGTGCACTCCAGAACCTCAGTTGACATAACACCCTGTCAACAAGACTCTCTCTCTCTCTCTCTCTCTCTCTCTCTCTTTATTATGTGGCTATTATAAAAAAATGTGTAGGTGTGTAAGTGACAAGCATTTTTTTTGCACAAATTTTACTAGTGAATTAATATATAATACAATCAACATATGCGAGAGCACTAATCAAATTGTTTTTGTGGTTTATGGAACCCATCAGAAAAAAATACACATAGAACTTTAAATTAGTCTTGTCTAGAAATAACTGCAACAAGCTGCTGTATAGCTTTAATTCTAAAAATAATCAAACTGCAGTTGTGCAGGAAAAATGTGTATGACCAGGTCACATTTGTAACGTAGGCAGAGAAATCTAGTTTACTAGACATGACTGCAGTCTTTCTTATTCTGCCGTATAAGTTCAGCTGTGGAATTTTTAGAGAGAAGCTGTAAAAAGATCTTGACATGGGGACATGTTGCCAGAAGTAAAGCAGCTCAGACTTGCCATAATTGATGAGGATCTATGTTCTTTCAACATGCAGAGATACAAGCTGGAAATGAGGTGTCTAAAGGAAGAGGATTTGTTGGGAATCATCAGCATAGCAATAACCAGAGAAGCCATGGGAGCATATGACTACACTAGGAGTGTGGGTGTAAAGAGAGAAATAAAGCAGGCCCTACACTCAGTCTTTTGAGACTCCTGCAGATAAGCTGCATGGCCTAGATGTAAAGCCTCTTCAAGCCCCATGGTATGTCTGACTTTTATGGTAAGAAGCAAACCAATGCCAAGTCAATGAATTAAAAGCTGGAAAAGACAGATGGTAGAATTTAATGATTAAGAATGTGAAAGGCATATGTGAAAGTATCAGGACAGAAGAGACATAGATCAAGAGAGTCAAATTCTAGTAAGATTGGATAATCTTTAAAGGAAGAAAGATTAGAAATAATATGGAGTTGTTGATATACTGGGGCTATTATAGGACTTTATTAAACATTTGGGTTTTTTTGTAATATCATTTAATAAAAGACAAGTCTTTGTTAGTAATTAAATTATTTATTTTAAAGCAAGAGGATTAGGCACATATGGTAGTGAATATTTAATAAGACTTTACATGTACTGAGAGAAAGATCTTAATTTCAATGTCAGCATCAGTACTGCAAAAATTCTGCATATTAGCGGGTTGAGCAGCTAGTGCTTTGATAAAGTCAGAACACTGACATTAAAAGTCCTGTATCAATTACTCTCATGTCCCTGGATACATTTTTTTTGCTATTGACTTTAAATGGGAAACAAACTAACTGTTGCTCATCCACAATAAGGCCCAGTAGAGTATGTCTTGTCTACAGCAGAATAAGAATGGTTTGCCACAGGGGCTGTTGAATCCATTCTACACTGCATTGAATCAGTCCTTAACTCATCCATCACAGTCTGGTTCAGAGCAGCAGCAAAGCAGGATATGAACATACTGCAGCAAACTCTGAGCTGGAAGAAAATAAGATAAATATTAATAAATAAACAGCGAGGATCTACAGTCCACCTTACAGGACTTAAACTATTCAAGAACTAGAAAAGACCTTAGAAATTCATTACAGATGCCACATGCCCTAAATACAACCTTTCTTCAACATCTTCCCTCTAGCAGAAACAATAGGTAGGACATAATCTGCTTGTGATTTAACTTTTATTTTATTTGAAGTACTATAATAATATAAATTATTCATTTTATTTGCAAAGCCATTGGCATTATATATGGTGTATTGGACATCATGCTGTATATTTTGTTTGTTTGTAATATTGTGAATCGCAGTAATATATATATATGCATAAAATAATATAAATTATATTATAAAGTAAACTATTTGTACACATTAGATTTATTTAATGCAAATCTAGAGCAAGCTAACTTCTGCAAAGGGGAAAAATTTCTGCATTTTCTTTTTTTTAATCATTCACATATAAAGATGTAGGAATTAGACAAAGAATCAGTAGGGAGAACATTATCAAAAATTAAAGGAATAAAAATTGAGAAAGAACCCTGAGAAATGCCATTAAGTCATCTAACTTATTTTTTTCTACTCACAATGAAGCTAAAATTGCTTTCACTGATGTGGCTATTCAATAATGTTAGCGGCAGCCAGCTTCTTTTTTTTTCCACTTTTGGATCATGTTGAACTTGCTAGTAAATGACCTGATCTCCATTTTTAATAAGAAGCTATATAAATTAAAGGTCTTTTTAGTATAAATAGGTTGTCATCTGTTTGACAAAGAGATTCGCAAGGTTCCTAAATTCTGCAATTGAAAGTGAGTTTTATTGCCACACAACAGGAAAACAAAAGAAAACAATGCAGGAAATGTTACATCATTTCACAGAATCATTTTGATTCACTTAAGCAAAATAAACCTTTTGTACATTCAAATGTACCACTGTTGTCTCTTTAGGCGACAGTATGATTAATGAGCTATAGATGGTGTGTATACAGATGATTTTGCATCAAACCTTGAGGCTCTTAAAATAATGCATTGTGATGTTTCACATCTTCCCAGAGGCTCAACTTTATAACCCATAAACCAACAACCTAGATCTGTCTCTTTCCGCATAGTATGTTGCATCAATTTTGACACCAACAGATATTTGAAAAATTTGAAGAATGAAGACCACGTATGCATTGCTGATGTGCATGTTTATTGTATTTATTTTTGCACGCCTTATTTAACTGTGAATGACCTCAGCCTTAGAAACCAGACGAGGTGCTTGCTCTATATTACAATTCTAAGGTAATTACCTTGCATAGGGCAATAGTAAACAATATTTCTTTGACTACAAAACACAAATGTTATGTTTTTTTTCTCTGTACAAAGACATTCAATTATTGTATTACATACTGGATTTGATTGAACTCTTGGTCATATCATGGTCTCAGTAGTCTTTCAGGATGATGGCTCATCTGTTTTTGTTTGGTATATTATCTCTTCCTTTGCGTTGTGTGCTCTCCGGAGGAAAAAAGAAGAGTTGTTTTACCTTTTCTATGAAAAATCTGTAATTTCAGTACTACCAGTGTCTGAGGAAAGGAAGACTCTCCAATGTCCTTTGCTAGTTCAGTGGCAGTGGTAGACTATAACATATGCCACCCAAAAGTCTGTGAGCATGCAGGAAGCATTTTAGGTGGACATCTCGTTCAACTGGCTAATATAAGAAACAGGAATTTACAGGAATTGTCATTGTTGGTAAAAGAAGTGCTTGAAAGACAAATAATAATGCAGTAGATTTTTCAAAAAAAGAAAAAACAGAAGAGCAAAATAACCACGAGTGTTGATTAGCATTAATGGCATACTGTCCAATAGTAAATACAGGTCCTAGGGATTGCAGTATTTAGTTGATTGGAGCTTTAAATCTTAATAAGCCAGCTTTTTATATTGCACATGTTCCTTGACCAGACAAAACATGCTAACTGGCAAAAGGAACCAAGCAACTGTTTTATTAAAAACATTTTAAAAAATGAATTAAATGTCAAAAATAACAACAGTTTGAAAGAATATGATGGACAAAATGTAACAGATATTGTCTTCTGACTTTTGAAATCAAAGCTGAAATACATTAGTCTCATAGATGAGCAACATGTTAAATCACCCGATGTACACAAGTTAGATTTAGGTCCATCATGAGATGGAATCAATAGTCCTTGACAAATGAGTCCTACTTATCATCCAACACTTGCCACTGATTTTTCTGATCTCAGTTTACACACTTCCAAAAACAACAATAAAGAATGCCAAAAAATAACACCAGGGTGTTCTGGATAACTTATATGTTTGTGACATTGTGATTTAGGTATATTACAAAAGTTTTCAAAGGGGGCGTGTTTGAAAGACTAACAAGAGGTTAACAAGAATTGTGTGTGTGTGTGTGTGTATGGGTGTGTGTGCATGCTCATGCTTGTGAACAAATGAGAGAATATATTTAGGCAGGGTGATGGTAAGGGCACAAAGTCAATTTCACACTCAAGTGCATTTCCGGGCATACCACAAACAGCGGACATTTGCAACACCCCATCAATCTGCTGATAGCTTTGTCCGTAAATGACACAGGAATTTTACTAAGCTACCAACCATATGAAAAAAAACTTAAAAGGGGAAACACAGAAATGACAGACCACTAAGGCACATTGAGAGACATATATGAAGCATTCTAGTTCTTTCTATTAATTACATTTCCAAAATAAGGGTAAGTGTCTGGAACATTTTACCAGCTTTTAAAGAAACATCTACTGTAAATTTTCCTCTAAAAACTTAGCCCGTAGGCCAGGAACTCAAATAAAGCAATATACAGAAAAAAAAAAAAACTTAGTAAAGAGAACCTCTATATTTTTCTTTCTTCTTTTTGCAATGCCTTTTTATCCACCTAAATGATGAATGTCCAAGTAATGATTTAAGCGCAATGTCATTAATCTTGCTAAAGGGAGGATGCTGGGCTGATTTATTAATGGTGTAGGTGATCAATAAGTGGATAATGATAAGATAAAGGGCATGGGTAAAGTGGACACACTGCATTAATACATAGAGATGGTTGTTAGCAGGAGATGTCTATATTATTTAGATGGAGGGTTGGTCCTGTTCCCTGCAGTTTACGAAGCTATTGATGGCTGCAAAACACATTGTAAGTGGTTTGTACAGTATTATTACAATACTGTATAAGTTATTCAAAGAAATGATAAGACATCACATAACAAAAATAAACAACATTAATATTAAATAACATAAACCCTATAATGTAAATCTGATTACATTTATCCCGAATGTCATCAATCTAAAGTCAACCACATTATTAGTCTAATACTCTATGCATCCGCATGACCAACATGAAAACCACAGCTAGCAAGTATTTCCTGTAGATGAAATGCAATGCCGTGCTAGTTTATTGAGCCATTTGGCTTTAATCATCGCTTGTTTGATTTTTTTTTATTTTATTAATTTTATTTAGAATTAATAGTATTTATAAACAACCTTATGACTAAAGTTATTTTAGCAATCTGGTAATATCTCACAACTGTGTAACCATATCGTCACATTTATTATGGAAATATTAATTTGGTTAAAGTAACAGTAAGTGTGTAATCATTTACATCATTAAGTTACATCAAGTTTAGAAAACCTGTAGGGTCACAGTTAAACAGACACAGGTTATCAGTCTGTTATCTAGACTGGCATTTAATCGCTCCAGAGCAGAAGCCTTGAAACTTTCTTTATTTTTTACTTTTAAAAGGGATGGGATCTTCATTTACTGGTTTCTACTTAAATCAGTGCATATACACTACAGTGCAACTGTTATAATGTTCATAAATATCACACACTATTTTAACTACAAAACATGCTGGTTAGTTTATTTGCTTACTTCAGTTATGTTCCTTTCAGCAACCCCAACAGTAATTATGAGTTGCAAATCATGTTAATGTTTTTAAACATGTCTTTAGAACTGTTTTATTTTTTTAAAGTGTGTTTTAGAGATAAAGTAATCAGAATTAGACTTGATATTAATCATATGCTGCTTAATTACGATATGCTTATCATAATTACGGTTATGGTCTGAAGCCTTTCCCAATACTTATTAGACAAAAAGCAGTGAAATGCCCTGGACTGGTCACTAGTCTGTTGCAGGGCAAACACACATACACTATATGTATCATTTATTCTGAGACACGTCTTCATCACTGAATTCATGTGTTTCGGGTATATAAAGTAAAGCACCTTAATACTTTTGTCCAGTTTATGTTTTGAAGTTTATGTGAACAGTTTGGTTAAGCTAAAAGCTGAAAAAATTTAAAAGCAGGATCCTTAAAGGTAAATTTAAATGGCCTGGTAAGAGCTCTGAAATCAACCCAATTAAACATTTTGAAATGAGCTACAATGAAGATTACAAACCAGGCCTTCATCATCCAATATCTCACAGACACACTCCAGAATATTGGAGAAAGCTTCAAAAAGGAGTGAAAGCTATTACAGCTGCAAAAGCAGAACCAACCTAAAATGGAATGTTATAAAAGCCCCTGTATGTGTAATGTTTGTGTGTGTGTGCCTAAATACTTGTGTCCATATAATGTAATGGGGAAATTAGGCATCTCCAATTCATCTAAATATTCCATGCCCATCCAGGGGAGAACGTTTCGGGCGCTGGGCAGATACACTCAGGACAGGGCGCCAATCTATCGCTGGGCACACACTCACTCACACAGACACGCACACATACACACTCTACTATATGGGGCAATTTGGAGAACTCAATTGACTTGATCCATGTTTTTGGACTGTGGGAGGAAACTGGAGAACCTGGAGGAAACCCACGCGGACACGGAGAGAACATGGAAACTCCACCCAGATTGGGATTTGAACCGGGAAATATTGTAGTATTACAATATTTTTAACTATTATTTTTTACTTTATATTATTTATATGCATACTTATTTTCTCCTTTACCCCATTTGGTAGTTTGACTAGTAATTATCTTTCTAAAAATACAATTTGCCTCTGGGTTTTATTTAAGGGACTCATTAACAATTTAATAATGAATATCAAAGGTTATCCTGTCCTCCTCTGGACCTTCTCGACTCCTGTAACTCTCTAGCAACTATTTGCACTAAATAAATATACTGGCATGGATCATACTGACTGCCATTCTGATAACAGGTGCATTTATTGTATACTGCACTGTTACACTATTTAATACACCCCTACCCAGTGGGAATAAAAATGTAACAGGCTTTAAGCCACTTATTTGGTTGGTTTGGTTGTCCTTCAAACAACATTTATGAAAATCAATTTTCCTTATAAACAACATTTAAAATGTTATACCTTGTGGATTTTCTTATTTTCCATCAAAAAAAGCTTATACATACTGATCTGTAATGGCTGCCCTTAAATAAATATATAAATGTTATTCCATCAGGCTTGAGCTAAGCAAGACCCTCCACACAGGACCCACCACCACATACATGCACACACACAAACACATCTCTGAATTAAAAGCAAATCTGCCACAAAGGACAGACATTGAATATTCATAAGTGTTCCAATAGAAAAATGGCTAAATGGCATTGTTCTTTCCTTTGTATTTCTGTTTTTAATGAATGACACTCTTCCATCACGAGCTTTGTAATTAATGTGCTTGGAGCCACACAATACCAATACCTCTAATATTGTGTTTACTGAATACTAAGGGTGTGATCCACATCAACATGTTTTCTTTCCTCAAAATTATCCTTTAAAATTATCTTTGCTTTGCTTTCTTCTTTCTTTGCTTTATGCTTGACACACAAATTGTGTGCAAAGTGTTTGCTTTCAGGCTGTAGGAAATATTGAAAAAACAAACAAACAAAGAAAAAACCAGTGATTAGTCTGCTTTGGCTTGCATGGTGTCCTTAGATAAGTACACAACCCAGTACACCATGTTAAATGCTCCAAAGGACACTGGGAAAAGGATGCGTGCATACTTGTCAATCTTGCTGGCTCCTGTTCCAGATGCTGTTTGTTGGACATTGGATGATGTCTTGGCATCCTTTTTCTGCATATTCTCCAACTTTGGGCCTAAAAGGTGATGAAGTGTACCAGGCCCCACAGGTGTGCTGGATGATGAGTTTTCAGGGACTGTTGGTGTGGAGGGTGGAGCAGGAGGTGTAGTTTTGGAAGCTGCATTGAGTGTATTAGATTGAGTTGAAGATTTGGGATTAAGTCGTGTTTGGCTGGACGAACTGCTTGCTGTACCTGAGCTGGAGGATAATTGGCTGGTGGGTGGCTGTCTGGACATGGCTGTAGCGGTCTTACTGCTAGAATCCTTTTTATGGCTGCCTTTTGGTTCGGGCTGAGTCGTGGAGTTCACACGTTTGCGTAGGTTTCCATTAGTATCAGAGTTTTGCTGGAGAAAAAAAGAAAAAGAAAAACATGAAAACACAATTAGATAAAGGATGGGTGGCATGTGGCATGTGCAAACTATATATAACATGTATAGCATGTATACCAACAGAAGAATATTTAGCAGTATGTGTGCATATAGGTAAGTGCTGGATTGGAAAATAAAGCATAACGCTGAATGAGGTAGTTTTGCTTTATTCCTCTTTTCCTATATGAACCTCCCTCCGTTTATCTGTTATGCAGCATCAATTTTCCTAGAAGAAATTTACAGGCTTTATTAGAGGTCTCTAAGGCAGTGGTGGTGAAGGCAGTAGGTGTGTTAATATGTAAGTGTGTGTAGGTTGTAACCTTACAGGATGGTTGAATAATTTAAAAAATGTATATGAAGAGATTCATCCTTGGAATATAAAATATTTTATATGTTAGTTCCTGTAGCTTTACATACAAGAATCTCAGAAACAGCTTTTGTATTATAGGATCATTTTAAGAATGTTGGAAAAGTACCCCCTTTGGTGTTTTGTTGCTGCAGGATCTAGGGACTATTATATTTTGCATAGGTCTGTTTTCAGGGATTTATTTAGCTATTACAGCATGGTTGGAACCTTCTTTCAGATAGGCCTATGAATAATGTAAGGGCATGTGACTGGTTTAGACTTCAGTGTACAGCACTGTATATTGATTAAGACATCATGTCAAATATACAAATATGCTTTGGCATTAAAAATAACAGTTCGTTATTAAAATGGATTTAAAACATAGATATATGTTTATTAACACACTAGAGGTTCTTTATATTTATTACTGCTCGGTTACCATTTTATTACCTCTTTTCCTCCATTCTGTTATTCTTCAATTACTCATCTGTTACCACTTCATTGCACTTATGTTTTATTATATTATCCCACTATCACCTCTTGATTAACCATTAAAACCTACTATTCTATTAGTACCATTCCCCCTTGATCTATTTGTCTTTTTACTTGGAGTTTTATTTAAAGACAGTTAGATGTAAGACATTTATAAGACAGTTAGATGTAAAGGAAAAGGATGGCAAAAAATCATTTATGCTGTTTCTAAATCTCCTTCATCACTCACTCTTTCAGGAAAGCATCGAAGTGTATTAATTTTTCTTTGCTTTCTGTAGCTGTGCAAAAATCATTGCAGATGTGCCTTGACCATGTTGCCAAGGCAACCTGTTTATCTACTAACCATGTGGTGCACGACTAACCTACCATCAGCTTTAAATCTTTTTTCATTAGTAGTTTAGAATGCATGGACTTGGAATGTGTGTGTGTATATATATATATATATATATATAAGGTCTAGTAGCCTATCAGATCAAATCAAAGCCTGCTGTACACAGTGAGTACAGTACATATTCACTGCAAATCATATATTAATGTGTAATGTCTTTCAGCTGCTTTTCTAGTGGTTTTCAAACACTGATAAATAATAACTGAAATATTGTGCCTGGCAGGTTAGGGTTTTAATATTCAATATTCATGTCCTGCAACCTACAAAACATATATTTGTGCTGTGCAGTTCTAGAAGCTCTGTAACGAGTTTTTATTTAAGTATTCCATTTCAGTTTTTCACAAGTGTAATATCTTTGTTATATTTTAAAACATTATTTTTAAAGCTATCTAAAGCTATATTTTTAAAGTTTATGAGTTAAAAAACAAAATTAAATAAATAGTTCCAGTCAAGAGCTGTCCTGGGTGAATTTTCCCAGCGCCCGAAACGCCCCAACCGCCCCCCCCCCCACATGGGTTAATATTACTCACCTGCAGAACCTCCTCAATGTCCTTGCTCTTGTTAGATTGTGTTGAGTTCTTTGCAGCAGCTACAGCTGCATTTTTGGCTGCCTTCTTTTTTGCTCTTTCTGCCTGGGCATTAGTAAAATAGTTCACAGCAGCAAACTCAATCAGAGCAGAGAAAACAAAAGCGAAACAGACTGCTATAAACCAATCCATGGCGGTGGCATAGGAGACCTTTGGCAGCGAGTGGCGGGCACTGATGCTCAGAGTAGTCATGGTGAGAACAGTGGTGATACCTGAAAAATAATGACAGGAAGTTGAGAATGGCCAAAATATTATGTACAATTCTATAAAATAAATATTTTTAATAAACATTTTAATTTAGAATCATTTTTGTTTCAAGCTTAATCTACACCCAAACTGATGTGTGAATACAGTGTATTACAAATTGATATTTCAGCAGTTACAACTAACAGTTGCACTTTTAAACAAAATAGGAATTTAATTGAACAATTAAAATGACTATAGTTATATTTGTGTGTGTGTGTGTGTGTGTGTGTGTGTGTGCATGAGAGAGAGAAAGAGAGGTTGTCTGCTTCTTCACCTCACTCTTGCTTGCAGCAGAACTTTCCCTGACTGCTGTACAGTTTACATAAGCCGGCTCCTTATATAAGTCATGCTAAAAATTTCAACAACTGCTTAAGAGCCTTGTGGAGACCCCCTCTATAGCCCCAAGTTTAAAGTTTTGCAGGAAAAAAAAAAATGTTAAAGGGAATCATGTCAGGTTTAACATGAGACGTCTAGCAAACATTTACACTTGTCATATTGCTATATTCAGATACACTGTGTGACCAAATGCCACGGGTCATAAAAAGAAACGTAGTCAATTAATAAAGTAATCTGTAGTGACATCTTGATCCACAAGAGGGAGACCTTAACTCATTCTCAGTTGATATACATTTAGTCATATACTGTCGCCGGTCACTTAGGTACAACTTCTTGATTCTGTACTCATTGTCTATTTTATCAGCTCCACTTACTTTGTAGTTTTATAAATACCTATTTTAGTAAATTTATTTACATACTTTAGTAGTCCACGGAATGATAGTGACTTTTTTTAGTTTGTGCATCATTCTCAGTCCAGCAGTGTCAATAAGATGCTTAAAAACTTCAACGACATTGATGTGTCTAATTCCCTTAAAGCAACGCAACAAATTAATACACCACCATGTTGATGTCATTGTCCACCATCCATCCATTTCCTGAACTGTAGTGGCACTGTGTGGGTCCTAATGATTAAAGAAGGTCTTTAATATTATTCTTATATTTTTACAGTTTTAAGTTGCATTTTAGCACCTTATTTTTATAAGATAAAAAATTCACAATATATTTGTTTCATCATATTAATAAATATCTAAAAAGCAAGAAAAGGAGGTCTTGCTCTAAGTGTAAACTTGTTCTTCCAGGAGTAAAGAATCCTGCTAGCACACCATGTGTCATTTATTTTTTATGTAGTGCTTTCCAAAAGAAAAAAACAACAACAAAGAAACAAAATGGAAGTTATGGTGACATATGAGTTTAACGTAAATCTGTTGATAGACACTTGGAACCATAAAATTCCTGTTTAATTTGGTCTTAGTACAAATAAACCCATGAGCAGTTCAGTATTTAGTAACTAAATGGGCAAGTAGTTACATTTTCAGCATGAGCTACACATACCACACATTAACAGCTTTAATTAGTGAGGCATGACTAAACACAAAAAAGGCTCCATGAATCAGTATTGTGACTCATAAATTTCAGACTTCATCATAAGCCATCAGCCAAATGCCCAATGTCTCAGAAGAATTTTCTAAGCAATTATTATAAACAAGATATTAGAAGGATTAGTAAAAACATTACAACACTACACCAGACTAAAGAAAAGCAGCTCTGACAAAACAAATTACTCATTAATGATACCACACTGTGCTCTCTTCAATTCTCACACACACTATTAAGCACTATTAAAGCTATCTATTCGCAGTCTACTCTCCTACTGCTGCATTCCTTGTCACCAAATACTGCCCTCAATCCCATGCTGGTGTCATTAACCACACGTTTCCATTGGCGGAGCTCCAAACACTTCGCAATGTAAGAAAGTGTCTGAAGGTGGGTCAATGGTACACTTTCCCAGCGAAGAATGAGAGCGTGCTATTCTCAGCATCATCATTGCCCCAGGTAAAGTGCAGTAAGACACAGGAGGGGTGTATATTTGCATATATTCAGCTCTTTGTGAGGACCAAATGTATCCAGGAACAAAAAATACAGATCATTAGACTTTTGACTCGTTCTCATGTGGTAAATATCCAAAACAGCAGTGTATTTCAAGAAAATTAAAAAGCAGCTCTTATTAAATTTGGAAAACATGAGCTGATATATACACTGTTTTGCGGATTTGGTGGTTTAAGCCACAAAGCTGCTCAGAGTATGTACAGAAAATCAGCAACATAAATATTACATTAGACTGGATATCAGAAAACTGGCAGCAACTAATGAGCTAAGTGACTTTCAGGGTGCCACTGTTTTCAGAGTCTACCATCCCTTTTTATGTTGTATTTAACAAGCCCACATTTCTTGTATTACATACAACTCAACTGTGTGTCTATGTGTATATTTCCAAACTAGTTCTCTAAGTAAATAACCTTGTGATGATTCAAGACTCAAAAAAGATTTATCAAATGAGATATATGTATAAAAAACATATTTCACTATTTTAGTTTCACCATTTACCCCATAGGTATAAAAAAAAATACAAACCTCTGGTTATTATATTATAGTGGTTGAAAAACTGGATAACTTGGACCATTCTATAAAAGAATATATTGACAAGTACTGCAGTAAAATAACCTGAGGTTCACATAAAATGTTAAAATCTATTTTAACTTGAATACTGATTGGGTATGTTTTAAATTATAGTCTGCAGTCAGTCGAAAAGTCAAAAGTAAAAGACAAATAAAGAAATTTTGAAAAGGGAAATTTTAGAATAGTATGAGATTAAAATAGAAGAGTCAGGACCTTTTTCTTGACTATATTTATGGAAAAGAAGAAATTTTCTAGCAGATTTGGAATACATACTTACCGAAGACAGTTCTGGCAGGCACGGATTCCTTATTTATCCAGAAGGACACTTGGGAAAGGATTACTGTCATGATGCAGGGGATATATGTCTGAATCATGAAGTAGCCCATTTTCCTTTTTAAGTGGAAGTACACGGTCATCACCACATATTCACCTGAAAGAAAGCAGTAAACAAAAAGCAATGTATTTAACCTTAACTTTAATAATAATAATGATTATTATAATAAAACAGTTTGTGTCTCATAACGTTTTTTGCTGATAAAAAAAAAATCTCTGAAATGTGATATTGAATTGAATTTGTTGCAAAGGAATCAAACCCAGAATTTCCAATAGTATTTGTAATTTTATAATTTAAATGCTTTTCTTAGCTAACGCATACCTGTGATAGATTTTACTGTTTCACTGGAGACCGTTTGTCCAATTAGATCATACTGCACAAGGCTAGAGGATTCAGGAGGTACTTCCACAGAGTGTTTGGTCCATGTGTAGATCATCTCAGTCATGGGGTAAGCATCTGTAATAAATTATTTAAAACAAGTGTTTACTGCATTCTTATGAGAAGGATACAAACTGGATTTAACCATATACAATTGTTATAGTATAATCTACTAAACATTAAACAAGTATTTGCTACAATATTCAGAAATAAGGTTTATTTTTTTCACAATTTAACTATTAACCATCAGGTGCATTTATATGTACCAACAATGAATCAGCACTGAGTGTTACTAAATCACTAATTGCTTAGTGTTGGGTTGTTATTCTGTTCACTTCCATCAAACTTGTGATATTTTTTATGTGAATAGTTGGCAGATCAAAGTGAGATCCTTTAAGCCTGCGCATAGCAGTCTATCATCAGCTGGCTGCTCTGCATGTAGGAAAGAGTACAACATATAATGCCAAGCGCTGATGTCCAGGTGAAGTAAAGCTCTCTTTACAGTAAGTTGGTAGTAATTAAGGCAAGTTTTTTCCAATGGGCGGTGATTAGTGCTGGTGGCCAGAAAATAGGATTTGATGTAATTACACAATAGAGGTGCTCTAGTCAGTTTCAGCAAGTGTGTCTCATTTGTTATACAAGTAGTTTTTCACTGTTAGGTTTGGAAAAGGTAAAGTTGGCACTACACATTGGCATAGTTAGTACAATCTCAAACTTGTAAGAGCTGTACGAACCCAAAAAGTGTTCTATTGTATTTTGAGTGTACTTTTGGTATGTGGGTTTGTATGTGGATTTGGGTTTTACTTTAAACCAGGCAAACATTGAACTGTGCAACCAATTATAATGTTAGAAATTTAACTAAATATTTGTCTATAATAGAAATGGCCATTTCCTTTCACCATCTTCTCTCTCTTTCTTCTTTTACTCTCTGAGCTGAATAACAATAAGTTGAACTGCCAACTTTCATTCTCATGTTTAAAACATGACACTTTGACTAGTTAACATTTACTTTATAATTCTATCTTTTGCAATTATAATCCCAATGATAATGAAGCATTAAGATTTATAATAAAAGTTAAAATAAGATAAGAAGTTAAATTCTTCAAAAAAAAAATCTTAAAGGTCCACAAACTTTCAAACACCACTGTACATTGATTTTTACGGCACTTTATCTTTTACATCATTCTGCATCAGTCTGTATTTTTAGAATAATCCATGAGATAGAAGCTGCTGAATATAAGCGTACAGAGACTGTCTGTCATTTTATCTATTTCTTCTTAGTTCCAGATAACAGTTTTTTTTATTATATAATTCACTCTGTTCACATTTCTCCTTTCTGTTTTTAACATTTAATTTCTGCTGATATTTCTTCACTGTGCTTTTATAAAACCACTTACCTTAGAGTGTGTCATAGCTGAATATCACCTTTTGTTCACACATGATTCATCACATTAATTACAAAGGAATGATATTAGATTTCATAATGGAATACTGCTGCACGAGTCAACAATGGATTCTAGCCACAGCTTAGTGCTCACATAAAAATGCTTTGGATAAATTATTGACACATTGTTGAAAAAAAGAACTGAGAATTTAGGATAATGTATTGCATCGGATGAGAAACAAAGTAGAAGTGAATGAAATTTTGAATAGAAGATATGTAATGATCAACAATCTACAAAGGTCTACACTGTCCTGGGGCAATGCAAAGAACTGTTGTGACCTTCTCAGCTCTGCAGGATCCCATCAGCTTCCTGTCTGCTTTCTTTTCCTCAGGCCTACAAAGCCACTCGGGTTAACAATCATCCCAAACCAAGATTAATGAAACCTCTTTTTGAAAAACAATAACTCCTGTGTCCTCCTCCACAATGTCACAATCTAACGACTCAGGCATCAGAGGGAGGGGAACCAAAATACTCTTTTCAGTCAAGCTTTTCTTTTTTCTATTCTCCTGTACTGCTTTTATCTCTAAATCTCTCTCCTGGGATAACAAAAAGCTGCACACCAACCACAGATTCCTCGATTGGAGATTCACTATTTCCTCTGCCTTTCAGCTGTTCTTTTTGCTGACTGACCAATGTGAAGCCTTGTGCTGATAGACTGATTCTTAGTTCAGATCAAATTTTGCATTTAGCCCCTTTTACTTAAAAAAAAAAAAAAGAGATTTTTTTTCTCCTTTGTGTGCCAAAGAACAAAAAAAAATGACTTGAAGTATTGCTCTGCACTGAATGAGTTACATTTGGATCAGTCCAGAAATGTTTAAGTATTTTTTTTTATAAAGTATTAAGTAAGCTCTATTAAAACTGATTAAGTCATTCCCTTTTAAATTGTCAAACCCACTCGCAATTAATAATTTGTTAAAAGACTTTCAAAATATAAGGCTTCAAAATATAATGTTGAAACTAATATATCCACTTTACCAAACAACTACAATATGTTTTACATATTGTTGACTATCAAGCCACATTCTATTTTTTCAAATTTGAAACATTTGTTATCACTTAACTTATTTAAATATTAAGCAATATTGTCATTGTCTAAAGAAATCAAAATCCCATTACATCATTACACCATTCACAATTTAATTGAGCCTTCATAAGCATTTGACTGATGACTTTTACATTCAGAATAGACACAAAGATTGCAGTTACCTACATTATTTATACTAACATTTTTAGATATTGTAGTCAACAGTAATCACTACTTGCAACAAGAAAACAGGAAAACTTACAACTGCCAAACTTTAGTGGACAGGAATGACCATCCATTGGAAAATCCACTAGCTTCATCGGACATTCAGCACTGATGGTCAATCTGCAGAGTAAACATTTGAGCTTAGTTAGCTGACAACCTAGTATTTGTAAATGCTAAAGTTTATCACCAAATTTAACAAATGCATAATAATCCAAGCACTACAAATGTAATTCATTAATATGCTTGAAAATAAACATACATTTTAGCATTGATTATGTGACTAACTACTGTAGTGTGTAACTTTTAACTTTTTTTTATATATATTTTTATGTTCCTTAATCAGTATGACCTAAAATATTATATTGAAAACAACATTTAAAAATCCACAATTCACAAACAATTTTTGAATATTTTACTTATATTTCATGAAATAATTTAAATGATTCATCATTTATCATATATCATATATTTTATTATTTTATCATATACAATTTTTTATAATATATTTTTTACCTCATAGTGTAAAGTATTGTGCCATTTTTCATTATCCGGAAAAGTTTATTTGGTGCAGTTATGTTGTGAGCCACTGATCTTTTGCCATTCCTAAAAAACGTGTCTGGAGTCCATACTTTGGTCACCATCAGGTTGTTCAGCCT
Organism: Corydoras sp. C115; assembly: GCA_019802505.1. NCBI lineage: Eukaryota > Metazoa > Chordata > Actinopteri > Siluriformes > Callichthyidae > Corydoras > Corydoras sp. C115. The sequence goes on along the minus strand of JAFMOC010000031.1, from coordinate 4,058,683 downwards.
CAGAATCTCAATTGGACCCTCATACTTTAACCTCCTGTCCTCCCAAGTCTGACGGAAAAACACGTCAATTGTGTACTCCTGAAATGTATAGAGTCAAACAAATCAAGTTTAAAAACTTCACATTGCACTTTCATAGTTTCTATGGTTACTTCCTTAACATAATTTATGAGTGAGACCTATATTAAAAAGCACTTATTGTAAATGTATTTATATTACACTTAAGTTACCAGCAGACAAAATCATGATATCTAAAATTCAAAGACTTGTGGTTCACCACTGCAATGTTTTCTTTTTTTTATATGTATTTCATAAGTACTTTTCAATGATATAATAACACACTGTTGGTTTAAAAATACACAATAAATGAGGATAGTAGCAATACTACTACTACTACTACTACTACTAACGCTACTACTACTACTACTACTACTACTACTACTACTACTACTACTAATAATAATAATAATAATAATAATAATAATAAGAAGAAGAAGAAGAAGAAGAAGAAGTAGAAAAAGAGGAATTATCTGCCTTTAAGTATCACCCAGAACTCTAGTAAACAATTAAATGTTTATTATTTCAGGTAAAGTTGCATGTAGCATCAGAACATTTGATTTTATACCTCAGGATTTAGAAAGTAGCTCATTTTCCTGGTTTGATTCTTCGTAATAAAAACAAAAACATAAATGCAACCCCTGGTACAAATCGTATACATTATTAATATTATATGATTTTACTGGTTACTGATGACATCATACATACCATTTCCACATCAGAGACTGGTCCAAAACTTGTGACATAAATATCTGTCTTTACTTCTGTCACTGGACCTAAAAAGGAAAGCATGTCAGTCTAACTAAAGACAAGACAAGATGAGTAAATATCAACTAAAACATAATGATTCCTTAGATTTGACTAATAATTTATTTTAAATATTAATTACATGCATCTGCTTATTGAACATGACTATATTGTTAATGAATGAGATTTTAATGGTACAGATTCATTAAAGCAAAGCACTTAAAAATGTTCAAAGTCTTAAAAAAATGTTACTCGTTTAGTTTGATTTAAAATTCTTTCTGTGAAATGTGTAAATTCCATTGTTTCCAAAAGTATGCCAAAGATTAACTATGTTCAAAGACTTTTAATAGTCAGGATAACTCTGAAAAAAAAATGCTCCACACCTTTACCCTCATTAAAAATCAGGATTTATGAATATGTATGATATGCTAATTGATGATGCCCATATGCTGTCCTGCCTTTTTGAATTCTTTCCTTCCACTGCTTCCTGCTACCTTACAAATGTCATGCACTTGTCTTATTGTATAATGAGCCAATGTACTGATACTGAGCATGTCAGAATCATTATTTAATGGATTTTATAAATCAGAGTCCAGATTTGTCAATCCTAATTTATTTTAAAAAATCACAACATCACTGCCTGGTAGTATTTAGTTAATGTTATTATGATAGTATATACTAACTAGTATAACAAGTTATTTTAAACTTGAATGCAAGAAAAATTGTCATCATCTAAGTAAAAAAAGAAAATATTGATCAAAGCTTGTATCTAACAAAACAGTGTTTGTGTTCAATACCTTAATGCTTTATTAAGATGGTATCATATATAGCGCATAAGATTGTTTTCACCTAATTAAAGCCATTTAAATGACTGATATGTTTTACACATCAGTGATAAATTTAGTTAAGTAAAAAATCAAATAACCTGGCATTTCCCAAGTCTGAGATTAAACAGTCTGGAAAAAGGTACTGAAGCATTTGAGCCCTCACATCCAGAACTTGTAGTTAATACAACTTTACCCAGTTAAACCATCTCTATTTAACTGATGTCTATGGGGTTACCATTATATCATAGTTAAGGTTCCAGTGAGTCCTGAATTCATTTGCTATCTGCATTTTATGGGGCAACCCACTTTCTCCACTCCTCTTTGGTTTAACTGTTGCTTTGTAGTCCTGCCACTTAACTGCTCCAAAGTCCCTGGAAGCTTTGAATCCTAAAACAAAACCTGCCATCAATATAAAGATTTGAATTTAATTATCGTACTTTTCAAATACAGAAAAGATCACTTTGATCTGTCAGAACCTGCTGTTGCAATGCTGATTTTGGTTGCCAACATTAGGGAGTGAACTAAATTCAAACATTAAACAAATGGCTGCATAAGCTTATGCCGCATCATTACCCTGCCAGCTGAATGTTCTGAAAGAAAAAGTGATAAGAAAGAAAAGAAAGGGAAAAAAAACAGTTTACAATTTGCTGCCAAGTTGTAAGTACCATCAGGACCAACAATTTCTCCTAAAAACTGTTAGATTCAAATTCTTCTAAAATACCTCCAGCAGAGCCTAAATCTGTATCCAACACGCAACTTAAAATTTTTCCCCAATAATATTTATCGTGGCACTGAACACACAAATCATTCAAATCTGTCAAATATTTGCTGTGCTGCAACTCACTTGTTCTGTCTTATATAATGTTTTTGTTAAAAATGCTGTTTTTTTTTAAGTCTATAAACAATAAGTGTAAGTCTTTCTAATTAAGCTGGACTGTACAATGCATTGTTAATGAGCTACTCAAAAATAGAGGTCTCTCACTTTGAGGGAGTCTTTATTCTCTCACTGTTTGAATTGTAAGGATTTTTTGTCTTTGGGTTGCTCTCAGATATTGCACATATTGCTCTTAGATATTACAGAGTTTGATCAGTTACTTTTCCTGCCATGAATAAATTGAACAGAAAAAGTACTGTAACACCCATTTTCTGACTATTTTCACTGATACTGATACTTGTGGTAAATTTGCAAGTTATATTATATTATAAATATTATATTATTTATTATTATTATTATTTAAGTGCTTTAAATTATGCACCAGTACAGCAGACGCAAACGTTTGAGGTTTTTGGCTATCTATTTCAGAGGGAAACGAATCACAGTCTTTCAGATCAGAGCAAAACAGAACAAAATAGAAGAATAAAGCAAAAAAAGAACAGAAGTTAAGTTTTTAGTGTGTGATGCACTGTTATGAGTGAATCAGAAGCAGCATCTGCTGCAAATTTTAACACCTCAGTGACACTGATGGACTGAGAATACTTCACCAACTATAAAATGTTCAGGAACCAGCATCCTGCAGGCCGTGTCCTGGGATCACTGATGAAGAACAAAGTACTGATTCTGACCTACAGAACAATCTCTTATCTTAACTCTCACTCAAACGCTTACTTTCACCTTAACTCTTTACTACAAAGACACACCCGACTCGTTCACTGCACTCTAGTGATGATCATATTGTTCACTACTGCTAAATGGTGAAATGATATTCCCAACTCTGTCTGTAATGCTCCGACATTCAGCATCTTTAAGAAACAGTTTATAACCAGAAAAGCACTTGCTATAAAAAAAAAAAAGTAATAATAATAATAATAGGGAAAATCTAGGCATTAAAACCAAATTGGATAATGATCAGGTTTGATAATGCTATAGTGGAACTGGTTCTTCCTTAACTACTGACTTGTGCTGTTCAGGTTGGATATTCAGTAAAATTGGAAATCCACTAAATCTTAGTGGATACACAAAACAAGACAAATTTTCCATATGCATTTCTCAATCACCAAATACACTATTAGCTTGTTTCCAATAAACATTGATGGGTGGAGGTGTAATTAGTTTACATAGGTTGTTTTTTGGGCCATGTGTACATACAGCACCAAAAGTTGACCAAGCAAGCCATCCCTGAAGGCATCAGAATAAAGTTACAATAAATAAATAAATAAAAACAGAATAAATTAACCACGACAGCTGGTGCATGTTGTTAGAATTGCAGATTTGTTGTTCGCACACGCACACAAGAACATCTGCACATGGGCTATACTATGTATTTAAATTGCGTTTTAAGCGGATTTCTCAGTCTGATTACATAATGAAAGTCGTTGAACATACACAAAAGCATCAATCTCACTCACAGAAACAAATGCACTTGGGCATAATCTTTTCACCTTACACACCAGATGTTGCAGTAGGCCTATTGAATAACCACCTAGACTTAAATCCACATAACTCTATCAGGGTTTAAAGAACAAGTGCATATGTTCATTTATTATTAAAGGTGATTCCAAAACGCTATTTTGCTGCACAATCCATACACATTATCTGACATGCAGTCTTAAGTAAATAAGTCAAATCAAACAATATAATTTTTCTGTTTTATAACTCAGGGTTTTTGAGGAACTTATTCAGAGCACTATGCCAGTAAAAAAATAATAATATGTTTTATTATTTTTTTCATTATTTTTGTTTGCTTCTGTCTTCTATAGCTGGTTTAGGAGCTTTTTTTTCCTCAGAAAGAAAGTAACGTGTTCCCTGAAAGAATAAGAGTTATTGGAACATTTCTTTGTGTACTTGAAGAGGGCTTCGTGAAGAATGTTGTAATTCCATAGCAGTCTAAAAACGTGCTGCACTATGGTTTCCTCTTCTTGTTCATTTTTTAGACAATTTAGAGCATTGCAAAATCGTCATACGTCCTTATTCCAAGTATCTTAGTAAAAAATTGGCCGATTAAAGCCTTTGATAATGTACACATGTTAGTTTGGAACTTTATAACTCATTGTATTTGTAAAGAAATCTAAATGACTAAAATTGAACTATGGTGATGCTGACAGTTTGACACAGAGCATACCTCCAAATCCAGGTCGCAGTCTGCTGTCATAGCCCTCCAACAGTTTGTCTAAGATCTGGGTGAAATTCTCGGGGTATAACTTTTCATCTCTCTTTACGTGACCAGAGATTCTCCTAATGCTGCAAACGGAACAATAGAGCTCGTTAGGATGCGCCATTCAACTGAGCTCAAATTCTCCATTTGTACAAATCTTTGGATTGTTAAATAATCCGATAGTGTTAGTGTCCAAATGAGACCCGATGTAGGCAAAGTAAACTTAGTTAACTATTTTCTCAAAACTGGATAAATGAGAGCGTAACCTGGATGGCACTCACCAAGCCGAAACGCACAGAAAGTAGAAGAGAGTGGAAATATAAGTGGGGCACATTGCAATCACCGTCTCCTTCTTGGCCAGGACCATCTTCTGAATGCCATTCTTTAAACTCCTTTACATTTTCAAAAGTCCTTTGTTTGTAAAAGCGAGCAGACGAGGTGAAGGAAAAAAAGAACATATACGCGCAAACGCGATAAGAGCATCACCTCAATCTGTCGATGGGCTCTGACGTGACAGTGAAGGCGCAGCATCCATTAAGAGCCTCTTTATTTTATCCGCAATTCTTATCCAGAAAGAAAACTTGGAACAACCCAATCTTTGTTTAAAACCATCCTGTAATGGAAAGGTGAAGAAAGAAGCCTCGTTCTCCCGTCAAAATTCTAAACGCACCAAACTGAGCTGCGCGTCCGCATCGCTTCCAGCTCGCAGTGAGAAAGAAGGACGCAAACAGGAGCGAACTCAGCGCACGGGCTGCCAGATTGCCTCTGCGCTTTCTACTGCCGTCACTGAATGAAAGCAGCCAAGTAGACAGCAAAACTTCCCAAACAATTATCTAAAATGGTTTATATCGTTCCAACACTGTATTATGTGTGTTATCGCCTATGATCAATTCAGTACTAGAAGTAAATCCTTCCAATCTGGCAACGCATTAGTGATGATGCGAGATATAACACAACAAGACAGGTCTCGTTCGAGTGCGTAAAACACTCTCTGTGTTAATGGGTGTTCCGGCAAGCCATCACAAGTGTTAAATGGAAAAGGAACCCAGGCAGGTGTTTGTCATCTTGTTTTAGATTAAGTTTTCATCCTAAAGATATCAAACCCCGATTGACCATAAACTCATTAATGTTGATGTTAATGAGGGATTGTGTAAAGATTAAAGCACATGTCTAGGCAAGACACTATAGAAATGGGAAACATTTTGTTGCATAGCTCCCAGAGTCAATATTTATCATACACACTTTCACAGGTACAATGGTGCCGCACGATAAGTGGGACAAACTTGCATACATCACACATCTTAGTTCACTTGGGACAGAGCATCGTCACAGGAAGGATTGTGTATCTCTTGCACCATCATACATTCAAATTAACATTTTCCATCACGATTGCTAGTCTTCCCGTTCTGCTAACCATCCCCCTTGGCTGAGGTGTGTAGAACGCTCTCTTGAGCACCATTCAGTGATGATGAACAAACCCATTTAACACCTGCAAGCCTTACAGAGATCTTTCCTATGTATTCCTATCTGTGGGGTAGAGTGAACTGACAGTTACATTTGTGAAAAATAAAAATAATAATAATTGTCTTAATGCATCCTATTAATTTCATTTGCATACTCGGATAGCAAAATGATTCAGGCCCAGAGCTGGCCCACATCCCCCCATTTTGTTTTATTTTGCCCACTTTTTTCTTAGAATGACAGCTCTTGGGTGGAACACTTTTGGATGTGAACAATGGTCCACATACACACCAAATTAGTGCTATGCATCAGCCAAAAATTAGTCATGTGTAAGAAGCAGTGCCAAATTTTTATCTTTCTTTTTTTTTTTTTAAGTTGACCACTTATGACTTATATAAAGGTAGCATGTCAAATGTCAGCCCAACATGGACCAGATGTGTTTTGGGACACGTGGGCAATATATCATATGTATACTGTATATATGATAAAAAATCTCCGACAGTGATGTGGTGCTTGGAAGTTAAATCTTTTGGTCAATTTTGATCTGCTGATTTATTGGGTCATGTTCAGCCTGTTATATTTTATAGATTTGCATTGTATCATTAAAGATCTGGATCATACTGTTTTCCACAGATTTGTACAGCACCACACACCCTTTCAACTTCTTTTTAACTTGCCTCTCAGTCACTCTGCTGCCAATAATGAACCTAACAAGTGTAATACTATGTAACAAAATACACAAAACAATCATTAAAATGTGCATGTGACTAATATGTGACTATTATGTAGTCCTGCTCTCTAGGATTGGATTGTGTGTTCACTTGTATGTTTCCACTAGTGTCCTGGAAGAGGTTTTACAGGAAAGCTTAACAGCCTGCAGAAAGAAAGAAGATAACCTAGTTTCAGCACCTCTTCCCCCACACATGGAGTAAATTAAACAAGAACCATTTTAACATCACCTTTTTTGTTACAAGCTACATGTGACATACTGTTGTACTAAAAACATAAATCATATGATATATGACCAAGGTCTTACAGATTTTCCTGACATGGGCATGAATTAATTATGTCACAACTGAAATCCTGACAACCACTGTGTGTTTTGAAATAAAATGTGAGTGAGAACATTTGATAACTACACACTTCCTGCTTCACAATGCTGCCCCATTCAACCTCCTGGTGTTTTTAGTGTTATGATACAGGGTTGCTTCAGGTCAAGGATCAAACCTATTTTGTGACATTAATATGAGGTCAGTTGAGTTCCAGAATTTACTGAATGCTCAATGAATAAATGTTTCCACCAACTATCATGTAAAAATAACAACAATGCCATGAGATATCAGGCTTAACTTAAAATAAAAATTAGGGTAAAATAGGAGTTTGGAGAGCATTCGTAATCTTTTTTTTATAAATGAATCGACCACATCAAAGTCCTATTCTTTGTCTTTGAGTTATGCTAGAGAAAAATGTAAGTGTTAATATAAGATTTGTCATTGGTGGAAATAAATGCATAACCTTATGACCTATTATACATTAATCTAATGGCAAATACCTTATTTGATTAAAGCTTGTCTAATTTGGTTTATAATTGTTACAATAGTCTTGAAACCATGTGTATGAAAATAGAAAAAAAAAACATTTAAAAATGTGTTGATTTTAACTGTGAAACTGTAAACTTTATTATATATAACAATATAGTGCATTTCCTCCTGTCTTACCAAATACTAGTTAAACATTATATTGCATAAGTTTTATATACAGCTATTAAAAAGAACTTTGCTGAATTTATATTGCATTTAAAAGTATCACAAGAAGGCTTCAGGCACCTAATGAGATGTTATTTCTAACATTCCACTAGTAAAAAAAGCCATTAGTTCCCATGGTGATAAACAGCAGAAGCAAATGAACACAGGTGAGGTATGACTTCATGATGCAACCATACATGCCTGTGGAACATGACTTCGGTTATCATATATCTCCGCCATGCAAAGATACCATAAAAGATTACACAGATTACATGTATATCAGCAGTAGGTAGTAGAAATGCACTGTAAATTGGTATATCACCACTCCAATGCATTTTGACATTGTGCGAACAATGCTAAGCAGAGTGAGAGGGTGTGAAAGCGCTGAATATGCTGAGGGTAAGGGAAAAGTAGAGAGGAAAAGAGGAGGAAGAGGAGGAGGTGGATGAGATAGGCCTCCTTATCACAGCACTCATGTGGATAGGGCTCTTATGGAGGCCTAGCAAATGAAACTAATGACTCAGAACTGTGACTCAAGCTGTCTGGTAATGAAATCTCAAACAAAGAAAAGCATTTGACATAAAACAATTGGGTGTGCACACATACACTATAAAGGCATGGCTTTCATGTCATAAAAAATTGAACAGTGTTGTAAATCATTTTTTCTTGGTTTCTAGTGGAAAAAAACACTCATTTGCTCATCAAGCAAAACAATTGAAACAATTGCTCATTGTTTCAAAGTAATAATCCACAACTACAGTTCCTGACGATCTGTGGTTATGTGCTATAGACAATTCATTAGTATGGTACATTCTGTATGGTACATTTTTTAACATACTGCAATTCATTTGCGCCACAAAACACTATGTAAAAGGTTGTCAGGGTGTTTTCACAACAGAACTATTTATTCCAGTTAAACAGTTGTGCTGGTTTGTTGTACCACACATTTGAGGTGGACAATCTGAATGTGAAATTGGTGGCCAGTGCTAGTACCAAGACCAAGTAAATAGATGGGTTCGGTAATGGAAAGGACATTCAGTTTAAACGGTGCAAGATCAAATATGTGAGTATTTTCTGTTGCTGACACATGAAAGCAAATGAAAACACTTGTAATTATGTGATTGGCTTCACATAAAACACATGTTCATTATTAGGTTAGGACAATGTAGTTATGAAAAAAGTCTCCCAGCACTGTCTATAGCTTTGAGGTTATATTTTTGTACTCTTGCCACACTACTGTCAGTAGGGCATGGAGGCCAAACAGTGGAGTGATCTGGCGGCATGAACTTGCTACTCAGCAAAAGCTGGCACTCAAAGCTGGGACTGCATCTGCTGCTACTGGTGGGGGGTACTGTCACCAAGGAGGGGAAACAGGAAATGATGTGTCAGCCAAAAACAACATTTTTTTTTTCAGTTAGAAGGTAGAAAAAGTTTGAGCTTTATAAATGAGAAAAAGGCAGTACAAGCATATTGCTGCCTCAAGGAAGGGCAAGCTGGGAGCAAGAGAGATGAAATATGATGGAAAAGCAATTACCACTTGAATAGAAAGCAATAAAATGTTGATATAGTCTCTAAATATTCAACAACCTTTATGACCAGTTAAATTTTAAAGCTACTTTCAACACTCAAAGCAAGACATGCTTAATATGCTAATAGAAATCAGACCAAAACATTTCTTTTAAATCAGAAAAATAACTACTACTTGTTTCAAATATAAAACAATCCGGGGGATAGTATTATCTAAGAAAAAGCATGAACTGAATGAACCTGCTGGCATCAGTGTGGCACAATGAGTAGGTGATATTGCAGCTAACAATGATATATCATATTTGTGATAGTTGCATACTTTAATTAGTACTTAGTAGTCCTTAAATTAATTATTTCTATTATAACTATCAATTAATATTAAAAACTAATTGTACTCAATTTACTTAGGGTTGTGGGCAAACTCATTAAAACAATCCCTTTGAATGCCTTAAATTTTAAATCATCAACAGTCGTTTTCTCTAGGAAACGTTTAGTTAGCACAGCAGTAAAAAAAACACCAGCATGTCATCATTTATAATGATAAGACTCATCAGGGTTCCTCTTCTCCATGCGAGCCACAGCAGTTGAACATGGGATAATGAGAGGGCTGCTGTGGGGTGAACCAAAGTTGGAGGAGGGTAATAAACATCACCTCATTAAAACAGCTTCAGCATACAATGTGCCACATTGAGACAGCAAGAATTCTTATTTCACATGCTTTGGAATTAATATCAGCAATGTCTGCTTAACTGCAAATAAAAATGTAACTACCTCAAAAAATCAGAGAAGCACAAATGGTTTAAAAAAACAGAACTTTTTTTAAACAATATGTAAAAGCACTTTAATGAGAAATGAGTAAAGCAGGAAGCTAAAATTGATTTGCTCAACTGGAAAAACAGTCAAAATGGTGAGTTTCTTTTCTCTAACACAATGCAACACAACTAGTTATTATGCAAGAAAATTTGCGTGTGTATCATGGCAACATCTTTTGCCTGCCTTTCTTATCACTAATTCTTCCTCCTTACCTCTTAATACTGGTGTCCTGAGGCTAGAGGGATGGCAACGATGTGATTAGCTGTAAACGGGCCGTGTTACCAAACGCCTCACTTCTGGCCCACATTAAGGCAATAAATACCTGCCACCCACACAGCAACCTAACAGCCCGATTCATATGCATGCTTCCATGATGTATTCAGGCCTGATAAATCTTACTGTAACCATATACTGCTATGCTGGCTGCAGTGAGCAAAGCAGATATGTGAAGTCTCTTCGTTTTAATATGTTGGTTATGTGAATAGCTTTTCTAACTAATATGACAATTGTTTAGGTTCAATTATCAACAGGTGGGCTGTATAGACATTGGTTATTTCACACAAACTTACACTACTGCCAAAATAGATGGTTATGTTATTAGTGTATATTATACTATGTTCTTGTACATGAAATTACCGTACATCTGATTAATAAAGCTCTGTTTTTTATTATCATTATTCAGTTGTATGTGCAAGCTCTCACTTGTTAGATGTTTTAGCACAAGTGTCAAGCCAATTGAAGCCCTTTAACTGCAGTATGTAAAAGGTCAAATCCACAATAGTTATCAACTCAATAGAGCCATTATCATTATAAGTGGGATGAACAAATGCACTCCATAATAGCATGATGGCAGTGGGGTAATTCTGCTGTGTACTACAAAGCAGGCAGTTTTAAAATGCCAAAGATGAAGAGTGGTGGTTCAGAACCATGGAGAATACTATTTGCTTTTTTCACTTTTCCTAAATAATCATCATCAATCAAGCATTTTTATTTGCCAGATTGATTGGATTTAAACTATATAACAGAATTACCATACAAACATAAAGTATCGGACACATATAGTGCCTGACATGTACATGAAATTCCTAAAGATACTATGAGAATGCTTACCATTAATCACAGGTAGAACTATTTTACCATTTGTAGAGAGCCAACGCACCATGCATCCAGATGACAGCTCTAAATCTCTCCCATATGGAAGCTTTATAGCCAGGATTTTGGTCTGCTCCACTAAGTGTTCCTTATCCAGAAGACAGGAGTAAAAATAGGAGCTCCAAAAATAAGCTTTAGTTCTCCCAGGGAGCTCTCAGGAGATGGCCGGATGAATGGCCAAGTTCCCAACCAGTCACTGAAACATCCACCAGTGGAAAATCTAGCTTTGGAAAAGGACACAGAAGGCAAGTAAAGAGGCCACGAGATCATGATATTTCCTGAATTAAATTATCCAAGTTACAAAATGCATGGCATACATAAAAGGCTAAACAGTATAACTGAATAATTATTAAACAGATTTTTGTTACTCAAGTGATCCTGAAATATTTTGGAGTATACTTGTAATAAGGATTTGAATTTTACTGTTTAATTTACTCATACACATACCACTTATCAGATACCACATTTAAGATTATGGTTGATCTTAAATGAGTTTTTGTGTCTATAAGCTTATGAGGGTCTAAAAATTTGCCTACTACCTAAAGTATTCACTTAATAACCACTGGTCCAACAGTGAAGCACTGAAAGTCTTATGTTTGCTGGTTAAACTGATTTGAATTTAGGTTGTTTTTTTATAACCACTTAGTTTTAAAGCCACTTACAAGTGTACCCTAAAAAATAACTCCTGAGACACTATTTGTCCTGTATTTTGTACCAAATCGAATGAAAAGCTAATTTTCCACACCAAGGGAAACTAATGAAAGGCAGCCTAACAAATTAAGCCCTGTAACTGCTAACATCCAAGGAATGAATGTGCTGCAGCCTTACATCTATGCACCACCTATATTATCTTCATAAAACACTGCTTATAGTTTTCTTTGTAGAATTGACTTTTAACAAGGTAATACCTAATTCTGTGTTCAAATAGATATTGAGGTTGTTGTTCAATGGATTTATTTATTATCTGTATTATTCTTGCATAGCTTTTCCAGTACACCTGTCGAGGCAGAGTCAACTAAAGAACTACTTAAACCTTGTTCTTATCTCGAGAGATTATAAAACAATTTAGAAAATGTGTGCTCTTTGGGTTTTTTCCTTCTTAAATTTGTTTGTAGTTCACAAAGATGGAACATTATTAGGAAATGCACTCCAGATATGTTGACTGATTAGTCTTAGAATTTCTGAGACAGACTGATTTTGATTAATTTAGCCAAAAATGACTTTTTGTCCCAACTGCTTAGTAATTGATTTGGCATTAAAATGACTCATTTATTATTTTTTTATCAAAACTCATTAAACCTGAAAGCAACCACTTTGGAGTTGTATATTGTGAGCTTTATACTTAAATAATCACAAAAGCGTGACTGATTTAGTCAGATTCATCACACAAATCACCGATTCCATCTGATTGTTGTTAATTTGGCTTGGCTATGATAGATTTAGCACAGTAGTTACTGCTTTGGCATCGCTGTCCTTGATTTAGACCAGCTGTGATTAATTTAACACAGTAATTACTAATCTAGTGTGGAATTTACCATTTGGCATGGTAATGTATGATATACCAAGAGTGTAAATTATTTAACAATCATTTAACTGCTCTAAGATGGTCCTGTCTGAGTTTGCACTGCTTGAATGGAGCACAGTAAACAAGTCTGGCTTCACCATTGGGATCAGTGTAGGTTAGAGGGATCAATTTTAGAAATTGTCCTGTAGGCCAAAGTTAGGACCTTGTTCGAGGTAGTGGAGTAACATTGGCTCTCTTGATCTGGTTGAACACAAGACAAGCTGCTCAGTTTTGGATCAACTGAAAGGACTTGATCTTGCAAAATCTGGAACTGGCAAACAGTACACTACTGTAGTGTACTGCTTGCAAAATCTGGAACTGGCAAGCAGTACACTACAGTAGTCGAGCCAGGAGAGAATGAGGTCTTGGACTATCAAAAAACCCTGATCTTTTTAATGTTGTAAAAAATTAATTTGTAGCAACGTGCAGTTTTGGGATCGATTTAAAGGATCAAGTAATGATGGCTTTTGCCGGAATTATCAGGATTACTGTTTTTGCAGCTATCCATACAAAATCTAAGGTATCTTTAGGAACAATAGGACATGTGAAGCTGGGGGTCATCACCTTAGATAACGAAAAGTAAATCCATGGGCCTGAATGACTGAGAGTCCAATGAGTACATGTGCAGTAAAAAATAATTAGACCATACACTGAGCCTTGGTGCACTATAGTGTTTTGAATTGATGACCTACAATATTACATGCAAACTATTAAATCTTATAGTGACCAATATTGCCTTATAGAGACTGATTTTAAGCAAACATGAGTAGTTTAAAGAGTCAGAGAGTTATCCGAATGGCTACTGACTGATATTTACTTACTGTCACTGATTCAGCCTTATGGTGACTCATATCGTCTGCCACTTACTAATGCAGTCTGGTGGTGACTAATTTGACCTGATAGTGACAGATTTATATATGGTGCATCCATGTAACTAAAGTTAGGTTGAGAATAAGACATGCCAAATACTCCAGTGCAATAATAACCAGTTCAACTCCCATATGGAAGTTTCATCTTTGTGTTCGTCTGTATGTCTCTGGATGAGCAGATATGGGCGCACATCCGTCTGAGAATAGAACTAGTGTGAAAACAAGCTTACTGTCTTGGTTCGTCTCACTTTTTTTTCTCTTTTAGCTCATTCTGTCTAATACTGGTGATCATGTGATTCTCATCTGTGGAAATGAACACATGAGAACAGATGGATTTTTAATAACTCAGGTTTTAAATGATTCTTTCCAGATTATTTAAATATGTAGTGATAAACATTTGGAAATGCAGTCGCAATTACCACAGCAAGGTGAATTTATATTCATATATGTCTGTCTTCCTCCTGAAATGCTGGAAGTTCTTACCGGCTGTCCAGCCAGCAGGACCAGATGAGCACTGATAATTACCAACTGGTTGTGTGGGGCAAAGGACACCTTCAGTCTGTATGTGTGGGAGTGCATGTGTGTAAACTGGTAAACTGGCAGGGGTGGAACTTGTCCTTGTTGTTCCCAGTAGAAGTATTATTGCTTTATTAATAATTTTTTAGAAGCATGTTTTAAGGAAGTGTGGTTAGATGTTTTGGCCAGATTAACCATGTACTTTTTTTGATTGATTCTACTTTAGACAATATTGGTTTGTGAACATGATAGCCATTTTGCCCGAATGCATAAGTAAAGCTACATAAGCCGTTCCTTGTGGGAGGATTTCAAGTGTCTTTGATTTAGGTCATGGAATCATTTAACTAAAATGCTTTGATTCAAAACTAAGGATTGAATGGACATTACCGGATGGATGTAGGTGCTGCCACAGGATTATGACTCATTCCCCCATGGCAGGACAATTCTGGAAACAGTATATATGCATTACGACCTCCCACTCCTCTTTCTTCTCAGGATGATCTGGGTGTATGAGCTGTGTGAATAGCATACTGCATCCAGCAAGTAAATAGGCTGCCCAAACAAACCCCATCATTTATAAAGGTAAACAAATAATAATTTATAGAAAACTTTATGGCACGTGTAAGTTCATCCCAAATGCTAGCAAATCATGGATTATTAACCCAGAGCTGTAGTAACAAAAAGTATTTCTTAATTTCCTTGAGTTACAGCACAATTTAAATGTGACAGTGGTATAAGTCTGACTACTAAAAAATTATATATTTACATGTTTTTCATGTACTACATGTAGAGCAGTTACTGTTTAACATCAGTACCTGAGAAATGACAGTGAGCGTAGCCTTTTACGGAACACATGATTATGTTACTGTTTCAGCACAGTATAAATTAAGTAAAAGGTAGTTCATAGACAACCTTCAAGAATCCTTTGCATTGCTTCACTGAACCAAATAAATTGGCCCAGGGACATACTGTATGTGTCTATAAGACACAGCGATTTCATAGCTGCATATTTTTCGTCGCTGTCAAAGGACAAACTGATATAATCCCTGCATACTTCTACATATTAAATAGGCCAAGGGTAAAAGGAACATTTCCCTTCCTCATCTGTGTCCAAGTGTGGGGGAGACTGAGCCGCCCCTGTTAAAAGACATAATGGATTTTAATCCTTATGTATCTTGAATGATGTATTTGTGGAAATCATTTTAAATTGATTTAATTTCCCAGCTTTTGATGTGATTCAATGATGGATAGTCTGTTTGTTATGATTAAATTTTGCAATTTGTTTTGAACCTGCCACAAAAGCATAGGCACAAACAAAAAAGTGAAGTCACCACACCAACTGAAATAACCATACCTAAAAGCTCATAAGTTCATAAAGGCATCATCTGTCAAAAAAAATGTTTACTTTGCAGTTTGCAGTCAGGCTTACTTTACACTTGAGTTGACCTATCAAAAACTGTGACATGAAATTGTGACATTTTTCTGGCTGGTGTATTTTTTGAAACTGCATGACAGCTAACAATTTTCCCCCAAAGTCATATAATGGTTAAAAGCTCTGTGTCTCTTGTTCTTAGCACTCAGCTAAATATTGATATTTTAGATGACATATGGTTAAAAGTATTAAGACTCTTTTACAATAAATCTATGGGTGATTTTTTTACCATTACATTTTTAGGCTATAACAAATTCCATTCTTCACATTCATAAAATGACAGTCATTTAAATTAAATGTTTGATATAAAACTAACACATTTGTCCAGAATGTTTTTTTGTGCTTTCTTTAACAATTATTTAATAATGTAAAAGTATGTCCAGTCATCTAGTGAACCTACAAGACTTTAATATTTAAGAATTTCAAAGTTCCTTTATCTCTTTGCTCAATATTAAATAATTGTCTATGGATTGATAGATAGATATTTAACGTACATTTTGGGCTATAATCATTTCCCTGTGAGTGTGTCAGATATGTTTTGTTGTCAGTAGACAAACACCACATGGTTGCAGTAGAATTATTAGGCATAGATAGTGCAAGTTCACAATTACAGGCGCTTTCATTTCCATACAAAGTGACAAATATTTTTAGCTTTATTGCTGCACAAACTTGCTAGTCAAATCTTTAAAGTGAAAAAGCATCTTTAAATATGCTTTTAACTTTTCAGACAATATAGATGAGACATTTGGGGCAGTGGCAGTGCAGGGGTGCAGTTTAGCCATAGTGACAGATGGGACAGAAAAGCATTTGGCAGGAAATCACAAAAAAAAATTTGGGTTTTACACACTTTTGCTCAGGTTTGGGTAAAACTGTTTCCTCAAAATATTGATGTTTAATAACAAGCCTTTTATGACAATACGAGTTGTATTACTACATGTATCTAAAATAGTCTAGTTTGTTTTGTTTTATTATTAATGATATAATTTATAAATATTATTTACAAAGCATGTATAAAATCCGATGATTCATCCATCAAAACCAACAGTTTGTGAAGAATGCAATTAGTAAGTAATTTTAGTTTTTGTGTATTCAACTAAAAGAATCAGATGCTTTAATTAAACATTAAATTATATAATAAACCATCTGCATCATTACATCTATTTCTTTGTTTCTCTGCTAATGAACCCAGTGCACTAATGTACACATTCTAACAGTAAAACACTTGGATAATATGCAGTTAGTGATATGCAGATGAACCTATATCAAGTGATTTTTAATGTTGAAACATTTACTGTCTTACACAAATTCCTATAAAATCAAGCAGTACTTTTTATACACTCTACTTTTCACTGTCTTCTGTATGTGGTTTAAATCGGATTGTTCTAAAATGTAAACAATGGATATGCTGACTGTTTTCTAAAATCTAAGGTTTTAATCATGCCCTAAAACTATACTACTAAAACATAAAACTAAATATTTAACATGGTCTCCATAAAATAAATACACAGAAAACAACAGAACAATAGGGAAAGCAGAGCATAAAGCAGTTCTGCATCATTATACAAAAATGAGTTTATAAAAAAATAATCTGCAAGCATCTTCTAACAACTCCTACTGTATCTCCACTGACAATAGACTGAAAAGCATGGACAAGAATAATGATGGGGAAAATCAATGCATCCATTCAGCTGTTGAGATAGTAGCACAGTAGCAGACTTGAACTAGCATGTGCCATGTGATCTGTTAATAAGGGTTTTCAAAGAAAAAAAAAAACATTGATTGTACATCACTGATTATATCGTTACTTTGTCAGGACTATATAATGGCTTATGAGCCATCTCTCTCTCTCTCTCTCTCTCTCTCTCTCTCTCTCTCTCATATATATATACAGAAATATATATATACAGAAATATATGTTTACACAGACACATATGGAACAGGTTGTCAGCTAGTATTGCTTATTTGTACTAATGAATAACAAATTGTGCATTCGGACACATTTGCTGGAATACCAGCAGTGTCTGCAATTTGCTAGACTGTGCAGGGCCTGTTCATCACCCTCATTTTTAACATTCTCTTCTGGTGCCTTTTAGAAAACATGTTTATGCTCTGACCAACACAGTTGCATATAAAATTTGACAGGCTTTGCAGTTTGGCCTGTGTAGCACTGATGACCATATTACATTCCAAAGTCAATCGGGTCTCTGAATTTTTAATATCTATTGTGAATTTAATCTAAAACTGATTCACAGACCAAGAAACAGGCTTGATTTAATACTGCACTCTGGGGTTTTATATCAAAATTCAATACAGTTATACAAGGGCAAGTGTCATGTATATGTGTGTGTAACAATGTGTGTAACAATATTAAAAATGTAAAGTGAAGATCACCAGGAATAATTATAAAGGTTGATGTACTGTAGCAAAGTTCTGAAATCTTCTGAATACTTTGAAAGTATCTGAAATCTGTTTCAGATGATTGCACTTTTATCTGAGTTTTGTATGGTGCACACATTTTACATAATTACATAAATTATGTAATTACATAAATGATGCTAATCCATTATAAATAATATTAGCACTGACATAATGAAAAAAAAAATTCAGATTCTACTTTACCAAAGCCATTATGCAAATTTTTGTGCTTTCTATTCAGGAAATGCACTTTACAGATATGTGTCTATGTGTCAGTGTGACGTGGAAAGGAAGATACCTGATGCAATCGGCGCTAGGTTTCACCCACACTGCTTTAATACTTTGAACATTGAGTAGATGACTGCATAGCCTAGTACAAGCTGGATCAAACCTGTACCAGCATAAAGTAATAATTATTAATAAATACACTGTTGATCTTTCAAATGATGGTCTGTAAAAAAAAAATAATCAAAAATAAAAAAAAAAAAAAAAAAAAAAAACCGAGTATACCAGAGGAGCTCAGTATAGCTGAAGGTAATTCTCCAAATCCCCCTACTGTAACACTCCTGTGTCAACAGGCAAATCCAATTCAGCATGATTTTCCTCCTCTTTCTCTGGCTTTTTCTCTTTTCAAACCTACACAGCCACCTATTTGCAAGTGTGGACCTTTTACATTCCTACTTTCATCTCTGAGCTGCCAAACCAACCTTTTGTCCATTTCGTGATCAGCTCTATGACTCTCACACACTAACTGCATGTGTGATTGGAAGAGAATCTGACCTGTGGATATTAAAATTGTTCATGTGTGTGAGTGTGTGGGGGCTGACTCGCTGTTTAAGATGTGCCGGGTCATACATGCACGGGTGGGAGGAGATATATCTGTCTTTTTCTTTTTCTCTCTCTATCTCTCTGTATTTGGACACATTGCGCGGGAGGAGTGGGAGCTGGTGCATAGCTGAAAATCCCTTTCTTATTCCTCCATTAAAATGGCACTACTACAGTCACATTAATAAATAAGATCTGGGAGCTACACCATAATGGCAAATAATTACAGTCACTGCAATATCACATATTGTCCTTGTTGAGTCAAAAGATAACATGTTACTAGCAATGGTAATAAAAGATTATGCTCAATGCACTATTCATTTGCATATGTATAATGATGTGTTCCTCAATCCTGGAGCTTTGCTACCCTACCCTACTGCTCTCAAGATAGACAAGCTAACTAATCGGCTAATTAACAGACCATTATTGAGTTAATGTGAGCGTGTAAAAGCAACAAAAGCACAGGGCAATGTGCACCAGGAACAAAATTTAAGCAGTAGTTTAATGTATGCTATAAATTTAATTAATACTTTTGATTAATTGATTAAATTTTACTAACCAATACATTCTGGCTAACAAATAATTATTTCCATAGTAAGAAAAGAATTATGGTTTGCATGCCATGTAATATGTGTGACATGTATGCATTTAAAATAATTTAGCGAATTTTTTATCAAATTACATATAGAAGTTTAAACAGAGAAAAGAGAAAGCCATTTAAATGAATAAAATATACTGATTCTGAATAGATGGCACTGTTTATAGACACATCTGGTGCGGTGGATGGGGTATGTGACTGCATTCTGTGAGGCCAACCCAACCTACCAGAACAATCTACAGGGAACCTGGAAGGTAGTGCTACAACAGAATGTAGGTGAGATAAAGAAAAAAAACTGAATATGCACCATTAAACTTATGAACAGCTGGGGTTGAAATCTTATAATTCTTCAAAAGTACGTTTTATGTTATAATAAAGTAAAATGCAGATGAAATAATCATGTTAAAAAGCATGTCATGCCAATTGATTCAGCTGTCCCCTATTCTCGTGTTGCTTATTGCAGGCTAGCACCTGATAAACCAATCTATATCATAATGTTTTACATCCAGACTCTCCAGAAGTCGTGTTAGAACTCTTTGTGTTTTTATCTGGGTGTGTCATCACATGGCCAAAGTAATGTACCAAACAATGTCCAGGCTTTACACCCATAAGTAGTCAGACCAATGTTTTATCAGCTGTTATGATGGTGCTAATTACCATATATATTTTTACCATTACCACCATTGCCATGGTCATACTTAACTTCAATTCAGTGGTACAGCCTGCATCATTTGTTACTCTAATTTAAATTATACTATATACCAAAAAGCAATAGCAGATGTATAGAGCAATAATAGCTGTCTAGCTATGTTGCATGACAAAGTTGCATTTAATAGAGGTGTTTTTCCAGGAACATCATTAGTGTTACTTTAGTAACAGCAGTCAGAGTACGCAGGTCTCTAGCTGAGTTCAGTGTGATAGCATGCCAAAAGAGACACAGTCGGTTTAAAGATTATTTTCTTTCGTGTCACTGTGACTTTCCATGATGTTTCTTTGACAGTCTTATGAACATTAATGAGAGGTAAATTCAGAGGTGAGTTTCATCATTGAGAACAGGATTATTAAAGGATTTATGCAGCTTAAATCCATGACACTAATATTTGCAGTGTGGGGTTTATAGTAGATATATTTCAGTAAGTAAAGGTCAGGCTTTTTATACTTGGATTATTAAACTAATAATTCATATATATATATATATATATATATATATATATATATATATATATATATATATATATATATATATATGTGCCCAGCGATGGATTGGCGCCCTGTCCTGGGTGTATCTGCCCAGCGCCCGAAACATTCTCCCCTGGATGGGCATGGGGAACCCCCCCGCGACCCTAATAGAGGATAAAGCGGGAGATAATGAATGAATATATATATATATATATATATATATATATATATATATATATATATAATTGCTCTATATACTTAAAAACATTTTTACATCCTGCACTATATTATCAGAACATTTTATTCAGATTCCTGTCAGTTGTGTAAAACAGTATTTATTTATTATTATTATTTTTTTTTATATCCGTTCAAGAGCTGTATTGACCTGTATAGTGCAAAGTAGGTTATATGCACCACTAGGGAACTTGGGTAACTAGACAGGCTGCATCAGTGGGGGTTTTATCGTTCACCTCCCCAATCACCTCAAATAAAGATAGGGCAAGGGCAAGGTGAGAGTTCGAAGTATGAGTGACTAGAAGTATAAAAGAAAGACAAGAACAATTAAACTTTTTTATAGACTTTTAACAAACTAAACAATGTAATGACACAAAAAATAGATACATTTTTTATTTTTTTTTATTTTAATTTTACAGGCAAATCACTGCAGTCTAGTATATAATGATGCATACATTGATTTGCTATACATTTTAGTGTGTGACTCAATGCTTTTCCTCTTGTTCACAAGCTGAGTATTATATACACTCATATACAGTAAGGCAATTCTGAGCACGTGAGATAGAAAGTCTTATAAATATGAACAAACGTGCATGAACAATACTTTCCCAGAATGATTTAAAAAAAAGTCCACTTTATTGTTTCATTTTTAAGGCAATACAATAAATATTAAATGAGTTTGAGACCAGGTGAAAGAAAGTCTATGTCAGTCAGCATGTCAGTGCTCACCTTCCTTTGGTTTTGGGAATATCTTGCAGAGGTTCACATTTTACTTTGAACTATTATCCTGCTGTAGTCGAAACCTTTTTTTAACCAGCATCCAAATGGTATGTATGTGGACATAGAGCTGAACCTCTAAACTCTCTCATATCTAATTTATTTGTTTGCAAACTCAAATGTCATGTGTGATCATTAAAACTGAACTGCTTAAGCAGGCTGTTTTTCTAGGGTTAGGTTTAAGGCATAAGCTTCAGTGGATAATATATAACTGGCATTGCTAAAATCTTTTTTGCAAAGAAATGGGTTTATAGGGTGGCACGGTGGCTTAGTGGTTAGCACGTTCGCCTCTCAGCACTAGGGATTCCCGGTTCAAATCCCCATCTGGGTGGAGTTTCCATGTTCTCCCCGTGTCCGCGTGGGTTTCCTCCGGGTTCTCCGGTTTCCTCCCACTGTCCAAAAACATGGATCAAGTCAATTGAATTCTATAAATTGCCCCATAGAGAGTGTGTCTGTGTGAGTGAGTGTGTGCCCAGCGATTGATTGGCGCCCTGTCCTGGGTGTATCTGCCCAGCGCCCGAAAAGTTCTCCCCTGGATGGGCATGGGGAACCCCACCGCGACCCTAATAGAGGATAAAGCGGGAGATAATGAATGAATGAATGAATGAATGGGTTTATAGACTTACAACCAAGAATATATTTATTTTCATTTATATCTTGTTTCATTTAGTTATAACATTAACTTATATATCTTTTAAGAAATGTTTTAAAACCATTTATATTTTAGACAATTAATGAAGATAATCCTGAAATGTTTATATAGCCCATATGAGTGTGTTTTTGATGGTCACATGTGGCTTCAAATTTTTTTAAGACCAGCTATGATTCTACAAACTGTTTGGGTTCACTAAATTACAGTCAAGAAATAAAATTGAATTATTGAATTACAGCATACAGTGTTTGATATTATACACTTATAAAGTATACTTCATGGAATTACCCTTCACTTTGCTATTCCATTTATCACATATGCTAAATGACCTACATACAAATTGAGCGGGAGAGAGAGAAAGAGAGGGAAAAAAGAGAGAGAGAGTTGTGCGTGCATGCGTGTGCGTGTGTGTGTGATGTCTCTATGTGTCTCATCTTACGCACAGAGCTAAAATTGAACCACATTTAGGACCATTGGGGTTTGTGATCCTTCACACTCATGCAAGAGCTATGATATTAAAGTTTGTGATCTAGTCTGCAACTGGGAACACACCAAGTTGAAAATGACATGAAGGGGAACCTGATTACTATAACAAGGACAGAGTTTGGTTTAGTGTAAAGACTTTTAGAAAGATATACAGTTTATTACATCATATCTGAATATAAAGACTAAATATAATGTGACAAAACAAATGTCTACTGTTTTTCCATCTGTCCAATTAGCTATTCTATTCTATTAAATAGCACTTTTACACATTTCAGCATTATGTTTAATGGTGTCATTAATACTAAACTAATAATGTGTCCACAGTTATGTTAATACTGTCAAAATGCCGACATAAATATCATGCATAATAGATATGTACATATCAAGAGCATGGCTTCAAGATGGTATGGCTGTCTTGCTTCTATTACTCATACAACTACTATTAGTGCTGTTCCATATGCTTCTACATTTTCAACAACAACTACCACCTCAACTAATACTAATACTAGTACTTCAACTGCTACTACTACATGGCAGTATATTTTCCTTTGTGGCGTGATACTTTCAAACTTTTGCATTCATTGAGTATTTTGATATTTTTAATATGGTCCAATTTCTAGTAACAGGTAACTATTTGCTAATTTTGTATCTTGCTAGACTTTTTCCAGAAACATTTGCAAAACATGCGTTTAATGTTTTCAAGCATATTCAGTAGAGTTCTACCATTTTCCCATATAGATAATAATTAACATGTTTTTTAGCAGAATTTATGTCTGCACTAGTCTAGTACTAGTCTGCCCGAATGTAATCCTTTCTATGGCACGTTTTAGACTAATATGAAATGATATGTATATTGTTTTAAAAGCAATTATAATATGTTTTAAAAGCAATTAATATGTATGTTGAGGTTCTGGTCTAAACTTTGGTATGGACTTAAGAATTATTCATAATGTATTCAAGTTCAAGGATTGTGTCTTTCATAATGTTATGCTGTCCTTTAAATCTGCAGGTGTTTTGGGGTAAACGTTATATTTTAGGACTGACCCCTATGTGGTTGAAAGGGTCAGTGTTATAATGAGCATTTCCTCTCCCAGGAGTGATATAATGGCATTCTATTTGTACCATCTCTGCTTTATTTTGGTGAGGGAGGCTTGATTTGTGAACCTTGATATGAAGGAGAAGATTTCCTTCAGGCCCCTGACATGTGTTACTGGTTGTGTTAATGAATGTCATTTATATTGTCTTGTGTTTCTATGGCACGTTAACACTATTTCTGCCAAAAAATCTGAACCTACAATGTGTTTCTAAAAATTACTGTAAGATCTTTATACAAGAATTATTGCAAATCACTTTCAGTTAGAACGTGAGTCTATTTCTGAGCCCAAACAGTGTGAATATTACTGGAAATCTTCTTTCTGTGTACATTTCAGTGATACAGTTTATAAATTGTGCAGTTACACAACTGTAAGTTACCTTTGAACTGAGGGATTTGTTGCCATGGAAATTGAGAAGTGGTCTTCTGCTGTAACTGAATATACCACAAGCATTGCAAAAACAATCCTTTTTTAAGAGGTAGATACACTGGGCAAAAAGCCAACCTATTCTATTCTTACTTTGCAGCTCTGCAGTGTAATTACAGTCAGTCAACTTTCTATGTACTAAAACAAGTCAAATGCAAATACAATAACTGGGATCATCTTTTAACAAACAGTTTTATCTGAACACATGTTTTAATTAAGCATTATGTTATTTCTTTGGACTTTCCTTGGCATTTACCATATGTATTTTGAGATGTATATATATGCATGAATTCAAGTATAGTGTAACTGCACATTACAACATCTTTCCACCCAAAGAAAAAATAGCTCTAAAATCCCCTGTCTACCAGGCTTATATACTGACAGATTGGTCTTGTCATTATCATAGTAGGAGACAATTAGCCCAGCTGTCCCATCATATTGGTGAAGAAAAGTTCCTTGGCAGTCTGCAGATTTTTCCATGATGTCGGCTGCCACTGAATCTGTACAAAGCACTGGGGTAGCACTGGAGGCAGATTTGGGTTCCTTGTCACCGGGATAAAACTGATAAACACTTTACCCTGCAGAAAAAATCACTTTACACCTAATGAACTTAAGAGGACATTTAAGAGGACAGGTTAGACACAGTATTAAAACAAGATAAATAAGCTTATGGATATCTAATGGGTAGTTTTAGTATGAGTTTGAATATCTGTAAGCCCAATCATTTTCGTGTTTTGCCACCCCAAGTTTTGAGGTAAATGTGGTGTTAAATGTAATTATTTAAAAACTCCACCATTTTTTTTTAATGTCAAGTTCCTGGCTCATGATGGCCCCATTGCGTATGACATCATTATGACGGCAGTATCATAAATATCACGGTATTATCACCATGGTGCTGCAGAGTGGTCATATGGTAAAAAATTAAAACCATATGGTTGTACTTTAAACCTTATGCTGATATACTCAATGTTTTACAAAAAAAAAACATTTGTAAGATTAATTAGCTAAAACCTAAAATTCATAGAGAGAAAAATGGGCAAAAGTCCTTATACACAAATCTGTTTCATCTGTTTTTTTTCTAATCTATGATAATTTGATTTGATATTAAATCAGTTGACCATTGACTGAATTAAAACCATGTGAAAATCATATTTTTCTATGAATCTGTTAAGAATTCAAACATCTGAAATGTGATGGTCATCTTGGAACGGCTGCAAACTTATGAAACCTGAAAAATGTATCCATAAATAAATAAATAAATAGATTTATTACTATTTACATTACACTGATACAAAAATGTTTGTTTTAAAAATATGATTTGTGATGATGCTTTTGAATAGTACAGTAGAGGCAGGAGGCATGAAGGAGATTAAACCTTAAATGTCCTTTTATGTGTGCAGCACACATAAATCAAAATGTATTCATGGCTGTTGAAACTCTGATTTACAACATATCAATCATTGCATCTTAAGCTTTGACGTTCTACAGTATATGTAATGTAGTCAGCATAATACTAAAATTTCTGTCAATTGGGTTCTTGCGAAATTCCCAGTGTAGACAGTTTATTTAAATAATGTTTATTGTTTTATATTTAGTATTATAATAATAAATCTAGATATTTGGTAAGAAAATAGAAAAATAATATCATGTCAAGTTATATTACAAGTGCTTACAAGTGTAATAGTTTACGTTTGTGGGGCTATTGGAGTAGATACACAAACAAGCTATACCTTGACAGCCTGAGATAATGTGTCTTAACATTAGACCAGTTTTACATGTGCGTAAAAAACAAGTTGTCACAAATGATCAGTTGTTGCATTTCCGTTTAACACCACTGTTTGTCTCTCATTATGCTTTCTTGAGTTTATGTGAATGGCAAAAGGTTAGTGATAGCTTGGATGCAGGACGGAGCGTCTAATTATCCTTAGAAAATGACATCTCCACAGTTTCCAAGGAAACAACAAATGTGCACTGACTTCTGGAGAGTTTCTTGCTGTCTGGAATTTTGGGACTTGGCAGCCCAGTATCAAGAGCCCAATCAGTACACCAACCAGTATGCAGCTCTGCTAAAATCAACAGAAAATAGATCCTTTCTCAAGACATCAGTGCAGAACTTATGACAGCTGGAACCTGTCAAAACCATCATTATCCTCTCAGATATAAACAGTACTAAAGAACACACAGACAAATGAATGAAGAAGCAGCAGATTTATAAAAGAATAAAAGTAGTCATATAGATCTGTCTAGGTAAAATATCAGAATATTGTGCCAGCAGTGTTGTTACACATGAACATTCATAACAGCCTTATAACAAATAATAAAAATGAGGTTAAATCTCTTGAATACAGTAGTAGGTTACTGGGATGGTTTACATTTTCAGTGAATGGTTTGCATGTACCTCCACTGGCAGAAACTCTATTTTCCTCTCTAATGAAAAAACAAACAAACAAAAAAAAACATTACACATACTACATTACAAAGGCAAAGGTAATATGTAAAATATGAAG
Organism: Corydoras sp. C115; assembly: GCA_019802505.1. Lineage (NCBI taxonomy): Eukaryota > Metazoa > Chordata > Actinopteri > Siluriformes > Callichthyidae > Corydoras > Corydoras sp. C115. The sequence goes on along the minus strand of JAFMOC010000031.1, from coordinate 4,031,691 downwards.
ACTGCCCTGTAATGTAAAATCCAACCAGTATCTGAGAATATTTGGGAAAGAACAAGCACAAGATGGACCAGATTTCAATACTTTATTTCTCTATCATAAGTAGTGATCTCGATTAGTCTCTGAACCACAATGGTCAGAATCGTCTGATCTCCAACCCCTCAGGCATTGATGACATCCTTTTACTTTTAGATGCAGCATAGTTTGCCTTAACACGTCATGGCGCCACATAACATGGGCATTCCTCATCATACATTAAAAGAGTTTTAAATGTGTGATGTGCAACATGGATATGTTCAGAAGGTCTATAGGGTGTATGATTGTGATTACAAGAAATCCATGTAAGATTAGGCCAAGGTGTCAATAGAAATACCATAAGTATGTTCAGCCACAACAGAAACAGCTACAACTTGTAAGATAAATCTCTTAAAAAATGACTACTAAAATGCTGTTCAGTTAAAGCACCCTCTTTCCTCAGTTGATTTCACAAAGTCACACAATTTTCCTCCGTATGGCAGTTTTGCTGTATCACATGATTGCTACCAATCAGAAAGTCAGAATACCACATGACTGTGCTGAGATTTATATCATAGTTCTTCTGGGGACAGTTTTTTTTTCTTTTTCTTTTTTTTTTTTTTGCAGCTGGGAATTTATTCAGTAACAATTGGATGTGTGTGTTGGATTTTTTTTTTTTTTTTGTGGGATAGACAAAGCTCATTTCTTGAGCACGGTTACTGGGGACACGGACAGTGGAAGAACATACAAATTCCATACAGAAGGTACAATGGCTTTCCTGATAAACCCATCATCATCATCATCATCATCATCATCATCATCAGCATCACCTCCTTCCACATTGGTCCCTTGTTTCCGCAGCAACTCCTAAACCTTGCATGACCTTATGGCGCCCCTTAGTGGTGATTCATGGTGACTCCAGATTTGGGCCCTACGGCTTTCCGTAGTTTGAAAACGCGGATTGAGCAGGAAGAGGAAACAATAGCTCAATTTCAGAGCGAGCTAGTTTGCAGTTAAACGGCGGAATGCGTGTGGAGCAGGTCGCTGTGGGATGTGAGGTTTAACCGGCGAGCAGCCGGCTGTTAGAGCGCCGCGGGACCTGGAAGATGTGAGCTGAGCTGCTGCTGCTCTGACACTATGCCATGGGGAACTTGTGCTCTCATTACTGCCCTCAATGCTGCGGGATTTTCAGACGCCAAGCCAACAGAATTCAGAGGGGAGGAGGGTCAGTGTGTGCTTCATTTCCTAACTAATACCCTAATACCCTTCTTTTGGGAGAAATGTGTCTGTTTTAGGTCTGCTCTCTTGTCGGGTCTATACTCGCTGTAAAGACTGACGTGTAACTTGGGAACAGGTGCATTAAATATTCACCTACTGTATCAAACCTCTAAATCAGACAGATTTTTAAATTCAGTTTTTCTCCTGCACTCATAAGCCAAACTCTCTTACTTATGAATATTTCTAATAAGGTGGAACTGTGTTTGTTCTTAAGTTCTACAGTGCTTGTATTGTTGTACTGTAATAGGACCACGCCCCGTAACCTACACCTCCTTATACTCTTCCTCATGCACATCCTCCTCCTCCTACACCTCCTTATACTCCTCCTACATTTACTCATCCTCCTCCTCCTGCTGCTGCCTGTTTGGGTTCATGATCAACTATATGAAGTTACATTGAGGCTCCACAGTGGATGTCATTCAACAGAGCTTGTTAATTGATTTTTAAACCATTTCTTTTGGGAGAAATGTGTCTGTTTTAGGTCTGCTCTCCTGTACGCACTGTAAGGACTGACGTGTAACTTGGGAACAGGTGCATTAAATATTCACCTACTGTATCAGACAGATTTTTAAAGTCAGTTTTTCTCCTGCACTCATAAGCCAAACTCTCTTACTTATGAATATTTCTAATAAGGTGGAACTTTGTTTGTCCTTAAGTTCTACAGTGCTTGTAGTTTTGTATTGTAATAGGACCACGCCCCGTAACCTACACCTCCTTATACTCTTCCTCATGCACATCCTCCTCCTCCTACACCTCCTTATACTCCTCCTACATTTACTCATCATATAGTTGATCATGGAGCCAAACAGGCAGCAGCAGGAGGAGGATGAAGTTACATTGAGGCTCCACAGTGGATGTCATTCAAATGTTCAAATTCAGCTTGTTAATTGATTTTTAAACCATTTCTTTTGGGAGAAATGTGTCTGTTTTAGGTCTGCTCTCTTGTCGGGTCTGTACACGCTGTAAGGACTGACGTGTAACTTGGGAACAGGTGCATTAAATATTCACCTACTGTATCAAACCTCTAAATCAGACAGATTTTTAAATTCAGTTTTTCTCCTGCACTCATACGCCAAACTCTCTTACTTATGAATATTTCTAATAAGGTGGAACTTTGTTTGTCCTTAAGTTCTACAGTGCTTGTAGTGTTGTATTGTAATAGGACCACGCCTCGTAACCTACACCTCCTTATACTCTTCCTCATGCACATCCTCCTCCTCCTACACCTCCTTATACTCCTCCTACATTTACTCATCCTCCTCCTCCTGCTGCTGCCTGTTTGGGTTCATGATCAACTATATGAAGTTACATTGAGGCTCCACAGTGGATGTCATTCAACAGAGCTTGTTAATTGATTTTTAAACCATTTCTTTTGGGAGAAATGTGTCTGTTTTAGGTCTGCTCTCCTGTACGCACTGTAAGGACTGACGTGTAACTTGGGAACAGGTGCATTAAATATTCACCTACTGTATCAGACAGATTTTTAAATTCAGTTTTTCTCCTGCACTCATAAGCCAAACTCTTTTACTTATGAATATTTCTAATAAGGTGGAACTTTGTTTGTCCTTAAGTTCTACAGTGCTTGTAGTGTTGTATTGTAATAGGACCACGCCCCGTAACCTACACCTCCTTATACTCTTCCTCATGCACATCCTCCTCCTCCTACACCTCCTTATACTCCTCCTACATTTACTTATCATATAGTTGATCATGGAGCCAAACAGGCAGCAGCAGGAGGAGGATGAAGTTACATTGAGGCTCCACAGTGGATGTCATTCAAATGTTCAAATTCAGCTTGTTAATTGATTTTTAAACCATTTCTTTTGGGAGAAATGTGTCTGTTTTAGGTCTGCTCTCTTGTCGGGTCTGTACACGCTGTAAAGATTGACGTGTAACTTGGGAACAGGTGCATTAAATATTCACCTACTGTATCAAACCTCTAAATCAGACAGATTTTTAAATTCAGTTTTTCTCCTGCACTCATAAGCCAAACTCTCTTACTTATGAATATTTCTAATAAGGTGGAACTGTGTTTGTTCTTAAATTCTACAGTGCTTGTATTGTTGTACTGTAATAGGACCACGCCCCGTAACCTACACCTCCTTATACTCTTCCTCATGCACATCCTCCTCCTCCTACACCTCCTTATACTCCTCCTACATTTACTCATCCTCCTCCTCCTGCTGCTGCCTGTTTGGCTCCATGATCAACTATATGAAGTTACATTGAGGCTCCACAGCCACTTGTCATTCAACAGAGCTTGTTAATTGATTTTTAAACCGTTTGTTTTGGGAGAAATGTGTCTGTTTTGTATCTGCTCTCTTGTATCTCTTGGGCTGTACACGCTGTAAGGACTGACTTGGGAACAGGTGCATTAAATATTCACCTAATGTATCAGACCTCTCAATCACTCACTTTTAAATACAATTTCCTTCCTGCCCCAACTTCCATGCTTATAAATATATGTGACAAAGTAGAACTTTGTTAGTCCTAAAGCTCTACAGTGGTTAAATATGTTGTACCGTAATAGGACCACGCCCCGTAACTACTTTATCCTTATAACCTCTTTATCCTTCTCTTTCTCCTCCTGCTGCCTGTTTAGCTCCATGATCATTAATATGAATAGCTACAATGAGACTCGACAGTGATGTCAGTAAGGATCAACCATGGGTGTATCATTCAGCAGAACTTGTTAACTAATATTCTAAACCAAAGCCTTCAAAATCAGAATGCATTATGTTGAATTTGATGACACAAAGCTCATGAGAGACATTTAGACTCCTTCTGTCTCTGCGATGCCTCTAAATTATGCAGTCAGCATTGAGGTCCCCAAGTTCAGAAACATAATACCTTTATTTTAAAGTTGAGGAAGAGCTGCCATTAGCAACCTTTCTTTATTGCTAAAACTTGCTATAATGTGATTTAATTTTAGTTTCGGAAATATCAAGAAAAACTGTTTGGTTTTATATTATATTCAAATCTATCATTTTTAAGTCTAACATTATTTTTTTCTTTCTCCACAGATCTAAGTATTTTAGGCGTAGCACAACTGGGGAACACTACACGATAGAGGTAATGGACTTTTCTTACTTTGTTTTATCACTATTTTAATTTTTTTAATTTCACCTTGTGACTTTAGATCTGTTTTTCTTGTGCAGTTTGAGAATCTTGTGGAGAGCGATGAGGTGAGAAAATAAATTTGCTTATTTATAATTTCAGATTAATTACAAAAATGTACAAAATGTTTTGTTGTCTCTAACAAGACTTCTCCTTTTAGGGCGAAAGTTCTCACAGTTGTCCAAGGTAAGGTGTTTTCTTCTGCTTTTCCCCACTCGAAGTGATTATAATGCACACGAACATCTGTCATGTGAGAATAGCATTTAAATTTCTGTAATCTCCATTTAAGTACCACCATCCTGACTTTCCAGCATTTAGTGTAGTGACATAAGTGTCATTAATACATTTAGTTTACACATTCACAAGCGGTATTGTAAAGGTTAATATTCGTTCGATTCACCGTTAAGTGCATTAACGTTTTCAGGAATTTTGGGTCTTGGCCAAATGAGCTTTGAACTTTGGAAATGCTTGTCCTTTTGTGGCTAAACTTGCTCATGCTATGCTAATTCAATGAAATCTAGTGGTAAAAAAAATCATATTCTTTCTCTGAATAATCAGTGTGTTTTGGGCTTTGATTTAGACCTTATATAGCAGATTAAGATTGAGATTCTTTGTTTTGAATTGTTTAGATATGACCTGAATTCTTGTTAAAAGATGGACCTTTTCTTTTGGAGACTTGTTCTCTGTTTGTGTCCTTTCAACTTGCTGTAAACCAGTGGCTTCCTTTTTCAGTGTGTTTTTGCTATTATGATGACTGCAAAAAGCATGTACTAAATCTCTTAATTATTTATGGGTGTGTTTTAGGCGTATTAATAAACCGATCGTGCAATAAACCGATCACCGTGTCACTTTACTATAAGTGCAGTCTGACTTTGGCATATTTCAATTTTAATGGTGCAGTTCACAATGGCACAATTCTGTGTTGTGCAATCATGTTTTATTTTGTTTATTGTTGCTGTAAAAGTTTGCATAGCTGCTAACTGGCAAAAGGCATGGGTTTCTGTCCTGCTGCATGTCCTGTGTGTAACAAGTGTTCGTTGTACATGCCTGTTTTGACAATTCACTGCTGTGATAGCAATGAATCTCTGGGCATGGGTTATTTCAGTGATGCACCTGTGTTTTTGCATTGTCAAGATGGTAACACACCAGAAATTTACCTGAATACACCTCATTTTGAGATCACCATGTCCGTCAGCGTGGATATTTCAATGATGCAGGTGTGAAGCACAAAAATAGACTTGTGTCTTTAGACGTGGTGTAAGAAAACATTGAGCATCGTGATGCACTTTGTGCAGGATCCAAGATGGGGCCCACTGACCTCGTCTCCTCAAAATATCTTATTTCATCAGACAGTTTTCCCCACAAAAAGAAATTTTGAAAGAATCGATTCATCCTTTTAATCCCATAACAGTTTGTCAACAGGTTATTGATCGAGTCTAGTAAATGACCACATTTAGATTAGACCTTGTACTGTAGTTTGGTTCTTGAAAACAAAATAATTTTAATTAAAGCTGTAAAATTTGACCTTTCTTGTGTCTGGCTCAGACCTATCAGTCAAGAGGAGATTGGGCATCTGAAGGAGCAGCGTTATGGTGCTATTGCAGACAAGCAGACACTGATCGATGAAAAGCTAAATGCAGAGGTATGGGCCATTGACTCTGTGCTTCAGCCTGATGCCCTGCTATTAATTTAATAAAAATAACTGATTAATTTAACATGCCAACACTAATCACAGCATTACATTCTCATACTTCATGCTGTTTGTGTGATCTGGCCAGATAATGTTGATTCATCCTGTAAAATTAGAGTTACTTTATTTTCAGCATTAGAGTTAATATATATGACATAAAAAACTTAAAAACAGTTCAATAAATACAAATTAAAAATAACTTAAGTTATTTAATTTTTTCCATGTTTTTCATACTCGACATTGCTTTTTATTGCTTTTCATTTTCCTATATTTTACTTTCTTTTTTTGAATTTAGTGATTGTCCTTTTTTATTGTTATGTCTGCCCAGTTAGTGGCACAAGAGGAGAAGTTAAGGCTAGAAGAGGAGGCTATAGTTGCAGTCCAGCGCGAGACCGCGAGGCTTGCGAAGGAGCGAAAGCTAAAGGAGGTGAGGCGTCCAAATGACGCACGCCCGGCCTTTTTTTTTCTCCTTCATTTTCTTTACACATTTACCAGTATTAGTGCAAAGATAATTTTACCAAAAACAAAAAGCAGAAGTCTTTCAATTTGTGAAAGATTGACAAATAATATAAAGATAATATTACTCAAAATACAACCGCTTGCCTCCAAATCTCCTGCTTCATCTTTCTTCTTCTTGTCATCTGCAGTTTAAGTTGTGGTCATCTTCAGTTGCATTCGTTTTTTCATATTGTTTGTTCACTCCTATATTGCTGTTGCTGTTTTTTTGGAGTAACACACTGTAATTAAAAAAATATATACGATTTTAATTAAACTGCTAAAAATATTATATTTTATGATAATATAATATTAAAATGCTTCAAAAACTACAGCTTGCCCAGAAGAAAGCTGAGGGAGGGAGCAGAGGCTTACATCTAAAACAGTGAGTATTACACAAAAATACCCTGGCAGTTAAAGGTATTATTGTAAACTTGTATGTTAAATCTTGTGTGACACAAAGTTAAGATTAGTTGCACTTAAATTATATCTATTGTCTGAGTTACCAAACAACCATCATCATTTTTCATATTTAATTAAATACTACTGACTTTTCCATCCTTTTTTCCAAATGTGAAAATGAATAAACAGATTAAGAGATTTTTTTTTGTAAGAAGTGTTCAAACTAATTGAATTTTGCTGGTCGTTGGTAACTGTGACCTCATGTTCGTCTTATTCCTGGTAATGCTATATCCTGTAAATGCCTTGATAGCATGACATCATTTGGCAGACATATACAACTTGTCAGTAATTGTAGTCAATATAGAGGATATATTAACATATAGGATTGAAACTCATTTCTCATATATTTTGCCAGTAACTAAATAACAGAATAAATTTTGCTGTAAAAATAGAAGTACCTTTTTTTTTTTTTTTTTTTTTTTTTTTTTTTAATTTACAGATGTTGGTTTTGCTTTTATTTTAGGATGTTTACTTATACTATATTAGGATCTCTACTCCATTTTCTTTAAAGCAATTACATGCATTATCAGCATAGAATTGTACATTTTCTGTAATGGATGGGGTCAAGTTTATAAAGCTAAAGTGCTCTATTGCAACTTTCGAGGTTTTAAAGAGTAAATTTGTGTATTCTGTCGTAAAAGTAAATCGATCCAAATTCGATTAACCACAAACATTAGCTCAGTGAGCAACATAATATAATTGACTAAACATATAGATGGTTGTTTATATTAAGATGGTAATAGAATACAGTTTTTGTGATCACTTGCATCTAAATACTCTTTTCCTTCAGATCTGCAACAATAACTAATGGGTCTTCCTTCCTGTACTTAAACATGGATGTTTGATAACCTGCTGGGTGGTTGAGTCACAGCCCACATCCGTTCTTGCAAAAGAAAATGTGTTCTGAAGGGCTCGCACTTCTTTTTAGGCTCAGAAATAGTCATATGTCTGGCAGTAAACGGGGTCAGCTGAGTGGAGAAAACCACAGGGATATTTAGAACAAGGATACTGTGGGATTTCACAGACATCTCAAAATGTTTGTGGTTGTTTAGTGAACAAACAGTATAATAATATTTGGATTAGACCCTACAGCTATTATTAACTGTATGTTGAGTGTTTTGTTTTGAGTGTGTTATTGAGCAGACCTGTTTCTAAACTTGACAAGGCTGTTAACTGCTGATATAACTAAACCAAAAATGTTGGTAAAGCTATGAATGACTAAACATTGGTGTGCAGAATAATTTAAAGCATGTCTTTGTAGCAGGTTGTCAGGTGGAGAATTTGAAGTGTATCTACAGAGTGTAAAAGCTCAGTCTGAAGCATATCGAAGCAGTCGTAAGTAACTCTAAAACCTATCAAACATGAAATATTATGAAATACCACTAAGCCTTACATTAAAGCCCTCATTTCAAAGGCATAGCGAGGGAAGGAAAATTGCAGTACTAAAAAATTGCTGCCTGAAGGCAAAACCACCAATTCTTTTTTTAGCAAAAGAAAATCCAAATGTGTGCATTTAAAAATATGTATATATATAAGGAAATGTTCTGTGGCTGAAAACTAGTACTCGGTTCTGAAATAGCTGTATTAGATGTGTCCAGTAACCTGGAGCTTTAGGAGAGCAGTGTAAGAGCACCGTGACCTTTTTGTGTCTCAAACAATTGCTATTATTCAGTAAGCTTTTACTATACAATTACAATTGTCTTTAGTTTATATACTTTAGTTATGTACTAGTCATTTCTCATGTGAAAGGCCCACAGTAATGCTCAGGTGTCGTGTGTATTATCAGGGCTTTCCTCTGAGACAAATCTTGTGACTCCCAACACAGAGAGCAGCTGGGATTTCACAGGTAGAACTCGCTCCACTAATGATGATGCTACATCTCTCGACCTGGAATGGGAAGATGAGGAAGGTGAGGAAGGGCTTGTGTAAACATGACTAGTATAAACAATTTATAACAAGTTCAAAAAGTTGCCCACACCGTGGCACAGCCATCTGTGACTGAACTTAAACCTCAACTATATATTTATATAATTATAATATGCACCTCTCTAGCCAACATAGGAACGGGAAACATTCAGTTTCTTTCACCCTTTTTTTTTAGCCGAGTTTTTGGCCCATATCTTTTACCGGAAACCAGAATGATCAAAATTGATTTAGTATCAAGTTAGAAAAACTAATTAGAAACATGAATTCTAGAACTCAGAAACCAGAGATCTGCAGATAGATTGTTGTGCTTGTTGACCTCAGTAACAGTCTTGAAATTATACATTTGCATATGTTCATGAAACAGGCAATCTTTCCACTTTTTCTATTTCTTTTTCTCCTCAAACCAGCACCCAAACATAATCATTGGTCATTAACATAGACTGAGTTGTGTTGGTTCGTTATGCTGGATTTTTGAGAACAGCGTTAGCAACACTAGGTGGAGCCAGATTTATTTCCAGATTATTACATTCATCTACTATTATCAGGATGTAGGACAAAGTGATAGTTTACCTACCTGCTATAAGGTTAATGTTTAGCATTTAATTTCTCAGGTATAAATCGTTTAGGTGCTCCTTGGGAGCGCTCAAGGACAGAGGAAGACATTCTGCAAGCTGCTCTTCATCCAGCAGATAAACATGTGGGCAGCGGGCCAGCATCTGCCTCCGAGGAGTCTGGTGCTCTGGAGTGGGAGAATGACTTTGTTAGTGCACATGCAGAAGACTTCAGTGAAGTTGGCGATGAGGAATTTGAGGGATTTGTTAATCCTTTATTAGACACTCACTCAGAGGTCACAGAACCTAACTCTGACCAGCAGGACAGATAGTTCCAGATAGGACCATTATATGACTATTGGGATAAATACAGCTTTAGTGGTTCCACTGAATCAACGTGGAATTAAATTTGAGACCTCAATCATTAACAAAAGTGCAATTTTATAAAACTGTAAGAATACAATCCTAGATTGATGCAGCCGTTCCAGTGCATGCTCATGACATCACACCAATCGGTGCATTTTATTGTATTGTACTTACTAGCTTCCCTGACTCTAAAATGGTTGTCAGCTTTATTTTTGCTGAATAAACTCTTGATCATGGCCACAGCAGGCTGAAGATCATAACAGTTTTACTACTGGGTATTATTTTTTTTCAACAAATTCAACATTGATCTGACTTTTAGACATTTTATTATTGAATATTAGAATGCATTGTGACACTGTGGTACTGTAAATACACAAAAGCACCTACTTTAAAAAGAAATGTCCTTTCATACTAAAACATTAAACATAAAATTGCACTGATGGAATTTTTTTTTTCTTGTCGACTTTTATGTTTTCAATGTAATGAGGTGAAAGGTGATTAGCCAATGTGGATGGCTACATGCTGCTGTTTTTCCAGTAACAAAATATGGCTTTAGCTGCACAGTTAAGTTCCATCACCTTAGCAAACTTTGTATTTAAAATGAGTATCCTAAAAATGTATTTTCTTTTGCTTTATCCCTCATTCCATGAGCCAATAAAACTATATTGACTGACCCTATCTGGCCTTGCGGGGAAAGTGCTCCATAATTTTGTAATTGCTTACTTAATGGATGATTTTTAAATGGTTTGCATTGATTTCTTTGTCACACAGAGAATAACAATAGTTGTGCTTATTTATGGAAGAAAGAGCATACCAACTTAGATTTGTACAATCATGATTCACTCCAAATGATGTATAATTATAATTATTACTTAAAAATAATGTTAAAAATGACGACCGCACATAAACACTACCACAAAATGCATTACTGTGTAATTATTTTTTATAACAAAAGCTATTTTTAAATAGAAAAACTTAAGTAAAATATATCTTAAAGGAACCCATAGCTTGTTAAACCATCTTGCAATAATTTGCAATGTTTTTTTGACAACATTGATTCAATTTGTTAAAACGTATGGGTATTTTGAAAGCACAGCTCTCTTAGGGTTTCTAAATGTGTAATTATTTTTTTTTTTTGGTCAATCTATTGTAAATTTGCTGGTGTCCTTTGGGTCATCGTCCAGTTGCATGATCCAGTTTCAACCAAGCCTAAGCTGTTTTCGCCAAATGTGGCATTATGCATAATGAACAAACATAAACATTTTTTACTGTTATTATTTCATCTGTCGGCAATGTTAGAGAAGATTTGGTTAGTTTAGCAAATTTTAGCCATATGCTGCTATATATTTTAACACAATTAAAAAAAAAATTATAACTGTATTCTTATGAACTTTTTTTTAAGTTATGAAAGTTTTAAGTACTGTGAATGGAAACACTGGTTATTAATGATGGCGGATGTTTATATGAGTAATAGTAGCTCTTCAGATTTTGTGTTGTGTGGCTTTGGTTAGAAAATAATAGCATTATAAAATTTATAAAGCATTTAGAAAATTTGCACTGTGCTCGAAAAATTTTACTGATAATGAAAATGCTGTGGCCTTAACCTTTAATACCTGCTCAAATTCTGTCCTGAGTGAATTCATGTAAGTTGTAATCATAAGCAGCAGATGGCAGTGTTGCTGTGTTAGATTGTTGCAAGATTGCAATCACCAAAAACAAGTATTTTGTATCTTAAACTTCTTTCTTGTACACTCTGTGTCATTTTGGAAGCAAGATTAAATGACTGAATTTATTCTTATCTACTCGATGGACTTGTGATTTGGTGGAAAACTAGTGCTGAGGTAGCTCACACTGTAAATTGTGGCAGCATGGCATTACTGCTACTTGGACATAACTGCTAAAAGGTTCATATATTACTCCACCAAATAATGAAAATATCAGTGTCCAGTGTCAGCGGAAGCAGAAGGAGGGCTGATAAGCTAAAGTAAAGCATGGAACAGATGAATAATAGATGCCTTCGTGGCTTTTACTATAAACACTTGTGGTTATCAGACCTTGCCATGTCTAGTATGGTTCATTATTTGAAATATATGAGGTGGTGACAGGCTGATTGTCTGCTGAAGTAAAAACAAAATATTCAGCAAGTGTAGCAATGCTTACAGGTTTAACAAATATTTCCTTTTCCTCAGTCTTACTCATTTGAGGGGAAGGCATGGTGTAAAAAGTAACAGCTTTCTTGATAAGCAGAATTACTTTGATTTATGATAATGGAGTCCTCTAAGATGTTCTCAAGCTGAGAGAGAGCTACAGTAGTAGGTGCGTCTGAGAAAAAAATGGGCTGAAAGTTTCGTCCTTTTTTTTGTTCTGTCTCATTAAGAGCAATAGAAGCAGCACCAAATGAATATATAACCTCAAAAAGACCCATGGCGAAATGCAGGCTGCAGTGCAATTGGGATAAAATATAATGAAAGAGTTTGAAGTGCATAAGACACTGGGTGTATGGCTTTGTACTGCCATGAAGCAGTAGTGCATACGGATCACTATCACAGGCCATAGGTGTGTTTACATATGAGCTTGTTACATATTTTATTCCAGGCCCTTGGAAAATAAAACTCCACTGTTTTCAAAAACATGTATATAAAAAATTTAAGAAGGTCTGCCTAAATTATTTGCACAGTTCAGCACTTAATCATTTTGGATTACAAAAATACTGCAACTATATCAATAGAGTATGTGTTATGTTAATTTCTGTCTTGTATTAAATACATCCTTTTTTTGTGGGGGGGGGTGTAGAGTAGGTGCGTTGTTTTCTTAGACATTTATATAAATTATTTTTAAATGAAAAAATCAGCACACAATGATCCTTTGAAATGCAAAATTACTGAATGCATGGATGCTGTGAGCATTAAACATATTGTTTTCAGTCATTATATTCTGAGCAAGTCTGTTTAACATCACAGAGTAGTTACCCTGTCATGTTGGATTTTTTTTGCACCAGGAAGCATCACACAATGTATAAGTGCAGCTTGTACTCAGCACATATATCAGAACTTGGCAGTTGGGATTTACTGTTTCCTTCCTATGTTTTACTTCAGAGTCCCCCCCTTCTATTTTTTTTGTATATACTTAGATCCTTATATTCTCATTCTAATGATGTACCAGAAACGTTTATTTATTTTTTTTAAATATGCAGATGGACAATGGCTGCCCAGTTGACATGCCCTACCTTTCTTTTTTCTTTCTTTATTTCATAATTTTTTCACATATATATAAAAAAACATTCTTTTTAAAGGTATTTCTGTCTTACAAAATTATCTTTTAAGGAATTAAATAATCTATTGTTTGAGTGATTAATTCTAAGGATATTTTCTTTATTAACTCAACTACGGTGTGCATTAGGGACTGTTTGGTCCACATTTGGCCATTTGAAAGGACATAACTCTGTCTTTTGCAGTAAATCACCCACATTCCAGTCTTACCTCTAGAGCCTTCAAACTACGACCTTTTTCTCTCTAGACCCATTAGAAAAATAGGATTAAGACCCATTTCACGTGTATTTACAGCCCTAAATGTACAGGTGGGTAGGGTCAACCTGAGTAAAAGAGGGTTTATGGCATCATTTTTCATTCCAAAGAACTCCTAGCACCCTTAAAGGGTCTTTACATTAGCAAGCTATGGTTAATTATGCATTTTAGCCCAGAACCATGTGCGGTCATCAGTGTTTATGGACACTGGTCATGCATTACTGCTGTTTATTACTCCCACAGAATAACTTAAATTATTGTCTTGACAGTTCCCTATTTTTTGTAAAGTTCTAAACCAATATCTGAAAATTAGGCCCAGTATCATGTAACTGTACAAGCTATTTCATACCACGTTGGTAGCATGGCAATATTTTATGGGATTACTTTCCAAGTTATAGCTAATCACATGAATATTCTATTTACTTACCTTTTCATTATTGACATTTGGCCCCCACCTTTTTAAAATGCTTTTCCAGAATGCCCAAGGGTCATAAACCTAAAGAACAATCTTTTGGGCAGATAAATCTATGAGGTCAGTACAATCAGTTGCAAGACATGATGAAAAATGCCTAGGGCTGAAATAAATTGCAAGAGTTACCAGCTGCAAACAGGTCACTCATTCCTACCTTACACCTACTCCCCTCAAACTATGTTTATACCTACAGTATTAATATCCTAAGAAGTAATAAGGTCCAGCAACCTTATTTGACAATAAAATAAAAATCAGCCAGTTACATTTTTAGCTCACATATGTGTAAAATGTCTGGATAACAATTGTACACATCACCAGGCTCAAATTGTAAAACAGTGGTTCAGTATGAATGTGAGGATAATTTGAAAATCTTAATCTAACCATGCACCATATTTTGCAAAAAAATAAAATAAAATAATGTACTTTAGTATACCAAGTGTTTTAGATTTGGAGGTTTACAATCAGATTTACAATCACTGATCAGTGTAAATAACTTTCAGCTGATTACTGTTAAGACTATTAACGTAAATACATAATTAAACCTTAAATACATGAGTTAAACCTATTACTTTTGGCTCAGCTGTTGGAGTATTATTACCTGGCTAACAACTTAGAGTGGATCCTCACTCTGTAATGTAATCCATCCCAGGAAACTAAGTCTGTGGTCAATGTCTGGAGCAGCTAAAGCCGATTTCCCATTATGAGAAAATCATAATGCACTGCAAGCCGTCTTCTATATGACTGCATAATGAAATAGACAGAATAAGGGGTGGAAAAACATTGCCAATAAAAGGGTTATATTAGCAAAGTAACTTGTATTAGCATCTATTAACTGTGAGTGACGGGTTCAGGAAGGGAATTAATCTGAGCAGCAAGGAAGAAAAGTTGCTGCTCCGGGCCCTCATATCCATCATCATCATCTCTGGAGTCTTTTTCTGCGCTATGAAAGCCACCTGTTCAATATTTATATCCCACCCTGTTAACGCAATTCACAGTCAGGTTTTTATCCCCTCTCCCACAGAGATTCCCAAAGGTTCACATTAGAACTGCATGGCCCACTAACCACATATTTCTTCTCCACCATGTCATTTTAGTTTAAATGGAGTCTTGCAGTTTCTTGCTCCCACTAAGCTAGAAGGATGAACTGTAAGCACCTAACCTGTTCTATTCCACATCCCAGGCACAGGTTGGTGTCTTCTTGCATTACATAAAGAATTTGTTCGAACTTTGTCAGCATGTGCTTCTTACAGCATTACCAGATCTCTTATACAGTTCAAAAACATGTAGGTAGGTAAATCTAAAAACTCAATTACCCTTCACGTTAAATGTGCTCATATGCCTGCTTTATGTTAAACTTGTGACCTGCCTCGGGTATTTTAGAGCATTTTGCTCCATTTGTACTGTGATAGACAACAGCAGCAACAAATGTAATTAGGATTAGAAGTTGCTTAGAAAATGAATCAATTATTGCAAATATCAAATATATTTCAAGACTTTTAGCCAGGGAATTGAGAACCTTCAAGAACCTTTCTCTTAAAACATTATAGTATTTTATTTTATTTGTTTAAGCAGAGACAAAGAAAATCATTTAAACAAGATCCCCGTCATCACTGTTAAGCGTGATACTAAATATGTCCTGTGTCACTGCTTATTTCCCAAAGCCCTGAACAACTTGTTTGAACATGTGCACCTTACTGCCCCTGTCTGTAAATTTAAATTGGTATGTAGTTAAACATCCGTGCAAGAGAATCATCCAATGCAAAGTGTTCACTGACCACAGAATTGAGGTTTGATCATGTGCATTCCTGGTCCCTTGATCTTACTCTAGTGATAAACCTGTGGGATAATCAGAAAGGGGAAGTTCACATGCATGGACCTTAGAATTTAAAGGATCTGCAAAGCTTTTATTTGTTAAAATAATAACTTTCATGTCTTAATATAACTACTGAACTTGCCAGCTATTTTTGCATTGTATATGACTCTCTGTGATACTATTAGTGATGCTAATGTGATACTGTCATAGTCAACTTTATGGTCTTTGGTAATTTCTTGAGATTTTTCCTGTTTAATATTTTATTCTTTATGTACTCCGATGATTCACTTATGGCTGGATCTTCACAGACCTTTTTCAAATTAGCACACAACTACTGCCTTCTGCACTAGCACAAGGTTAAATCTCTAAACTTTATGATTAGGAAGATGTTCTGCCAGCTGTGACTTTTCACTACTTCACAATGATCTGCAGCTTGCATGTAAGCTGTAACTTGCTGTGAGTAATCAGCTAGAGAGGATTTTGAGTGTGTGCAGTAAGTAGGGCTTAGTGCAAGACGACATGATTATCCAGACACCTCCAAAGAGTAACAACAAAGAAAGCGCTGCTGTTAAGAATGAAGGCCAGAAGCATACTTTGCTATAATTAGACTGGATTGTTTTCTTGTTGCTCTTGTTGAAACAGAAGTACTTTACTAATCTGAATATATAATGCACACACTGATGAAAACATATACTGGTAAGAGCCTGTAACTCCAAATTAGAATGCATTGGATCAGCAGTTAAAATGACAGGAAAGGGAAACAGGGACATGGGGGGAAAAAGACAAAACATTATTAATTAATTAATTCATTAATTCATTCATTCATTATCTCCCGCTTTATCCTCTATTAGGGTCGCGGTGGGTTCCCCATGCCCATCCAGGGGAGAACATCTCGGGCGCTGGGCAGATACACCCAGGACAGGGCGCCAATCCATCGCTGGGCACACACTCACTCAGACAAACACACTCTATATGGGGCAATTTTGAGAATTCACTTCACTTGATCCATGTTTTTGGACTGTGGGAGGAAGCCGGAGAACCCGGAGGAAACCCACGCAGACACGGGGAGAACATGGAAACTCCACCCAGATGGGGATTCGAACTGGGAATCCCTAGCGCTGAGAGGCGAACGTGCTAACCACTAAGCCACCGTGCCGCCACAAAACATTATTATTATTATTAAAGTAATCAACATCTTGAAGAACAATTTTACATTTCAGTAATAACTATTACTTACTTACTAATACTAGTAAGTATTTAGGGTAAAAATATCAAAATTGATTCAGTTTTGAGTGAACACAAAATAATCCCAAAATGGCTGTACAGTGTACTTATGGTCAAAATTCCTCAAAGTGACATAGTACTCTGCCACAGAGATATTCTTTACTCGTGTAAAGAAAGGATCTTTACACCAAGATGTGCACAAATGTAACTTATCACATGCATAGTAAATCTACTAGAATACTGTTTCTTCAGTCACTGCCTTTCTGTTCTTCCTGTCTAAGATACTGCAGCTCATTAGTGCATGTTGATCGATTACTGGTGGAGCAATGTTTCTTGTTGCTTACAAAAAAGAAGTCATGCAGAATTGATGGAAAAAAAGTATTTTTAAAGTAATGCCAGAATATTTAGCAGGAAATGGTTTTCATAGTGAAAATAAAGCTCTGAGAATAGCTTACACATGTATACTTCTATACAAAGCCAAAATGCAAAATATACACAAAAGTGAAAACTTTTTGCCATTGATTTGAATTTTGTTATGGTAAATATATATTCTCCTCTCAAAATAATAATGTTGCAAATGAACTAATCAATAATAATTCTGTTCTAAATAATAAATCTGTCTTTGTGTGCTCATATAAAACACATTTTCTTACACATAATTTTTATATTATATTTGCACATATATAATTCCGAAAGGCATTTTGCTCTCTTTATATAAGACATATAAACAAATTGTCTTTTTTTTTAATCTTTCAAAAATGTATTTTTTGTGAAGGTCGTATACATTCTGTTACTCCACTTTACACTGCCATCCATTAGGTCTCATACAGGGTAATTGGTGCAGATTTTTTTTTTAATGAACATATAAAAAACCCAAACATAAATTAGACATGATCAGAGCAGTGGAGACAGCTCCTATCCACCCACATTAAATGTAGTCTACTATTTCAGCTCTTTCCTGTATTTAATGCCTGAGTTACTGAGACTAAAAAATGTGACTCTGGAAACTACATACCATAAATTAGAGTCAATTCTATGAGGTCAAGGATGAGTATGGATGAGTCAGCCATATGTAAAAGAAATACTGTTTTCATGACCAACATTTTATTCTTTTTAATTGCTTTACATTTATATGCAAATATCCCCAAATATATACCATTCTAAAGGGTTACAAAAGTAATAGGACATCCTCCTTTTTTATTGTGTTCTGGTGTTTAACTCCAACTTGAGGAAATTGATTTTAAAAAGCATTTTTTCTGCTTTAGCATCTTTGCGATGAACTAAATTTGAACTTTAGTTCTTAAACTTTGTTGCCTTCAATAAAGGCTGATAGCAGATATCTATATGTCTCTAATTTGTTTGATGAATAAATTATTAATAGCTAATTTATATTAGCCTGTGATGCCTGTATTGCCAGTGATTTACTTTATATTTTTGTATCTCATTTCGTATTTGCAGACGTTTTAAACTAATTTATATGGAAATGAAGTTGTCTATTAGCCTAAATTAGCCTTCATACTCTCATTCTATGATAGGAATAGCATGATGGGTAGTGTTATTGTGAAAATGCTGATCCTAATAAGCAACCAATGGCAGTTATCATAATTAAAGGCAATAAAACTGCTGTCTTTATTTCCCAACTGTCCTGTATTACTAAAACCTTCCTACATTCATTGTATACACCAAAACACATTGTCCCTCTCTCTCTTTCTCACTTAATTGAACACACACACAGACACCATATACTGTGTGTGTATGTATGTATGTATGTATATATATATATATATATATATATATATATATATATATATATATATATATATATATATATATATATATATATATATATATATATATGCATGAGCACCCCAATGCTTCAACAGAACTATACCCAACTGAAAATAAATGAAAGCTGCTGCTCTATTTATCTTCTGAAATGGCCTTCATTTTTGTGACATGTAATGGACAGTGGCAGAGAAACAATTTATGAAGTGCTCCATTGAGATGAAGAGGCTGATTTCTTTTTTAGGACATCATCATCCTTGTGTCAGTGTGTTTGCAGAAAAAAGCTAGGGATTTTTGTTTGATTGTTCGCAAGGGTCACAGTGAATATGCTCAAGTGTACTGCTCATCTGTCTGCTGTCATGGTGATGCATTATTGTTGAGTTGCCACTGTGTCCTTTTTCATTTTCTTGCTACAAAGTTGTTTGTGTCTGTTTTATTCCAGTG
This sequence comes from Corydoras sp. C115, assembly GCA_019802505.1. NCBI lineage: Eukaryota > Metazoa > Chordata > Actinopteri > Siluriformes > Callichthyidae > Corydoras > Corydoras sp. C115. The sequence goes on along the minus strand of JAFMOC010000031.1, from coordinate 4,012,532 downwards.
TCTGTTTTTTTTCTTTCAACCTCTTTTCCACATGCTCTTTTCATCTCTCTCATCCTCTTTACATCTGTCATACTCATTTTAATACACACACTTTCCCAGAACCACTTCACATTTTAAATCCAGCAACTCAACCACAACATTTAATATTATGTTGATAATAAGAGTTGAATCCATTATGCTTTCCATATCATTTGTCAATGAGCCAAATGAGCCATGTGTTATATGTGCTTATTTACATACATAAGAGTAAAGAATAATGCAGCAGTAGATTTTATTTTACAAGGTGATGCACAAAGTCTCCTCTTCATTGTTTAGTCTCTGTAAATTAAATATTTGGTAGTGGGAAAATGAGAAGAGTACTATTTAAAGAGATTAGAATAACCCCCACACCTCTTCATTTCTTGCCACAGCTGTGTCATCTCACTAAATGTCCATTGAGACAAGCTGGAATGTTTTCCACTCTTGCTCATTACTATGTACCCCCTTCCCTTCCCTTTTCTCCTCTTTCCCCTCCCCTCGATCCAATCACCATCTCTACGAAAACAGGCACACAAAGAATACCTCCTTGTCAGCGCGTGGTTCATTTTGACATGCCTTTTTTTCTCTCTTGAAAATATGTTTTAATTTAAATATATAAAGAATAACAAGTTAACAAGAAACATAACTCCTATTACCCATTAGCTATCAATGAGGGTGAATAACAGGAGTTTAGAGCTTTTATTTCTCTTTTTCTTTATTCCATACTATTAGTATTCTACAAAAAAAAAAAATTTCTACCTGAAAGGCGTGACTGGCAACACGGATGCCTATTTGTATCACATGCATTGTCTTCCTGAAAATGCATTTTATACTGATGTCATACTTCTGTCTGATGCATTATGTTCAATTTTGCCGCATTTTAGCTTTGCAACTATAGTTTAATTGTAAGTGTTGTAAGGATAAGAAAAGATAATGAAAAATGGCACTGAGTGATGGCAATCGCGTAGGTCAGTCTGAACAGAGATTGAATCTTTGTCTTTCTTCAGCATGATTTAAGCATATATATACAATTTTATTTAAATTAATGAGTAAATAAATATAAGCAATAAAAATATCCTAAACATTTAGTAAGGAATCTTAAGAGGAGCATTATGAGTTGGTAGACAATGATATTAGTAGAAGTTAAGTTTAACAGATATTGAAAACAATAAAACTTTGTATAAAAATGCTAAAGTTCAGTCAGAAGTCTTGCAAAGACTCCAGCTAGTCAACAAACAAAAAAAAAAGCCATGAGGTTAGCCAATGTGGCATTGTGTGACTTGGAGGGAAAAAAAAAGACTTACATACTTAATATACAAAGACTTGTATATAAAACTTGTCTGCTGAAAATAAACTTAATGTGTTTGTTCTTTATTTAAGTATAAAAAACATGACATTTTACAAAGTGTTAATGTTAACAATGCTTTGGGTTTTTCATAAGGACATTTCTTCTGACAATATTTTGAATAGAGTCCAGAGTCGAGACTTCCCTGAACACAATGTAGAAATTCTTTGTGTGCTAAGAGTTGAGAGAAATGCCATTAAAGGACACTGAAGGCTGAAACAGTGCTTTTTCTCCCCGATGCTACATAAACTCAATGGATCTGCTGACGTGCAGTCATTTCAATGCCTCTCTGTTGGCTTTTATAAAAGGATATCATCCATCTCATCATCAGGGTGTCAGCAGATTGCCCGCAGCACTTCAGAGCCTCATATGGCTGTTGCACTCTGTTGCAACTCTGAAGGAAGCCATCAGCAAGTCAAAACATCTGCCTTTTTTCTGCTTGAGCTAGTCAAGTAAAATCTGTCAAGACCCATTAGGACCAGCCTGGGCACTGTTCTTCTCTAGTTAAGCAGAGTTAAGATATATGCCCCTAAAGAATGCATCTGTACTGAACTAACACCCCTTGTTTATAGTATTGCACATAAGATTACTTGTAGAATGGTAAATAGACCAAAAAATGTAATGTTTAGTTTTTAAGAACTGTTACCATTTTCTCCCACATTTTAAATATGAGCTCAAGTAAATTAAGGAAATATACCAAATTTCCCCTGTAGCTTTAATTGTGTTTGTCTTTGTGTTTGCACAGCAGTTGACTGACAAACCTGTCACTGTATACTTGGTTCCAACACCACGGACAATACTAATTCAGATGAACAGATTATAAAACTTAATCTACATTACATTTGTAATTTAAATGTGCTTTTACAAAAATAAAAACACATTTAATATGACATGTCATGTTTTAATGGTAAGTACACTCCATATATGTAAAATATTATTAATGTTGAATAAACTTTATTATATTTCAATATTTTTTGTATATTATTTAAATATGGGTGTTCAAACTTTTTTAGAAACCTATATGTGGTTTGAAACCTTAGTGTTGACAGGGTCAGATTATATTATCTTCTTTACTTAAATTACAACCCTCTAAAAATGTATTGAAATCTCATTTACACAAATCCCACCTGGGCTTAGTTTTTCTGTGCCTGTATTATCTTGGGAGAAAGTCTGTGTGGGTAGAGAGAATCCTTGACATTTCCAAAGGACAAAATGTCTTAGAGTTTGTAAAAAAAAAAAATATATATATATATATATATATATATATATATATATATGCAGAATGAAGTACAGAGCTTGTCTGGCATCACCTCTATAGCAGAGTGCCAGTAGGGATCATGAACAGCAGAATTATGACTATTCACTGAAAACTCCCAACCCACCATTGTTTAACACTAGTCAGATTATACAAGTCATATAATGTTAACACTGCACAGTAAATAAGTACATTTTGTTAAGTCTTACAATAAAATACAATTTCCACATTTGTAAGTTAGTAAGTAAGTAATAATAATTATGACAAACACAACACTACTACTACTACTACTACTACTACTACTACTAATAATAATAATAATAATAATAATAATAATAATAATAATAATAATAATAACAATTTCTTACATTTGGTGGAACTTCATATCTTGGCTTTTAGGAAAAAACTTTAAATTACAAGAATCTTGGATGATGTAACTTAAATGACAGAACTGGTTACCTTATGTTTGTTTTGAAGGTGTGCTGAAGCCTGTCCCAATGATCATAGGGCAAATTACACAAAAACATTGCTCAGGTTGTCTGACATAAAGACATATACTTTCAAACTTGTAAAAGGTGCTGCTAAACTTTGTAAAAAAAAAAAAAACTTGCTACATTAATAGAGAAACAAATAAAAATTATTGGTAATTTTAAGCTTTTTTTTTTTTTTTTTTTTGCAATCCTCAAGATTTACACCTTACTGGCCTGGACAGCAACAAAACAGTTCTGCTGGGTGCGCCACATGTTTGGAGCTTTTTGTCCCTAGAAAGAAAAGCATAGACACATAATTGCTTTTGCTGCTTCTTTAGCCATTTTAATTAACATGAGCCCTTATTCATCACATGTTCAGACTCATTTGAGCCATGCCCATGCTGATTGTTAAATGCAAATTAGAGCTGATCCCTATGGTTTTAAAGTACTTCGTTCTTGTTGAGGACAGCATTGTGAAAAAATTAAAATAAACACCTTTTCACTTCTCTCTTCACCCCCTAATTATACTTGCTGTATTGGATTATATATGGATTAGTGATAGCTTTGATTCAAAGACCTCGTATTTGGACAGGTTTCACTATTTCACTGATAATGTCAGTTATCATGAAATTAAACTTTAAAATAAATAGTGTTTGTTGTTTGTTGATTCCTATCATCACATGGGAATTATAATCACATTAATATTGTATGTAGTCACATTTAACAGTCATTTTAACTGCTCAAGTCATTCACCCGTCTGGTTGCTTAGAACATCACAAAGGTCAGATCGACAGCAGATATGCGACCTTATCTGTGAAATGAGCCACAATAAACAAACATGTATGTTAGCACATGTGTGAACTGAATTTAAACACACTGCTTATTCCCTCACCGTGCAGCAGTTATTGCCATCTATATACAAATTTGGATCTAATTAGTATTCCTGAAGCATCGCCAGTAGATAACAGCCTGTAGATTACAGTTCCTCATTTCATTTTCTTTTCCCTGACTAAAATTAGCATAAGTTACAGATAGTGGTGTTAATAGGAAATTTTGCAAAGGTGTGTGTGTGTGCGTTTTAGCTGTCTTGGGAAGAGAACATCCCAAAGTTTCATTAGCCTTCCTTTGGAATGTGTAGAAGAAGTATATAGTAGATTGGATAATACTGATCCATCACAAAATGTTTCCTAATGTATTTATTCATTATTATTATTATTATTATTATTATTATTATTATAACAATTCAATTTCAAATGTACATTGCACTCTACTCCACATTTAAATATGAAAAATCTTAACAATAATGCTTGATTTGTAACATTTGTTTATATTACAATTGATGAGGAGAATGTGTCTTTTAATTTCTTTCATTAAAAAGTAAGTAAAGGTGTATACTGTAAGTACCTGTTGGCACAATTTTGTGAGTCTTTATGAGACATTAAGTATGCTTATCCCTGGTGTGCACCTGTTTGATTTGTTATGTAATACATCAGTCTAAAGTAACCAAAATATAGCGTCACCTCTATATTCAGTGATGGAAAATAAGTTAGTTTTATGAAATGTTAGTCAAAACAAATTTCATTTGATGCTTCTTAATATGTTCATTTCACGAAGTTTATTAGAAATATGTTGTACTTTGTTAAATACTACATTTGTATTACAGGTGAGTTTTTGCTTTTTGCTTCGGACATTTTTAAACATAGTGTTTAGAAAACTTCAACAGTGATTTTTCTCTCTGAATTTCCCACATGGGTTCATGTAATTAAATGTATATGATCCTATGTACTGTATCAAAACAAGTTTAAAATCTTAACACATAACCCGCCAATTTGATCTGTTGTCCTTGTATACAAAAGTATATATGAAGTATATGTGAAATCAATTAAGCTATAATCAAATTCAGCAACTACATCAGTAAATTCATCTTGTATAAAGATGCTTAAAAAAACTATTAAAGTCATGGGTTTCTTTGTAGTTCAATGGGAAATATGGGAAGGCTCGTGTATGTGAAGGCTCATTCCCCTAGTGTCTCATAGAAGTTCTTTGTTTTCTCTTTTATCCCAAAAAGTGCTGGTAATAAGTTTGGCATTGATAAATCATATAGGAATTGGTATGTTTTATGTGAATACGACCATTTACAACCACAGAAGAAGGACAGTTGTTCCTCTGCTTGGAATCCATAGGGCTACTAGTACCAGTGTGTGTAAAGGATAGTTTACATGTATGCTAAATGTGGGCTTCTGTTTTCTTTCCATTAAACACCTAGTGATAATTGTAACCCAGCAACAGAAAATCTCCACCCCCTCCCTACTCCATTAAGAACACACTGAGTATAATTAGCAAAGGAAACGATCCTCTTTTTACAATGAATGTATAGTCATTAGAGCAACCACCTGTGACTTACTTGTCAGATTTGTATCTTTAACACACACACACACACACATTAGCCTCGGCAGTTTGTTAAAGTGTGCAAATAACCCTATTAGAATATCCTGTTGTACAGCTTTGTTTAAAACCATACTCTATTAAAACAAGTTTTAATCTATTAGTGTGAGATAGGAAAGCCAAACCCAAGAAAAAACTGTAAAATATAAGAGTGTGCTGGAACTTCATATTTTGGGATCACAGGTGCAAATACAGAAAAAGTGATCAAGAGAATTTGCCAGGAGATGGGTTTTACAGCTGGAGATCACACGTCTCAACTCACAGCCCATCTGCAGAGTTGGAAGCTTTATTTAGCTCATATGATAATGTCCTCACACCTGTTTTTAGTTTCTTTCTTTCTTTTTTCTTCAACATCATCTACTTTATATTTTGCACACAGCATGTTTGTATTGTCCTGTTCATAAATTTGGTTTGTGAGATCTTGTGTAGTTTCTATCTTTCTTAAAATAGTACAACTACAGTTGGTATCTGTTTATCTTTTTTTTTTTGCTATTACTGTTTATAATTTTTTTTATCTTCCTCTCTTTCAAATGTGTGGTAGTTATAATCTGAAAAATAAGTGGTTTAAAATCTAAATCATTTAAGGTACTTTTTCTTTGCATTGGCTTTGTGTTTTTAAAGAATTATCAGCCCTCTTAACATCTCTGAAATCATGGCACATTAAAATGAAGATCAGTTCCTTATTCCCACTACCACATTGTGTGCATGTTGGATGCCCTATGGGGCTCAAAAGTTTTGCCTTTGGTGCAGGAGCCTCTCAAAAGCATTTATCCTTCAGATGGGTGCCTCGCTAGTTTTCCTCTCGGTGTTTGCCGTGCCTCCAGTGCACAAAAGGAAAAGGCCTGCTACAGGTATTCTTCCTGGATTCCACATCCCAGGGGAGAAGAGGACAGAATGTAGGGAAGAAAGCACCATCCATACTGAGTGGAGTGCTTTGTGTGTTCTGATAGCGAAGGGACAAAGGGGCCCAGGATAATGAATTGGATTAAATAGGAGGAAATAAAATGAAAGAAAAGCCATACAAAGGCACAGTGAACAGTATATGAGATAGCTCAGCTGCACAAAGGATTTGGAATAAAGGCCCAGATTCATCAGGATGGCTGTGTTCTATAGCAGACTTTGAGCAATTATGAGAGCCATGTTGCATAGTGCTTATCATGTAGATTGCTTAGAATTACTTAGCTGCATTAGCCTACCATGACATTTTAATTATGCAACTTTCCTTCTTTTTTTATGATTTTTTGAAATTGTAAGAGTTTTAAAATGAGTTTTAAAATGAGCATTGAGTTATGTCACACAGTGCACAGTTCACATCACAGGGTAAAACCCATTTTAGCTGCATTAGCTCTCTTCATCAGCTTCATTACTGGCCTATTTCTGGTTAATTGTAAAGGAAGACATAACATTAAATGATCGTTTTTATTTATTTATCATTATAATTATTTCATACATACGTGCTGCCATCATATATATAACCCTGGTGGGCTGGGCAGATACACCCAGGACAGGGCAAATACACCCAGGACAGGGCACCAATCTATCGCTGGGCACACACTCACTCACACAGACACACACTATATGGGGCATTCGATTGACTTCATCCATGTCTTTGGACTGTGGGAGGAAACCGGAGAACCTGGAGGAAACCCACGTGGACTCGGGGAGAACATGGAAACTTCACCCAGATTGGGATTCGAACTGGGAATCCCTAGCGCTGAGAGGCAAACCTGCTAATCACTAAGTCACCGTGCCATCATTCTTGTGGTGACTTCAGTAAACCAGTTCAGTTCCTCATGACATTTTTGTTGTCTTACATCAAGTTTTGCCAACTCAAGCATAAATTGGCTTATAATAACTAAGCCATCAAGATTTTGTTTTATGAAACACTCTAATTGTTTATACTTTTCATTACAGAGTCATTACTCCTCTCTAAAGCATCGTTTGTGTGTTATGAAGAACTGGCCCACAAATTCACAAGTGGCTATATAAAGAAACCACATTTTCAGCATTAAAAGCTATTGGTTCAAAGGGAATTGTAAATGTGGTATCACAGTAGCTCTTGCACCTCAGATTGTCCTTGGTTCAACTTCTGAGCCAACTGCTTGGATGTGGATTTTGCATGTACTCCACATATCTTATATATATATATATATATAACCTATATGCATATAATAATAATAATAATAATAATAATAATAATGTAACCCACATCATAAGTCAGCTTTGCCATTGTTTATTGTTTAGAGATATTTAACACCGGTGTGTTTGCAATGAGCCACAACATCCTGACATTGACATTTTGTGGTAATGAACGGAATGGCTTGCAATAGGACTATTTTCTTCTGTGCAATAGTACCATCCCCTCCCAAGCCAGGCCCCACATTAAACAAGTCACTATGGGCCTGACATTTGACGTGTTCATGAGGAAGACAGTCTCCTGATGACTGCTGAAAAAAAAAAAAAAGAAACAAAAAAGAAAATCTATGTAAATATCTTGTCCAATAAAATGGCAGATAATAAAAAGTGTGTTATGTAAAAAGAATAAAAGCAAAATAAAGACATATATTTTTTACTTTTATTCCTGACTGCTGTTATACCACTTTTTAAACATTTATTATTTTCCTACTATCCCCTAAAGAGTAACATTTCATATTATAACAGCCGGTCCAATGCCTGCTGAAATACCACCCAAGCTCCAAATCGAAACTGTTCTCTTTTGTCATTAATGAGACCTACAGAGCAACTGACTTTTGTGTTGTGCTGTCCAAATGCAGCAGCATTGCAGCACAACAGTAGTAATACATGTCACATTCTGTAAGCTTTAGACTCCTGTCAATGCATGGCAACCTTTGTATTTAATTTATATTAAACATTTATACAACACCACAGTTTATATTACTGAATTTGGGATTATTTTATTACAAGACACATGAATTACCTTCAAGTAAATGTTGAAAATGAAAATATATAACCATTGTATAACCATTATATAAACCATTGTTCATAGCAATCACAGTCTCAGGCCTATTTAATGTGCGCCTTACCAACAAAGATCAGTATGAAACTTGGCTCATGGAGCATGAACTATAATCCTTTTTTAGAACTAACTTATAAATTTGAAATCTGTACACTGGGCAGTTTCATATATTTTGCAGTACAGCCTTTGGGGAAAAATAAGAATTATTATGTATGAATAGTGTACTAGTTGATCTTACCATACCAAAAGGTAGGCTATAGAAGTACATTCCACACTATATAAAACACAGTTATATGACATGTGTAATATCCACACAGCTCTAACCAGGATTGTCTGGGATGTGTCAGATTTGAAAGGCATATTATTTCAGCACAGAAATTCCAATAAAGGCCAAAGTAATGGCCTGACCAAGCCGAATCTCTTTGATCTGTGAAGCAAACACAGAAAGCCCTGATGCTTTCCAAGTTTGGACTGGACTCTCAAAGATGTTATTTTTAGTAACACAAAGTACTCTCACTCCAGCTCTTTTATTCAATACTGCTCATTAAATTCAGCTTAGGTGTTGAACGGTTAACAAATGGTGTAAAATAAAAATACAGTTTTTACATTTGCATTAAAGCTTTTGATAGGTTTTTTTTTTGCTTTAATTAATTAATATTCCTTATTTGGCTGGTCCCTTAAGAAGTTGCTATAGATTTCTACATTAAATTAGGAACTGTTACACATTAAATGCCACTTCTAATGCAAGCTTTTTTTATCTGGATTTGGGACCATCATTATAAGTGTAGTAATGCAAAAGTGCCCAATGTACTCCAGACTGATTACTCTACTTCTTTCAGCTTTTTGCTATTCTAATTTGTGATTTATTTTTTTTATTTTTATTTTTTTTAGAGATGTCACTATTTATGCCAACATTATTAATTGAAACTCCTGCCAAGATGCTATAGCGATGACCAACTATAGCAGAGGGACACAATGAAATGTAACTGTTGTTCAATTTATGATGGACTTGTTCATTTGGATTAAACATTGGTAAATAATTATTACATAATTTTTATTTAAAACCTGTTAATTTTGGTCCTCTATTTCTTGAGAAGTAAACAAAAAGACTAACAAATGAATAAGTACAAATTTATTTATTTATTTATTTTTTACCTACTAGGTAATGAAAATAATTAAAATTTAGATTAGGTCATGCAAAAGTTTCCTGTACACCTGAATAAAGATGCTGCTCAGATACAGAACTAGGAACCTTTTAACGTTTTTTTTTTTTTTTTTTTTTTTTTTTTTTTTTTTTTACTTTTTTTTTAAGTAACCACTGAAATGGCATGTGCGACTAAAGCCATTGCTGTTACTGAATGACTTCAAAGACTGTCCACCTGAAATCCATGAACAGCTACCCAGGCAACAGGAGGGCCAAGTCCATTTTAAAAGACATTCCAGCACTTAAAAAAATAAAAAAGGAAAAAGCCACTAAAATTGTTTCTAAAAAAAAAAAGAGTAAAATGCAAACCAAAACTTTGGCTTTAGACAGGATAGCTAAAAATGGTGAGTATAAAAGTATTTTTATCACCACTCAGCTGCATTCAGTTTCCCTTGGTCTCGACTGTGGTCTTGGCCATTTGCCATAAATTTGAACCTTTGTGTGGGACCAGCCTGTGTGTGCTGGTCTGGAACATTAAATCCCATCCAATCCTCTACTTTTATGGGGCCAAGAGATAGAGTGAACACACCTGTTTAACTAAGCACAATTGGAGTTCATCGGGGGGATTTAGACAAGAGATTAGAGGAATAGGCCCCAAAGTGAAGAAATGTTAGCTGTTTTATTATCAGACCTACATGGCACCACTTGATTCCTAACAAAAGAAAAACTTAGGTAAGGATGCAGGATTCACCTTGTAGCACAAAGCAACACGTCTTGCAAATTCAGATTTCAATTCTCAATTTAAAACTAATTTATACATCTATGTTGAAAATTATATATAATGTTTATTTTGTAATCATAATGAATGAAATTTATTTGAATACCGTATAAATAGTTTGAATGGAAAAATGCTTTATTGATATATGCATCAAAAGTTTTGTATTTTATTACAAGCTATATAATGTTTATAAACAATAAACCATAACGGCTTAATAGACAGTTTTTATCCACAGATATTTGTACATGCAGGGCAAACACATAGTAACTATTAATCATAAAGCAGAACAAAACTAAAACAAACTCTTAGGTCCAGGCAGGCAGGCAGGTTTGCACACATCAGCAGTAAAATCCATAACAACGTAAACTTAGACAATACATATATTTTAACATCTTTAAGCACATGGCTGTGTTTTTATTTTAATGTATGCAGATAAAAATTCAGTTAATCAAAAAGTGCTTCTTAAACAGAATACAGAAAGTTAGCAGTGTAATTTTATATTTTCACTAGCTTATCAGCTTCACAGTGCAGCTGTTTCAGTGTTCATTTCCAGACACTCAAGGAACCAGAACACAGAAATAACTTAAAATCACAAATTTAATTTGACAAGACCACCACTGCATACTCCACAATACAATTCAATGGTAGAGGTTTGGGTCCAAATGGGCATGAGTACTCAGGGGACTTGTTCCAGCTATAGCCACTGTTTATCATAGGACCCTTATCACTTGTATCAAGATAACTTACGATACCTATGCCATTTGTTTGTGGGGAACCACATACCATACTGTAATAATGTACTTCTTCTTCATCAGAACCTTTAGTAGGCTATTATATTTTGCTTACAAAAGCAGTATAAGAGATCAATCTATTATTTAATTTCCTAAATTTCAACCAAGGCATAGCTTTTAACATGACTGAGCTATTTGATAAAAAAATATCCCAGTGGTATTCCACAGCTGTAAAGATGTTTCTTTTTGCCATGCAGGTATGATTCTTTAATCTTTTTTCTAAAGTAATCACAACTTTTATACACTCCGTTTGTCCCAGAAACCCTGGCATCTCTACAAACTTATTCATTTGTCTAAAGGTGATGAAGTATTCCAGAGAGGAAGGCAGGGGACAGGCACAGCATAGCAGGACACCTAATTTCAGGAGCTATTAGGAAGCAGGCACCCTTCTCACTAGTGTTTTTATCACCGTGCTCATTAATCTCAAAGCCTTGCTGTTCCACAGCACATCTGCGACTCTGGTAATCACTATAAATCACCTGGACATCTGGCATGGCCCAATGGTGGGACCATGAAAAAAAAGAAAGGGAAAAAACACAAAAAAATGTGATGAGAAATAAAGGGTTGTCGTTGTCTTACATGTGGGTTCTTTACTGCTTTAAGGTTACATCAAATATCATTGCCCTGATATAAGCTCCTCAATAACATGTTTGCCTTTTTATGTTGACACTTTTTAAATATATAGTTACTAAAATATATATATAGTCACCCTGGGCATCTTGCAGTACAACAAGAGATTTTAACACTAAGAAGCTTTTAACACTAGCTTTCCTGAAAACAATACAATTTAAGTTATTACACATATTTGATATGAGAGAGAGTAGTAAGTACATGATGGACTGGACTGCTAATAGTCCCTAACCTAGACCCAAGATCTGTTTAGTCATACAAAACAAACATATAAACATTAATATATATTCGTATATATTCTTTATAAAATGATTAAATAGATCATAGGCATTTGTACAATTTTGTATAGGATATGAAATGTTTTAAAAATATTAATGTTTGATGTTCAGAATGTAAAGGTAATTCCAAAATCAAAACTTCAGAACTAAGTTCAAAAACTGCATCAGAATTGTCCACGTACATCACGTAAGTTGCAATATTCAGTTAAATTCTTCCTCCCACAGTTAAAACATGTTATTCAAAGTAACTGGAAATTACTGTGGTCTTTTTGTCTGCTTGTCTGCCTGTATTTACTTTCTCTTGTCCTTTTCCCAATGAGCACTGGAATAGGCTACAGCTATACCATTTTATATATATATATATATATATATATATATATATATATATATATATATATATATATATATATATATATATATATATATATACATATATATATTTATGTTTTACTAAAGAACTTAAGAGTTTAAAGCATGTATGTCTATCATTTGTTTATAAGGCTGAGTTGTTACTTCTAAATAATACGAGAGTTGTGAATAAAAAGTGTCTGAATGTATTCACTTTCCTGCAGCTTTAACAATGTTTATGTGAGTGCCCATGAGTGCCCAGCTATTGAACAATTCTAATATGCCTATGGAATGATGCATGGGTTGTTAATAATGCTGTGTAAAAGTAAGCAGAAAACAAGCTGCCTTAGGCACTTTGCTAATTACCTAAAACCAGGGTTGGGAGCTGAGATACCACTCATTCTCTACATGGTAATTACATTAACACCTAATGCACATCTTGCATCATTTCCTCTTTCCAGTGTCACAAGAGGTTACTGTATTCCACGGTGTAAAGACCAGAGCAGAAAATGATTAATGTATAAGGTGCCAGCAGTCAACAGCCGTTTACTTCACAAGTCCATGGTCCACTGACAGTCCATTCTTATGTGTATTTAAAGGTGAGAGAGAGAGAGAGAGAGAGACAGAGAAAGATAGAAAGAGAAAGAAATATCGGGGGGAAAAGGAGATATGGGAGTTCTATTTTCCTCACAGAAGCATTATAAATGCACTGGCCCAACAAGTTCAACCACCATGACCTAAAATGGCCTCCTTTCTTGTTTGCAAGAGATGTGACATCTCATCTTTCAAAAGGAGGTCATTAGAGAGTAATGGGTCAGAAAAGTCAAATGCTTTTTTCTTCTTATTCATAGTAAGACAATGCATAAGAGTATATTTTAAGCCATTCTCTAAGTAAAATAATAAAAACATAAATGTTGTATTTACATGGATTTTGTAACCTTGTAATACTTAATAATACAATGCATGTCATACGTGTCATTATATATATAGCAATTCAGTTTCTGAAAATATAATTTCATAACTGTCTATTTCTGTTTAATGTCACTTGAAATGAGCTATTTTCACAACTACTGCAATTAGCTTTGTCATCTTATTTGCCTTATTTTTTAAAATACATTTTGCTGCTTTCAAAATTGTATGTAGTCTAGAACAAACTTGCACTGTAAATCCCACTGAATCATATTTTCTGAATCATACAGGTTTAGTTTAGCAAATTCGAATAATTGGAAATAGTGAATAAACTCATATATAGTGAAAGCCTCCAGCACCAATTTAAACATATTTATGTATAAGATTATAACAAATAACAATAAATCCATCTGGTGTATAAACTGAATTAAAAAAAGATGGCTAAAAGTTGATTGTAACAAAACCCCACTGAGCTAAATTGGGATGAACTGAATAGACAGGTCAAGGCCAGACAGCCAGATACTGCAATTGATTTGTGGACATGTTGACACTTCAGCAGTAAAGATAAAAAGCACTTTGCATTTAAAAGTTCAGGCTGCAGATTTAATCATCAAAGCAAACCAGGTATTTAAACATACTGCCAAAAACACATAAAGAATGTGACAAAAACATTACCATTGATCATTTATTTGTTGATGTTAATCCAAGTTTTACACAATTGTAAAAGTTATATATTGAAAATCTGTTTATAAATGACAAATATGTAATGTGTATTAAAGTATTAAAACAACATTGCAGAAATCTTATACAATATGACTAAACAACATTTCATGAAACAACTGTTTGCAATAGACTGGAACCTTAGATATACTGCATGCCCCAAAACATGGACCAAAAAAAACAATGTGATTTTTACCACATATTTGACAATTTGATAAAAGAAAAATCAAACATCTTTCTTTTTATTATAACTTCAATTTGCCTCTGTCATAAAACATCTTTTCTAATAAGGCAAATGTCTTTCTAATTCAGCTCAGATCCAACAGCAGGAGGAAAGTGGTGGGTTGTTCATGAAAGTGGTTATTCAACAGCTGCAACATTTAGAAACACAATTTAAATTTGGCAGCTCTTATGACATATAAATCAATGAAATTGCACAGTTTTCTCTCTGCAATGACATTATAATAGCATCTGTTGTAACATCATGTGTTACCACTCTGAGCGTTATGCTAATGATTGCTGCTTCTATTGAAAGATGAGCAGCCCAAAAACATTACTGATTCTCCACCATACTGGACATTTGGGATCTGGTAATTTATGGCAATTCTTTGTGTCTGTGCCAAATGTATGTATAGCATATGATTCCAGAGATTCTTACTTAGTTACTCACTGTTTATTTATTTATTTATTTATTTATTTTATTCTTTTTGTCTTTAAAAAAAATCAAAGCACCTATAGTAAGTACCTGTGTATTCTTTAGGCCATTGGCGGTCCTCCACAGCAAATATTTATGATCTAACCCCCCAATTTGAAAACCAATATGTCATGACTTTGCTTGTAGTCACCTTAATATTTTGCTTCAAATGATTGTCTACATACCATGTATATCATGTTATATTTAATTATTAACATAGTTCATTTCTTGTGTTAACTAATTCCTGTTAACGAGGCTGTTATATGTTTGTGATTTATCTCTTTAATAATTATAGTGATGATTCAGTTTAATGAAAGACACATTCAGAAACCCATGTGCTAAGTATAAGATGAAAAAAAAGATTAAATAAAAATGTCAACCTTGGGATATGAACAACAGAGGATGTAAATAAATCACATAATTGCACAAAACTGCATTGCATTGAATTACAGCTTCACTTGACATGTCCTTTGCACTTGTTAAGATGAAGGCAAACTGAAAAAAATGATAAAAGGCATTATGTAACAAATCCCAAATAAAATTTATATCTTCCTTTTTAAAGTTGCATTTCTTCAAGCAATGTCAAATTGTAATAAATAACAGTGATTTTCCAAATTACTCCCAAGCCAATGACAGTTTTTCAAACAATACCACCTAAGGGCTTGATAGTCATGCATGTTTTAGCCCTTTGCCATTATGCAAATATAAAAGATTTTTCCTAACTCGCTAAATATTTTTAAATGTTTTATGAACTGTGGATGTTGAAAGACCAACATTCTGTACGATCATGCACTGAGCCTTTGAATTGACAGTATATACAGTATACCATGAATTATGAAACAAGGTGGGGAAGCACTTAATTTTGAACAAAGACTTGATGATGTTTTCCTTTTATTAGTTATTTATTAATTTGACCAAGAGGGCTATAGAAAGACACATTTGTGTGTGTGTGTGTGTGTGTGTGTGTGAGTGTGTGTGTGTGTGTGTGTGTGTGTGTGTATATATATATATATATATATATATATATATATATATATATATATATATATATATAAAATGCTAGATTCAAGAAAGTGTAAACACATGCGCACACACACAGACAAAAAATCTTTCTACAGTCCTCTTTGTCGTATATCCACTGCTACATGGAAATGAGTTACAAGATTAGAAAACTATTTATTCAAATCCTCTAGTGTTCACACATTGTTTACATTTTCAGAACAAGGCAGACTTGGTTTGGTCTCCATGGAAACTGGAGTTGGCCAATCCATAGTGTTGCATACTGATCATGTGACCTTGCAGCCTGTTGAGCAATGCATTGAATTTGGCCATCGAGCTGCCTGCTGACAGAGGTTTATTGAAAGAAAAATACGAGTCGTTGAGACGGAAAAGCTCCTTAGAGCCCATAAAGAGTAAAAGAGAGAATTTTGTCAATCTTAGGGCTTTGGCTTTTACTCACTGAAAGGGTAAAAGATCATGATTTCCTTTCATCTAGAAACCACATTTTACACATCAGAGGCATTGAATATCCTGAGAGCATCAGAGAGGATATTTACTTTGTTGATTAATGATGATTTGTACTAAGCCTACCACTCTTTGATCACTAATGCCAAACTGACTCGTTCTAAAAAACATCACACAATAGTTTAAATATGCAAAAAAAGTAAATCTACCCCATTTCATTTAAATCTTTCTAAACTTTGTTCCCCCAGATATTATCAAAAGCTCTGAAACTACCTGTCCACATAGATCATCACCTTCAGCTTTCAGCATGATCTATCTCAAAGTAATTAGAGCGGAAGAATGTGGGCAGGAACATGCCCTCTCTCCAAATGCCTCTCCTGCACACAGGCTTTATTTATCTACACCTGATTACCATGCTTGAGAAAATCAGTAAAACAGGCAACAAAATTAACACAGGTTACTACTGAGTCACCAACAATATTTTTACAAGCCAAGTGTTGCTTTGCTACAAGCATCACTATGCTAAACTTACACTACATTTTCTGCTGCCTTAGTCCTATGTACATTGATGTAGTTCTCCATGCCCATCCAGGGAGAATGTTTTGAGTGATCCATCATTGGGTTCACACTTTAACGGCAGCTGAAAAAAAATCTTCAGAACGGGTTTACTCAATAAAATTGCATGCTGTGAACAAAACCGAAATGAAAACTTGTCACCTATTACCAGTTAAACTACCAAAGTGGGTCACATAATGGGCTGTATGATGCACAGGACTGAAAAACAACTGCACAGATCCAGTGTCATTTTTTTGTATTGTCTTCCCAACCACAAGGTGGCAGTAAGAGGGAATTAAATTGACTGTAAACATGTGGAAAGTATAAAAATGCAGCTTTGTTTGATGAATAAAATCAAACACTATGCTGTTGATCATTTATTATTCACATTACTGATAACTCATAATTGATCTATAGTCAGTGACAAACTGTAAATCTGACAGTCTTGATTTGGAATTATCTTTATTGAAACTGGTTGGTACCAAAACAACACCAAGGTGTGTGCAGCAAAGGTTACAATAAAAAATTAAGTTAAGCTTAGTGAAAAATAAGCATGTTTATATATGAATAAATGAATGGATTTAACACCAATTTGGTTTTGAATGAAAACACACTGAAAACAGACACTTGACTGAACAGTTTATTATTCCGTCAAAATATGTCTTTCACAACATTCCCTAAAATGCAGGTCAAACATGACCGCAGAATGACACTGAACCCCACCGCAACTCTCAAGCATGTTAAGAGATAAAACAATCCACCATACTTCATTAAACTAAAAAAAAAATAAATTAATGAAAACCTTCAGCAGAATTATACCTGTCCTCAGCATGTGACTTATTCACCAGGTGAGAATAACAGAGAGTGTGAGAAGCTCTAGCACAGCAGTAAACTTTGCTAAGAGGTCCGGCTTTGTTCGTTTTTCTATCCTTTCTTCTGTCATTCTTTTGGACCAACAGGCTGAATCTATGGGGATTCAGGCCTATAGAGGTCCTCAGTAGGTAGATCCTTCCCACTGCAGTTCTCTCCCTGTTGATCTGCATTCATCAGGCACATCAAAGGGCAACCCAGGATGCTGCTGGGCCCTCAGTCTGCCTGGCCCCTCCTAACTAATTCTACCCCTCTTCAGGTGGTAACTGCCTCCAAACCGACTTAATCAATGCATAAGATTAGGCCCTGCTGTTACAGTCTGTGAAATAAAGGTTCTGGAATGAAAATGTCTTAGAGGGATAGATAGCTAGATAAAGAGAACGTGTGTGTGTCTTTGCGTGTGTGTGTGCATGCATGCGTGTGTGTGTGTGTGTGTGTGTGTGTGTGTGTGTGTGTGAGAGAGAGAGAGAGAGAGAGAGAGATATTCTGATACACACTAAATTTTTATTGTGGTACAGGAGGATCAGATAAAACCTGGTACTCCATGATTGACATACCCATTCCAATCCCTCCAATCCCTCCCTTCAATCCCCAGTAGAGAAAAGCCAGAGAGCATGAATAGGTATGTATTGTGTAGATGATATAAAATGAGAGGAAGTGTTATTGTGTGCTCAAACCAAAATGTAAGAACTGGAAATTGTGTTCAAATAAAATCCTTTTTGCTTGCTAACACATGACACAAGACAAAGGAATAAAACCAGATTATGTTACTCTGTAGCCATAAGCCTTACTTTTTGGGTATTTAATAGACAAAGTTAATATATGCAAGAAGTAAATTTGTGAACATTGCCTATGCACTTATTATCTAAAATGCATTATAAATTAATTAATAAAGCTTAATAAAATATTCACAATGCTCTATAACAGTTGTTATAAAATCTTTGTTAGTGTACATGGATGTATCACCTCAGCGAATCATCTTAAACAATTCATTATTGAACATGTCTCTGTTTGATATCAGAATATGCTTGAAAGTCTTTTGATTTCTTGTGTTTGTATTATTATTATTTGTGATTTATCTAAGAACAGTATGTGCATTTCTTTTAACATAACTGAAACTAAATATATATTTTTTACATTACATTATTAAAAAAAAATATTTAATAATAAAAAAGCCTCTCACATGATGATCTTTCCACATTCTTCTAGACAGATATGACCAGATGTGTAAAAAAGAATAGTTATAGTGGAAAATGTATTTTTTTTTTACCGCAGACACATTATATGACTGTAAGTAATGTTAGCATTGGATGTACAAACCCTTTATTTACACGCGCCACAACACTTATATGTAGATGTATAGCTTGGGACAATACTTGTTTTGTCCTTGTTTGTCCAAAATCACTATTTTAATGCTGTATACTACATAACTTTATAAAGGTTCTGAAACATATCTGCCAGAAGGTAATAACTAGCCTTTCTGAAGTTTGTGCACCTGGTACTAGAGAGAGTGAGTGCAAGAAAGAGACAGAAAGAGGGCATTGAATATGGGGCTCTTTGGAGGTATGAGCTGTAAAATTCCATAAATGTGCATCTCTTGTAGAGCCAGGTAAAGCTTACAATCCTCTGGCTGTTCGAGGTAAGTTTGTATTGGCTGAAAGCCTGGAATCTCAAAGCCAGTTCTCACAGCACCAATGGCTTTCCTGTTCCTACCTCACTTCTTTACCTCTGATCTGGTCTCTTTTTTCTCCTTCATCTACCTTCCTCTCCTGACTCACTGGTATGAGAGCTGGTTTCCATGCAATGAGAGGCTATTATGCCTTGGAACAAGTGAAAAAAAACATTAACTGCTTTAATTTATAGTTTCTTTTAACCTTGTTTCTTGTAACTTGTTTCTTTTGGACCATAAATCTAAACTAAAAAAAAGAGTAGTTGTGTTTAATGAATAAAGATGGATTTGAAACATTTTTTCAAGAGTTATTTTACAACACTTTAAGTGTAGAAATTTACATTACTGTTCAAAACATACAGAAGTATTTATGGGATGTGCAACATTATTCCAATTGCAGCAGCTGCTTTTCTTTTCCTAACCTGACTGAGGTGCTCCATGTGCACAGTTGTTACATCAGAGGCCCCATTCTCCCTAATATAGAACTGTATAAAAAATGTTATATAATGTGCACGTGGCAGTCTGTATATGTCTTTAGCATTGTTCTTTACTAAAAAAGAATTGGTTCAAAATCTATAAGATAATATCATTATTCTGGATGTTGTTGCTGCTAACTACATGGGATTACAAATGTAACTGTTTAAGATAAGTTGCTTTAGGCAAAAATTTCATTGAAATGTCAAACTCTGCAATATATAGCCTGTAACATTCCTGCAAATGGAAGGAATGGGTGTGCTACTGTCAGGAGGATTACTGTTGATAAGTCTAATCTTAATATTGTGAAGTCCAGAAACTTGAGTTTAGAGCACAAGTAAGGAAGCCAACAAACGATGAGAGAAAATCATACTGACACTGTATAAACACAAAGAAGCCTTCCATGTTACTCCTTTAAGCCTAAGTTTTTATTACAAAACTGCTCTTTTGTTCTTTGTTTTCTCCTTTTTGTTGACCTCTGTGAGTGTTTTAATCCCCCTTTACTCTTTCACACTGGCATATTGTTTGAAACAGATATGTATTCTGTTTCCCCATTGCTGCCTGGAGGTAAAGATTATATGCTGTCCTGATGACAGAATGGCTTTCAGTGTTTCACTGAAAATGACAGGCATAAATACTTCATCAGGAGCAAAAATGTCTCACGCCATAAATATAACAGTGTGTGACAGAGTACATGAAGACGAGGGAAGTGGTGTCTAAAACGACTATGCTTATCTCTACATGTAGCCCTACAATTATCACAGCCCGTCATCAATCATATGACCACCGTTTAACCTGTGACATTTTTATGCTTCCTCCTTTTCTTATTTTTATTTTATGCTTGTATACACACACATCCACAGATTATGACATATATAATGTAGAAATACTCAACTTGGCATATTAAGTATGCCTAACCCAGATAAGCATCTCAGAGAGGAAAATGATACTGAAACAAAATGACAAGATATGATAATGAAAAGATAAAATAATAATAATAATAATAAAAACTGTTGATCTGTTAAACCACCAAAGCTGCTTACACCACTTTGAAATTACTACAGTGATGTAAAAAATAGAGAAAACAGTACCCAAAGGTACATTGTTTCCTGTGAATCTTCCCAGTGGGATGTCTCTATTAAATACTTTTCTAAAACTGTTCAGTTTAAATGTGTTCAGTTTGAAAAACACTGATTCTATCATAACAGTCAAAGATGTTATAACAGTAATAAGAGGAATAAGAAAAGAAGGCATATTGATGGAATGAGGGGCAATACATGTGTAAAAGAGGTGGACACAAGTAGTAATCCTGTTTAAACTGTCACATACAAAAATACACACTAGCCTAGATACTTTAGCACCTTGGAATTATAATTATTAAAATGGTTAGAGAAAAACTGAAGCACTCTGGACTATTACCATTTATAGCAATCTGTTTTGCAGAAATTTTTGCTTTATCCCAAAAAGGAACCTTGAGCAGGGTTATGGTGATTGCTCCAGACACACTGTATGGAACATTTTGAATTTTATTAATATTGGATTTTGAATTGTATTAATAAGTGTAAGTTCTTAAAGTAACAGTTCACAATTAAAATACTTTAAATATCCTAATGGCCTATAAGAGAGTTCAAAATTATTGAGTCTAAATGTGATGGAGAAAACACAGTGAGGATTTAGTACCTTTGAAGTTCCTATAAATATTCAGTCTAAAAAGAAAGCTGTAGTGAACATCTCTTGAATCTTTCTTTCTTCTGAGAATAAATAAGCTGAATGCTAAATCAGTTCCTTCATCTTGTATCCTGGTTTAATCTCCAAACACAAATATAAACAGACACACACTATCTTAATTCCTCTTTCCCTTGAGCATTATTTAAATGTACTTGTGAAATACTTTAGTGAGGAAGGATTTATTTGGTATTATCACTGTGGGATTTCCTGCTATTCTCTTGGGATTCTAGAAAAAAAATAGGTTCCTATCCAACATCGCCTCGCACACAGATCTCTGCTCCAGAGAACTCAACTTTCGAGTGTATATTGTATATAAAACCCACTTGTATTGTTACTATTGCTTCTCATCTTTTTTTCCCTTATAACAAAATCATACAGATGTTTTACCATACATATTTATTTAAATATTCTTTCAGTGTTTTTTTTTATGTATTCTCTCGAATTAATTTCAAATGCAACATTAAATATTTATGAATCTGCATTTTGGTTATGAATCATTTTGATTTTTTCTGTGAAACCTGTGATGTGATATTTTCTATCATTACTGTAATTTAGGCAAGAAAATGCTTATTTATACAATATAGCATGAGCATTTTAAATCTGTTTTCTTATATGTAAATTTCAAAGGATATGAGAGAGAGAGAGAGAGAGAGAGAGAGAGAGAGAGAGAGAGAGAGAGAGAGAGAGAGAGAAATTATTTTTATTAGTCCATGTTTTAGATGCTCCTAATTAAGCATACATATTCAAGGCTACTGTAAATCACTTTAATGGCTGTTCCTCTCACAGAGACCAATGCAGTATGGTTTCTAATGGATACATAATAACATTTAAATTTAAAACACATCATTGCTTTCCCTTCCTTTATCTCTGCACCCTCCTGTAGTTTCTGGTATTTTTGCCTGTGGTGTCAGCTTTTATATGCATCTGTAAGCACTGAGGCAGATCAAAATTGTATAAGGCATTTGGTGGAATAGTGTAATTGTAACATGTGTGGAGGTAATTTAACATTATAAAGGGTATTGCTAAAGTTTTACTGATGATATCATTGTACTTCATTAGTACTATGATATCAAGAGTTGGAAAATTTTCATATTACTGTATCTGTCTCTACAAAGGTTGGCAGGATGTGCATATGTTTATGATGAGAGAGAGAGAGAGAGATGAAGTTGCCAAGGTGTTGACAGAGCAATGCTGATTAGTCTAGTCAGCTGGGACCTTTAAATGTAAAACTTTTACATTTCCAGGCAAAAAGTTATTGTGTTATAACTAATGTTCTGCATGTGTGAATTTATGAAGATGAGAAAGGCCAACAACCATTTGTATGTAAAGGACAGTCAGTCTTCAGAAACTCAATTAACAATTCTATAAACATGTGTTAAAATGAACAGTTAAGCTTGACATAAGCCACCAAATTAATGGTACCATTACATATATGGAACTGATCACTAAAACTTACTTAGTTTATATCTAAGTGTGAAAACAAAGCTTGCTATAATTTAAAGCTTACAACTATTATCAAAAATACAAAATTACAGTTATACTGGCTATTGGGTTTCAATCTTTTTCAATCTGGTCCTGTAACATGTACTATTGTTTTACAGTTTAAGGCACCATTTTCAAATGTTTACACAGTTAATGCACAGTTGCTACATTTGCTGAATCATTTCCTTTAACAGCTCTGATTAATATTCTTGGATCACAGGTTACTACTGCACTTGTTCTTGTTAATAATTCATTTTTGCCATCACTTATTTAAATGACTTAGACATCAGTGCCAATGCTTTTACTTTGTTTAATTCACAGATTTGCCTTTCTACATTTGGATACAGAATTAAGATCTATGAAAATCCTTTGTAAATCTAAAAAAATCCTTTGTAAAACTTGATTAACAACATCAAATGCAATACTATTGACAGACTGCCCAGATTTTAATGTAATGTGTAATGTACATCTATGAGAATGACATTTATAGTATGCTGGTTGGTGTTCATTTGGCTTAAAAATAGATTATTTACACATAATTGTGCATACACATGCTTTAATTTTTATCCAGAAATAGTTTTTTCTGTTTTAGTCTGCTCCGTGGTGTATGTGTTTTAACTGTCAATTCTAACATTCCAATCACACTGTAAATAAACCAGTCCTTTAAAATAATTACATGTCTTATGTGACATAATGTCAAAGCATCACACTATAGGTAGTGATTAGACATGTCTTTTCTGTCCCATACCAGATTTTCATAATGGGAATAGCTCTTTAGAATTAAATGGAGGTTTGACTGTGTCATGCAGAACAGGTCTGTACAAGGTCTGTGAACATTCATCATTAAATTTTATGTTTAAAATAACAAATCTGCAAAGCCCCACATACCTGACCCTGAAGCAGCCCTACAAAAATACAAAATAATAACACAATTTGCAGTTTTCAAGTCAGCTGTATTGAGACAAATAAATACACAGAGCCATGAATGAATTATTCTCAGGCCATGGGTAGGTTTTTCTAGTTGAAATGTCATGGTCTTGCGTGCAGAATACTGCAGTCAGCTAAATATTTGCAAATAGGATTTCTCTGAGGCAGATGCTGCTAAATATGTATGACTTATTCAGTCCACTAGCTGTGATGCTTTTCCTGAATCTGCTCGCTTCTTAATAAAAACATGACATGCACATCTTTTTCAAAATGCTTTCTAAAGATCAGACTTTGTGAATTCTTTACATCTTTGCTTACACTTCATATTTATAAAATAAATATAGTTTAAGGTAATGTTAATAAAAAGGTTGTTTTTTTTCCACATACAGCTGCATGTACACATATACTGTGACAGGAACAGATTACACCTTTAGGAGCTTTTATTGGTTATTTCTTTGCAGCTAGGTCATCTATTACTTTTCTAAAAGGTTTTAGGTAATATTGTGAGATATGTATTTGGGTTTTCATACCAAAGAGCATTTGGGTTGTTACACTGATGTTTGATGAGAGGGCCTGGCTCGCATGCTCCATTCTAGTTTATCCCAGATGTTTAAGTGGTGGTTTTAAGGGCTGTGTGTGAACCTGTCACGTTCTTCCCCATCAAGCCATGCCACCATGGACCTTGCTTTGTTGTTCTGCCACAAAACAGGACCTTTGCTAAACTGTTCCCTCAACATTCATTCCTTCAACATTTTAGACCCTCAATTGTTTAAAATGCATTGCTTGACACCCATAGCAATAAAGCTGAATAATGTGTCCAAATACTTTTGTACATCAAGTTTGTGCAATATCATTGTATATTTGATCTTGTATTAATAATTACAGCACCCACCATAAGTCATTGTGAGGTACAGAGGAACTGAAGCTGATTTGGTAAATTGGGGATTAAATGCTGTCAAAAAAGAAGCTGTAGCCTTGAGGCAATTTCAAATCTGTAAAGACTTATAAGAGAGCTGAAACCCAAAAGGAGATGGTGCTGCCTGTTATAATAATGAAATTATTGCTAAAAATATAAAACATCAGACTTTATTAGGGTTTTCCAAATGTGCAGGTGTACAGGGATTTAATTAAAGAATAACGAAGATAGGTGAGGAGTGAAGGCTTATTTCCAAAAGTGCACAATGGCTATTCTTAGCTAGAGAATTTCAGTTTATTACACTGGTGTGCCTCCACTGTCTGTCTATCCCTGGGGAGCTCTCTTTGAAGAAATACCATCATGATGTCTGACCTCTAAATGTTACATTTTTGACTGAGAAAGCCACATGAGATCCACAGTAAGGTCTGATAATTCTTTCAACATTCATCGAAAAATACACGCAGACAGGACACGTCCTTCCTTCTGACAGCTGTGATTCAGTTTTGCTGTTGTGGTTAAAAACAGGGTCTCGGAGGAAATTAAATATTCACAGTGATCTCAATGACCTCACTGACACCCTGTCTGGCAGACAAGCTACAGACTTCTTTCAGAGGGCAAATGTATTTGACACACACTTTAAAATTCAAGACTGAATAATTTGTGATGAAATATTAAAAGCCTCGCAGTTGTTGTAGGAAACAGAAACCCTTGCATTATGAATAGAAATAAGGTGCCATGCTGTTTGTCAAAAAAGTAATGAATCAATCACTAATTCTGAGATCATTGAAAAAAAATTCTGCTTATCTAATCTTGTTCTGTCATGCACTTTTCACATATCATTAGATTTAAAATGTATTATATATATTTTATAATTAAATGCATTAATGTGAATTACACAACCCAATAATTGGCTCTAAGAGGCACATAAGTGTAGCTTATTCTTTATGGGAAAGAAATAGACTCTTATTATACACCTATTTTGTACTTTTGTACAAAGCTAAATGAAATATCCTGGAATATGCCATAGCATATGAAACTTTTTAAACATGTGACCTAGCTGTATTTAAAGAAACATATGCGTGTCAGCTTTTCAATAATTATTGCAGAGCTACCGAGTGCTTAACATTTTGAGCTAAATTGGTATTTTCTTCTATAATAAACATGTAATGCAATTAGTTAAGCACAGAAGAGAGTAGTAGGATTATATACCTTTAAACAATTATTTTCTTTAGTAACTTCACTAACAAGCTGTAATCTTTTGAAGTGCATTTCAAACAATGCTAATCCAAGCAAGACTTTGGTTCATACTAATTACTGGGGCAGGCAATTAGCATTCATTAAATACTATTTTGCTCATAGGATTTAAGCCTATTATGGACGAGTCATAGTGGCTTTAGCTTCACCTGAATGGACAGTCACTGATTACTGAGTTACTGAATTGGACAATTAACTTGTCATATACCATCTTAGACAAACGTTTAGAACACTAGGTCAAAGTCCATGTTATTTATGTAAGTCAGTAAAAAATAAGTAGGACTTTCTCTACAGGGGACAACCTTTCAAGACACTTTTACCATATATTTTTTAATTTAATTATTGGATAAGGAGATTTTTGAAATGTGATCTAACATTTAACTTCAGTGAACATTACTTTCTGTGAAATTAAAGTTTAATTTTGTACAAAATCTGATTAGAAATTCTATGTGAAAATGTTGACAATAGGAGACACATTTATTTTACATGATATGAAATAATAAACCTTAATAGTAGCTAGGATGACTAAACTATAGAGCTATAGAAAGTACTACAAGATTTAAAAAATGTTTTTATAATTTTTGTTTATCACAACATAAATAATTATGTATTCACAAGAGTATTCACTAAATTCTAGTAAAAGTTAAAAAGTGCTTCAAAACTGTAAACATTTAAAATTTACATTGTGGGAAGAAATGGACTTAAAAAAAAGCAAATGTAAAACAGAAATGCAATGCAGGAGACATGCCTCTAAAATAATTCTTCCATCACTCAAACATTTCCAAGAGCATGGACTGACACATTTCCTAATGGTTAAGGCAAAAGGTAGGGGGTAAAACAAGTTGCCACAGCAAAAATTGTTGTGACAGTCTACTATGAACATGACAAATAACAGTTTTGGAAGCAAAGGGGGCTTTATGATAGCAAAAAGCTTTTCTGGCATACTGCATTCTTGGCATTTTAAAACAGAGTGGAAACACAAATAAGCCATGAGTGATTCATTTGAATCAGTTAATTTGTTGTTATTGCAGGATAATGAGGAAGTGGGGGAATTAGAATTATTTATTTTAATAAAAAACATCAAATTAAAAACAAAACTGTCATCAATAATTTACTTAAACTGGTTTATACCTGTTTGAGCAGGCACATTGTGCCCAAAAGCAAACTATAAAGAAAATAAATACATTAAAATGTAATTAATCAGAAAAAAATCACCCATGTTGCTTGAAAAAGACATAGATGAACAAATGTTCTGTAATGAACAGAATACGAATATGAACCTGAATATATGACCAGTATATGTTTTTATACATTCATGGATATACATACGCCTGCCTTCCTGCGAAAGAAAAGTGATCTGATTCAGTATCTAATTACCTTGCCTCTGCTTATAAAGTATTCTAAATTTAAAACATCCTCTTGTTTTTGGAGCTACAGGAAACTTTTGGTATGTGCATTATCCCAAATCTTGACCTGTTACTTTCAAAGTCTTTGTTCTTTTGTCTTTTATCCAGGTTTCTTAATGTTTTTTGTTGCTTACAGGAATTCAACAGGCCTCTTTACCTGATAATCATCTTCTTTGTGGACAAAAACAGGCTGTTCTAATAAGAACGCTGCTCATAATACTGCTTTGTTCAGTATGTTTAGCAACAACAGTGTATCGTCCCTAAGTTTGCACAACAAAACAGTTACCTGGATAACCATTACACAGTGTCATCTTGATTCCTGGAATGATAATCTTGTTTGCTCACATTGTAAATGGAAATTGCAAATGTTCATACTTTCCTGTTTTCATGAAATCCTCACATTGAATAAAAGGTACAGTTACAATAATGCATAAAATTGCTGATAAAATAAGGTACAATATCTTGGATGATGAAAAAGATTGCTTGCGCAGTTTCTGTTCTTTTGCAGTTTCTATTTAGTCTGACTCATGAGAAAAGAAAATTGATTAAAGTGCCAGAAAGCCTCTCCAGCTTTCATGCTAATGTAGATGAGCATTGTTCGAATTTCTGAAGTTGCTAATCAGACCTGGCTGAACCACAAAAAGCATAGATACAGATCAGGACACAAAAAAACAGGACTTTGGGAACATTGAGTGATGGTGTCGCATGGGGGTTGAAGGCACAGGGAAGATAGGAAAGCTTATCTGAGCCTGAGGTGCATTTGCCGAGAAAATCATTTGCAATAATGGTCTCCACATGTCTCCTTTTCTCTTACTGTGTGCTTCTTTTTAAGTTTTCTTATCGGCCAATTTCTTGGCCTTTTCTTTGCAATAAATTTGCAAAGTTTAAATATTGGGAAAATATTGGGTTAAATATCTAAATAATGCAAATGCTGAGTATTAAGAAAATAAGAAAACAATGCTGCTAATCAAATGTCTTACTTCAGTAACCACTTAGAAATATTTTTACCAACACAACAGACTGGAACTGGAATTAGGTATATAGTTTGTGTGTGTGTGTGTGTGTGTGTGTGTGTGTGTGTGTGTACACATTTGAGGAACTTGCCTTTGGCCTTTTCCCATGCTGATTGCTAAGTGGACACAATACAGGAACAAGAGACCACAGCCATATGAATCTAAAGAAAGGCACTAGTAAAAAAAAATCAGTGCATAACAATAATTACAGGACATTTGCATCATTTTCCAGTTTTTTATAACCAACTGAAAACTGTTTTTAGCATAAAAGTCCAAGACATATATGGCATTACCAGGGTTTGTATGGCAAAAATGTGACATTATTTTACCTGAAAATACAGCAATGAACAGCCTGACCATTAGACATTCTACTGCTTTTTATAGAGCCAAAGAAAAAAAACATAAGTGTGAAGTAAAAATGAAGTATAGAAACAGTTGGGGTGAGAGGACACAAATATAATGGTGTACACACCAGTAGAGCATGCTACAGAATGCAAGGGAGAGCAATTTGATTTCCATGTAATTTGAACATCCCTTTACTTTCTTCCTATCTGCTCTGCAGGGATGAGGAAGTGATTAACCTCAGTGGGGGCAAACACTGGCAACACTCATCTCCCACAGCTTCCCTTCAAACTGAGGCTACAACCACAAGAACAGAAAATGAGAAAATGTAATTCCCCTCACACTTCTCAGGCTCATTCCCTTTCTTCACAGACACTTACCCATCTGAATTCACCAAATCCCTCCACTGACACCTGCAGAATCAAGTAGAAAATCTGTCTCTCTTTATAATGTGACCACAATAAAGCTGGTACTGAAAATATTGAGTTTTACATTTGCCAGCATTAAATACAGTAAATAAACAGTATTAAATAATTAGGTGCAGTAGTCGGGTGTGTTTATTGTAATTTTTATGTAAATCATTTTTAAAGAATCAACTTTTGGAGAAGTACTTATTTCAAATTACACAAAGACAAATCACCAATATTTAATAAAATCACCAATACAACAGCCAAATACTTTATAACCAAGTGATCGTTATGATAAATGTTAAATTTTACCTAAAATGTGTCCTTTTGATGTCCTTTCTGTGGTTTAGATACTTTTTCCACTCGTTACATTTTTCACTACCCTTGGTTTATTTTACTATCCCTTTTATTCTCTTTCTCATACGCACACACTTTATAAATTTCTATTTAGCCTGCATGTGACTTGCTCTGATGTCAACTGGAAAAAAGTATGCTATGTGTGCTTGTCATACTTGTCTATTCTACCCATGTGTGAAACCAAAGTGTTCTGCTTTTATTCCAGTCATGTAAAGTATTCATTAGGTCAGCACTTCCCCATGTTGCCTGGCATAGTGTTTATTCTAGCTGGACACTGAGCTGAAAGGCTCTTATAAATAGACAAGTGATCACTGAGGCCCGTGCTGCTCAGGCCTGTCAGAACGTGTAAAGAAGGCAGTCGAGCACAGAGCCAAACTGTGCAGCCCTAGTGCGAACTCAGTTCATGGATCAGTGCATGTGAGAGGTAGCATTACACTCACTCAGAGTTTTAATGTTAAGGGCAGAGTTGTATAAAGAATGAAGGTCTGATCAGTATGAAGGGTTGAAGGACTAGGGAGTTACATAATTTTTAGCAGGAAATAATAGCATTAAATAAAATATATTCCTTATGCTACCTCTTATTTGTTACCTTTATATTAATTACATTACAGCCAAGTTTGCAATGTTAAATGCATTTGACTCTGAAAGATTTTCTGGTACAAAGTTCTTTAAGGTTAACTCATTGAGTACAAGTTGCTCAAGTCCTGAATCTGTAAAATTTTCCCAAATCTTTGCCAAATGTGGCACTGTTCATTAAAACCAAACATTTCAACTATGGTCTCATCAGTTTAAAGCTTGTTGCTCCAAAAGTCTTGTGGTTTGTTAAAAATCAACAGTACAAGCCATACTGTAACATTCTATTTAGAAGGAAGCAGCTTTGCACCCCTTGCAAAACGATAAACACACCTACCGAGGACAGTAAAGTATAACATTAATATTTCTAAATTAATTTTATCACAATATCTGATCTTGAAATGCATGTGCTGGAACATTTACTCCTGGTAAGCTTTTAACAATACTAAATATTTTAACCTGTTACTTGTTGACAGTGACATGTGCAAACCAAATGTGTGAGTCATGAATGTCCAACAACCAAAAAACAGGAACCTTTTTTTTTGTAAATTCTTTCAGGATTTTCAGGAGGCTCATAAAAATAATACTCATATTACTGTGATGTAACAGCTCATTGTCACCATAGCATTGCCAATCTTATGGTATTAGGATGTACTGTGTGATTTAATTGTATATTATAAATGATATTTTTGAATATTTGTACAGACCAGCATACAAATTTAGACTTCACAAAAATGTCAAAACAATACTATAACCAAACAGTGAACCAACTTTTTCTCACTTGCATTTAAATGTCAAACTATGATATTTATGCTGTATTGACTGAGTCAATTCAAATACCAATCTATATGAAAATTTATAAAGTCTCATTCACAATAACTAAACAACTTCAAAATCAGTGGGTAGTGTTATTTGGAATCACTTTCTAATTTTTGTCTCTCTTGTGATTAAGCGATTTATATTGAAGAGACCCAAAACAAACTCTGGTGTGCTCTAGTCTGGGAGTCAAACCCAAGGATTTTCTTGCAGTGATTTAAGAGTGATTATCACTGTTTGTGGGTTGCAGATTTTAGTCTAAAGTAAATTTCTATAGGTTCTGTAATTTCTGTATTTTTTTTTTTTTTTTGGATACACTGGGTGAACCAATCATGGTAGTGTGTGTGTGTGTGTGTGTGCGTGCGAGTGTGCGTGCGTGTGTGCGTGCGTGTATGTGTGTGCATGTATGTGTGAGAGGATAAATGAATGAGGGATGAAACCTTGTATTTGTCTAGTTTCTTCCAAGTAAGCAATGAAACAGTTTATTGCACTATAGGACAGTGGCAAGGCTTCATAATGTTAAAAAAAAAGAAAACAAATTCACTTGACATTTGTACATCCTTGGTACAGGACAGAAGTAGACATGAATGATGAAAGAGGCTGCAAGATTCTTTTTTCCTTCTGTTTTGATAACAAGAAGGCTCAGGAGCTCAGGATGATACAGGAGCATCATCTTGTGTTTGCTGAGTCATCTATCTGATTTCATGGTTAGCTGCTTCCTGATCCCCCTCTGTGGCCCCGTCTGCTTAGTTGAGGTGTGTGTGTGTGTGTGTGTCCGTGTGTGTGTGTCTGTGTGTGTGTGTGTGTGTGTGTGTGTGTGTGTGTGTGTGTGTGTGTGCGCGCACGCGTGTGTGTGTGTGTGTGCATGTGTATACTGTCTCTTCTGCTCAAGCGATGAAGCAATAAATGCTCAGTTTTTGTATCAACAGCAGATTGTGTGTGTGTGTGTGTGTGTGTGTGTGTGTGTGTGTGTGTGTGTGTGTGTGTGTGTGTCAGTCATTAATGTTCAAAGTAAAGGCTCACCCAACAGCTGCTACCCTCCTACAATTACTGCTGAACAGTGCTCTCTCTCTCTTTCTAGCTCGCTCTCTCTCACACACACCAACAGTATATGTCATGTACAGTATGTATATTACTTAATTCTTTTTTTCTGCATTTTCCCTTTCTTTGTTTTTTCTTGCTATGGGTTTTTTTTACTGAAACATTAGAAATGAAAGAGAAAGGTAAAAATTGTTGAAAAACTACACAGTGTGTCCTCTGGGTATAAACAGGCCTGCTGTCTCTTCAGTTAAGGTTACATTCCCAACAATTGGGGACTAGATGTTTTTGAGTTATTCAGATAGCAGAAGGCATGATGTGATGTGTGACGTGTAACGTTACACAGTCTGCATTGGTTGAATACCGAACATCTGTCTTTGGTTTTGGAGGGCTGGTATCTATTTAAGGTAAAACCCTCATACAGTGTAAAAAGTGCATTTCATATATTACTTCTCTGTTTCTGGAGCTTAGAAGGTCAAAGAATTGGAAAATAATTACACAACGTGTGTGACTAATGTCAAAAATCAGAATGACAGACATTTGTACATTAACATACTAATTCATGTTCATAAACCAAGGTACATTGATTTGTCTTAGGTAACATATACTTTGAACATAATTATATATAGGGGATAAGCAATTCTAAAATACTTTTGACATATCTGACACCAAAGACAGTTTTTTAAAATGGGTTTGCATTTATTAAGAAAATTTCGACTACTATAGTAATAAAAATAACTGACATTTAAAGCACTAAGCACATCTTCCCTGTTCAGACAGGCTTACAGAGGCCATCACATCATATTTTGAAGCAAATAAGTACTAAACATTTATGAGCTAAAGAGTGGAGGATTGGGTACTATTTCTTAAACTAATAACCTTCTGTTCTGTAGCTGAGACCTTTACTCATTAAGTCATAATACTCACAATACTCATAATAGTAATTATTGTTTTTAATACTTACCCGTGACTACAAATTGTTATGGTTTTATAAGTTTAGAAAGTCCTTTTTACATCTACATTTCTTTTTACATATTTCTTTTAACGTATCCACGCTGTTCACTGTTGTCTAGTTGGGTCTAATGCCTTATTGGGATTTTTATTCAGTTTGATAAAATGACAGGTACTTGTACCTTCAGATGCAAAAATCTTCAAGGTGCATTATCATTTGTACCTGTACTATGCCATTTAAAGTTGTTTGTTTTATTATGCAATTTAAGATACTGTATTCAGTGTGAATGTTATTTTCTTTTTAATGTAATGCAAAAGGTAGTATCTTTAACAAAAACATTTCCATTATTTACTTTC
The DNA here is from genome assembly GCA_019802505.1 of Corydoras sp. C115. Classification (NCBI taxonomy): domain Eukaryota; kingdom Metazoa; phylum Chordata; class Actinopteri; order Siluriformes; family Callichthyidae; genus Corydoras; species Corydoras sp. C115. The sequence goes on along the minus strand of JAFMOC010000031.1, from coordinate 3,979,131 downwards.
AAAGCAAAAAATGACTAGTGGGGACCAAATGTATTTTACACCAAGATCATAATCGAAGCTTTTTATTCTCTTTTTTGTTAAGGAACATCAACACCTATTCCCCTGCAAAAACAAAGTTCCATGAACAGTTTTGTCAAGCATAAATGTCAATACCCCCCCTCGAAACCTTATACCATGCAACACCTGTTCCATTGTGCTATAGAGCATTTCAGTGCAACGTTTCAGGCATGCCACTCCCTCTCATCTTGCTCTCTAGCTATCTCTTCCTCTTTCTCATGACATGTCTATTTTCTCCTCTGTCCTCCCTCTTACTGCATTTTCTTGTTCTCACTCTTTTGTGTAGGATGATGAACAAAAAACAGCAAGCCTCCACCCACTCTCTTCTGAAAGCATAGCTTTGTAACTGTGAGAGTGAGAGCAAGTCTTGTCTCTGACGCAGTCTCAGCACTTTTCATCAGCAGATATTTGAAATCAAACTGACCCTATTCATTCGGTGCCAGGCCTGCCCGCTTTTAAACCACACCAATGCCACATAACAGGAATGGAGGCATAGGAGGGGGTCATAGAAATCTGGCCATGTAAACAGTGGCAGAGATATCTAAGTGCTCTTTTAATCAACCCTCTCTTTACAATATTTGCACTCTTTACAATATTTAATAGGAAATGTGACACTTTGAGCATTTTTTCTCTTTTTTTTGCAGTAGAGTGAATGATGCTGACCTGAATAACAGCACATATTAGTAAGAGGCTACATTTCTGTCATGGTAAAATCTGTAAATCAGTTCCCGTAAGATAATCAAGGTTAGGGATTAAATAAAGGTGAGGATATACACATAAACACACAGAAATACACAAACATGAGTCAATCTGCATGTACATGCACACCTATCCACAGAGGGTAATGCATCAATTAAATAACCTTTAACTAAACAAAAAATATTTCTATAACCGTCTACATATTCTGTTATAACTGGTTCATCCAAATATGTATTCCAAGCTATTGTATCTATTTTAAAAATACAGTTTAGTAGCAAACACATGTGAACATTTGCCTTTGTGTCTGGGTGCGGTAACATCTGTCATTTTGTGATATGCCTGCTGTGTACAATAATTACAAATCTTAAAATTTCAAATGCATTCTCATTTGAAAAAGTTCTCTGTTTCTGTATATTTGCACTGACTAGATTGCCAAACTTTAGCTGTTTGTCAAAGAGACATTTGTTTCTTGAAAAGCTTGTCTGACATTTTCTCTATTATTAAGTTGAACTGTATGCTGTTATTACAATATATCTTATGTCCATGTAGTGTAATGAACTTTAAATAATTCTTTAAATTATTATTATTTACCTGCAATAGTTAATATTTAATGATACATACAAAGAATATGTTCATTAATGTCTTTATATTTATGAGGATGATGAAGTTTGCTGGGTAAAAATGATTCCCTTTAGGACCAATGCACATGTTCTCAGCTTCTCATATACTCTAGAGTATTGTGGTTGACAAATTAATTGCTCTTAATAAAGCCAAGGTCCATAGAGCGTTAGGCAATCATCAAATTGACATCTTTAATTAAAGTGGCAGCTTAATTAAAAATCGTATTATCTGTAAAACCCTAATGAATAGAAAAAAGAATGCAAAATGCATATTTGACCTTCACTTAAAAAAATAGCTCATTTAAACTTGGAAGTAAAAAATATAATCGGTTTAATGAATCACACTAAAAAACAAAAATGGAAAACAAGCTAATAATTTATTTTCTAATATTCTATTTTTAATATGAAAATATTTGATAATATTAGAAACTGAAATAACGTGCATCATCTGTTTGTGGGTACAGTGTGCTAGCTGGAATCTCATGGTCATTCATAACATACTTTTAAAGAAAGTTCATTGAAGTTAATTTGAGAAAGCAGTGATTAAAAAAAAAAAACAGACAGCACTCTACTTTGTTGTTTTCTGTGATCATTTAATTAATGACCAGGCTAATTATGAGCATCATGCTCCCCTGAATATTTTGTGGGCCAGGGTATCTGATGCATCACTGCTCAAAAGAAAACATTATTTATAAGCATGACATCATAGACACTTGTGAAATATAGATGAGATTATTTTATTTTAAATGTTTACACAGTTTTATCTCGGCCTTCTAAAAGACTTGTTTTGAATGTACATTTTCTGTTTGTAAATGCAACAAATATACATTATATGTTACATGTCAATTATATTTATTAAAATAGAACATTTTTATTTTGTCATTTAGCAGATGTGTTTATCCAAAGCTACTTAGAAATAAATGCATACTAATTAGCATCCATCCATCCATTATCTTCCGCTTTATCCTATATTAGGGTTGCAGGGGGATTCCCCATGTCCATCCAGGGGAGAATGTTTCGGGCGCTTGGCAGATACACTCAGGACAGGGCGCCAATCTATCATTGTGCACACACACACGCACACAGACACACTCTATATGGGGCAATTTGGAGAACTCAATTGACTTGATACATGTTTTTGGACTGTGGGAGGAAACCGGAGAACCTGGAGGAAACCCACGCAGACACGGGGAGAACATGGAAACTCCACCCAGATGGGGATTCGAACCGGGAATCCCTAGCGCTGAGAGGCGAACATGCTAACCACTAAGCCACCGTGCCGCTTACTTAATTAGCAATTGATTTTAATAATATTACACCAATAGTGTTTTCATATTTGTGTAATGAGAAAACATTTCTTGATTAGTGGATCAGTTATCCTTGCTGTGCTTTTCCAGTGCCTGTGCCAAGCATCCACAAAGATCTAATTAAAGCACGTTGGTATGGGAGCAGTTAAAAGGCTTTAGAAATCACCTGAAAATGTGTATTTTTAAATTTGTTTAAATCACTAAAATTAAATGTTCTTCTTGTTGGAAGTAGTTTGATCTAAAAACCTCCTAATTTGTCTGAAAAAATGTGAAAATGTGTATGTAAATATTTCTAAACTGCTCAGCTAAATGAGGTTTTAGTTAGAGGATTGAAAAAGCTAAAACCACACATTTCTTTTTTTTCTTTGCACATACAAACTGTCACACTGGAAAACAACCTCTTAATTAGTAGACATCTGAAGGAGTGAATTTGAAGCTAAATGTCAGCCTATTTTTAATTAAGATGCTATGGCTTTGTTTGTGAAATGAATTTTCAAGATCAAGGATCCATGAGTCATTAAGTGAGCAAAAAACACAGAGATAAGCACTTACATTGATGATTGCACCTCATATCAGCATTGCTTTGGTATATAATTTAATTCACATTATTTGTGGAACGTTATGTTTTTCATAAAGCCAAAGACGTTACAAACATAAACCTGAAGTGTAGAATCTTCATGCTTTCAAATGGTCATCTACATAAGAAGCGTTCACAATATTACATAACAGTAGGATAAGATATCTCTTTATAAAGCATCTGAGACGACTTGTTATTAAGCTACTGGTTGTAATGAGAATGTTAATTTATGTCGTATGCAGCTTATCCTAATTAAAAAGTAGACCTTTCTTCAGAAATTCTTAAGCTTGTGATTTGTCGTGTATAAACTGAAATGAAAATAAAAGGTGTTGCTATTGTTTAATGTGAGTAGGAAGTGTAACAGATCCCCTGGTGAAATTGCTATATGTACGCCTATATTTCTCAATATCAGATGCCAAACTAAACTCCAGAATAGCCCTTGGCACAGGTAAATACACTGAAACTTAGTTTTAACTTGGTATTATATTTCTGATAAATAAATATAAAAAAAATCAAGATGTGTTTAGTGCAACTTAATTTATAAAATCATGCTACACCCCCACCCACACCATAAAAATGTAATAAGGTCACACCTGAGAAATCAAGTCAGTGTCACTGTAGTGCTGAGTATCCACCAAGTGAATAATCTGTCACCCAAATTATACATGCTCTGTGCTGGTCCTGAGCATAATAAACAAGGTAAAAAGACTAACAATATATGTAGGATGACAGATGGAATAATTACCTGGAATAAAACTCTGTAATTGTGTAACTATAAAGTATATAACCGAATCTGTGAAAAGGGGACAGTCTACACAAAACAAAGTGCCTGGCCTGGACGATGCTCTGTAGTATTAAGGGTTTTTTTAAAGCCAAAAAAGCAAGGACAACCATCCTGCATCAACAGATAACACACCTGCATCAAAGAATAACCATGAAGGCAAACAGGATTCTCATGGTCCAATTTACTGTAGAACCATTTACATATGTGGATGTTTTGGGCTATAGAAAGGAAACCCACATATATTTAGGGAAAACATGCAAACTCCACACAATAAAGATCTGGTCTACCCTGACCAGGACTTAAGAAATTGTTTTGGAAAAAGTACTAACCACCATACCTCAATTCAAAAATGTCTTCTGTAGTATGTGGAAAATTTGATATGCAGTGCACTATGAATTTATCTTGTTTACTCCAAAATTTTTAATTGCTTCATTTTCTGTATATTCCACTGTAAATACTTTTGGAATATCAAAGTCTCTTGACTTTTACATTCAAAGCCAACATAAAAATGTCTGGATGGAGTGGGGGTTGAAAAGACATAGTTCAGCTGTGGAAAGATGCAGCCTCAGCAGTCCTGCTCTGCAACAATGGCTTTTTATTTTGCTGTAACAAAGGATTTGGTTGTCTCTCCATCAAAATGTGCACACCTAACCAACTCCATATTGTCCTTGAAGCTAATACTCTTGAAGGCTTGGACTGTCAAAGACACAGATCTTACCAATTTTGAATAATGGTGTATCATTTTACTATTTTTGAAATGATATAAAAATTTATGATGTTGAAACCCAGCTAAACTTTTTGAAACAGTGAACATGGCTTGTTCAACAAATTATTACATTAAAGCTGAATATTCTACATGCAGTACTATGTTTCTAAATTTAATATGCATCCACACATGAGCCTATATTTTCAACCATGCAGGGAACCAGTAGAACTATTTTACACTTAATTATGGAGCCCATTTAAATTACTTTTAAATTGCCTAAATATTTATGTTTACTTTTTACTTGTTGTTCAAGCTAGTACTGCTTGCATCTATTGTAGCTCCTTCAGTTTTATGCACTGGTATATTTGCATTTAGATAACCCCTCTAAATGTAGGAGAACTGGGAATGCAGGAATGGAATAAATATGGTGAATAATACAACACACATTTGAAATGAATAGAGCACTAGCTTGCGAGCTTTTTCATGCATGATGCAGAACCCCTTTTTCAACGTCTGAGACATAGAGAATGCTCAGCTGTGAGAAGGTGTTGCAGGATGTGTTCAGGTTTCCCATCTATTTCTATTATGTGAATTTTAAAACTGCACATAAAAAATAGAACAGGAACGTCAGAAATAATTTTCATGTCTGGCCTGAGGGTAATCTGTGATGTATAAAATAAAGGTAGGTTCTAGCATGATAGAAATCGATTTTTTAAATAAATTATGGCATACTGGGCTGCATGATGAATGAGGTGTGACTGCTAGAGACAGAATATGGATGTAGGTTCCATTCAGTGTATGTATAAGTACATGTAATGGTGCATGGCATATCTAAAATGTATTGTTTGTAACACCTCTGCTAGTCCTGATAATAAAACGGTACAACATTTTAGATATGTTAATAAGGCAACCCACTTCTAAATGCTGTTTATATACTGAATAATTGTAAGTAAGTTATAAATATAGATTTTTTTCAGATTTTTTGTTAATTCCTAGCTGATGCTCTTTTATCTAATTATGGTCACAAGATTTCCTTAGTGCTTGAGCAAAAGAAAAGGTAACACCCTGAATAAAGAGTCAGTTTATGCCAAGCAGACACAGATATGAACATTCACACCCACATTCACATCCACTGGTAAATAATATCTTCAAACTATAGCCAGAGGTCTGATCGGTAACCAAGACAGACACCAGAAAAAGTTTATACAAAATAAACACAGAGCAAATCCTGAAATCCAAGCAAGAGACTAATCTTTTGTAAAGCTACAGTGTTACCACCTGCAACACTATACTGCTGACTTTGCCTTGGAGGAAAATGGTTTTCTACGTGTGACCAACCTTGGATGGTATGGAGTTATTATTTGTAGAAAGCAGTGACCCTAAACCCATCCACCACTTTATAAACCATATCCCCATTATTTGTATTGTATCATATATAACTCCATATTATGTATTATATTATTATACTAATTAGTGATGAATATTAATTACTTATCAGATAAGGTTTATGTAAGGATATGATTAAAAATGCTCTTTTTTTCTTGTAGTCTTTACCATCTAAGAAAGAAAAAAACCCTGAGCCAAGCTAATCTCAGATCTGTCTGCTTTAAAAGGACACTCAGCAATCCTAATGGGCCTTTTACCATTCAGGCTACAGAGATAGAGGCAAAAAGAGCGAGCATGATGGGAAGGAAAGCATGAAAAGGAGGTGAGGAGTGACACCCCCTCCAACCAACCCTTCCCCCTCCCCTTATTCTTCAGCAGAGCTCTAGTATCTTGGGCCATAAACAGCTTCTTTAGTATATATTCTTTAGTATATATATATATATATATATATATATATATATATATATATATATATATATATATATATATATATATATATATATATATATATAAAACATAGACCTTGAAATGTTGAGAGTGTGTGTCAACAAGCATCTGCTCAATCAACAGTGCAAAATTACAGGGCTTAAGAAGGTGCCATTTTCTGTCTAGCAGAGGCAGCCATGGGTATTACACAAACATGTCTTTGAAATCAAGTGGGTAACAAGAGCAAACACCTGCCAAGAAAGCAAAATACAAAGCTGGGTGGTCAGTATGGACATTTGATCCTAAGGAATGTCTTAAGCATGTTCTACTGTAATCCACAATTTTAAATGATTTTAGGTGAAAAATGTTTTTTTTATTAATTTTAATTTTATGTAAATTGAAAAAAAGCTAAATAATTAAATAAATATAAACAGAACATACCAGGATCACCTGATCACCTAATTCACACTATTAATTCAAGTTATCACACAGAAATGTTATTTTCATTCTTATGAATTGCTTATTATGTCAGTATCATTATCATTATCATTATCTACAAAACGACTATATATGATAGGGTTGATTAAAAAAACGTCACCTGTCTTCTGATCTGCTTGGATTTCCTGTGCAAATTATATTCTTGTGATTGCCCATGTGTCTTCTGGATAGCAGCAGTTAGATCACATTTTGCACTAATCTAGATACAGAAGGACTCTCATGCTAATTAAGTGTAACTTCACACACACACACACACACACACACACACACACACACACACACACACACACACACACACATTAAAGGAAATACCATAATCGTAAAATATTCCTTTGGGAATTTAAAACCTTTTGAGTCACAAAGAATATCGTATATCCACAAATATAACTGGTTACTTAGTAATTCAATGTCACTTACCATTTGTTTCCATCAAACCTGTCACATTACATGACATACCCAGTTTTGTTTTGTTTTTATCTCAAAGCATCACTCAGAAATAGTAAGATCAGGTTATATCATATGCTATTCAACAACCACTCTGTTTTCCTGAATTTAACAAGACACTTTATCACTGACACATTTCTAGATTTATGGCTGTGAGACATTCTATGCATCATTGCCCTCATTTGTTAACTGAATGTATTCAGTTTTGGCCTACCCTTTCTCTTACCTCTGCCAGTAATGGTATTGCCCATCAGCACTGGCCTGGAGTCCAGTTGTCATAGCAACATTACAATAGCAAACAATAGAAGGGAAAGAACCAAGTGCGATAAGAAAAAACGGCACCAACCCAAGGAAATAACTGACCGGTTATGGACTAGTTTAGAAACTGGTTCTTCTCAGTTTACTAAACACACAAAATGAACATGTTAAAGACATGTTATGATACATGGTTCTAACCTAAATGCTATAACATTGTAATCAGTATAAAAGAATGCAGTAAAAGGGTTCTTTCAATTTGAACTTTTACACTAAACTCATTTTCATCTGGGTTCAGAATAATGTTAGTTTCATAAATTATTTATATTTAATGGATTTAAATCAGATCAACTACACTATTGTATCAGTCTGTATTTTGCACTGACATTTCATTTAGCAATTAAGTAAAATGCTTCTCATTTATTTTGTTCAAGGTATAAGCCTTCAAATTTAAATATTAGAGACTCCAACATGCCTTCTTTATTCAGATTAAGCTTTGTCTGATGCTGAATCGCTCATCCCACCTACTTTATATTCTGTAATTAACATATGCAAATAGTCGCCTTGGAGACATGATTAGTTGAAAATGCACAGATGTGACACTGAATGCGCGCTGCATGGGTGAGTCCATCATTTTCTGAAACAAATTTGCCCTCTTCATTTCACTGTGCCTACATGTCAATCACCATAGCATGACCAATTTAAATTAATATGAGTTGGTAATGTGTATTAAAATATTATAATAAATCATAGTGTGTTATACTATTAATAGAAGTCGAATGAGAACTGTAAAGTTTTGCATTTAGATGGAGGGTCGGCAAAAAATCTGAAAAAAATAGTCACCATAATCTCTCATGCATTTTCATGGTTACATGATATATTAAAAATCTAATAAATATTCAAATAATTAATTAGTTAATACCATTGTAAGCAATTTAAACAAAAGCTCCAATGTAACCCTATTTATTGAGATTATACTTTAAGCTATAAAGATCTATAAATAACATTTAAGGGTTAAAATATCTTAATGCATTGGTGTTTGTCTGCATAAGATTAAAGATCGAGTTTGGATTTATGTTAAACACTTTTTTTTATAGTAAAGCATAAAAATACTAATGTCTTTATATAACTGACCATAGTAATAGATAAATGTACAGACCTCCAAAGAGTGCTATACAGCATTTCTCTTACTATATAATGTGTAATTATAATTATATTACAGGTATTTAAAAAACTGTATTTATTTTGATTAATTAGGTATGTTTCTGTACAAAGCACCAGTGCCATTTAAAATGTGCTTTAAAATTCTGGATTGGTAGTATTATTATAAAGATATTTTTTACTTTTATTGCACACATGTATATTGTGTATTTTTTTTAAATGCCTAATCTTAAGTTTTGATCGATGTCAGTCTATTCTTTATTACCTACTATTGCAGTCTTCTTCTTAAAGTTTTAAACACACACACACACACACACACACACACACACACACACACACACACACACACACACAATGATTGTTCTTGGGTCAGTCAGCCATTTCTCAATTAAATTCCACTTCCTTTCCACCTATGGAAAAAAAATTAACTTTAAACTGACTTTTAACCACCCCAATCCTTTAAGCACTATACTGACCTGCCCCAAACAAGGGATAGGCTCAGCTTAGGAGACCCACTATCAATTCCATTAGTGCTGTCCACTCGATCCTGACAAGTCTTAGCCAGGCTGTAAGGCCTCATGGATGGAAGTAAAGATCAAACAGAAACCTCCTGTGGCTAGAGAAACTGGCCAGCTTAGGCCATCCCATTCATCTCCACCTGTGAAAAACAGAAAAAAATCTGTCTAAAAAGGCTTGCTTCGTTTATCCCTTTTCTTGATTGACAGGCTACAAAGGACAATTATGCTAAAAGCTTTGTTTGTGAGACATGAAAGAATAATGTAGGTCTGATTCGCTGCTGGAGTGCAAAAGCTAAACATGGTAAGCCTGATTTAATGCACTCACAATTTGGCCACACACCTGCCAAACGCAGCAGGACCATCTATGGGTTTATGGCCAAACATTTGTCATGCAGCGCTGTACGGATGCAGAGTGGAGAAAAGTAGTATTTAAACTTGGTAATTGGAGAACCTCTCGATTTAATTATAGTGTTCATTAAACCAGTCATTTTCTCAGGATGTTAGTATCTTACCTCTAGTATATGATCATCAACACAGGGTGCATATACATCAGTAAAATAGCTTTACATTTCTTGATTGCATTATGACCAGTGATGTCATTGAACATAATTTCAGAAATCAATCAGAAAAGTTTTTTCATAAGGGCTTTAAATGTGAGACACAGCCTCATTTTAAAGTCTTTCTGGTTTTTACATTTTGGGGCTGTTTCTACAGTTTTTATTTAAATTGTTTAGTTGTTTAAAAACATAATGCTTTTCCATTTATATAAAAAAAAAAAAAAAAAAAAAAAAAAAACATGGTTGTTGTTTGTTTTCTTGACAACAGAGTCGATGCCACACTCAGTTCTACTTGATCAAGTGACCTGTGGTTTCAACAAGCTATTGAGATTGACTTTTGCCCTGCAGGAATAAATCTATGAATCACTCGCTAATACATCTAAAAACACCACTCTCATATACACTATATTGACATATGTATTTGGACACACATCCTAAACAATGATTCAAGTGTTTTATTCAGTGCCATTTCAACAAGCGCATAATATCAAACCCTTAGCCAAGGATTATGGACTATTGTATGATTTGTGAGAACAGTTTAGGTATAGCCTTTTCATTTTCCCCATGCACAAAGCAATGTCCATAAAGGCAGTTTGGTGTGAAAGAATTTAAGTAGTTTGCCCAGATTATTGATCTTAACCCATCAGACACCTTTAGGATGAGCTAGAATGAATAAATATGTAAACTAACAAAATTTTGTACTTTATAAAAGAGTCAAATTTGGACAAACTTGCAATGGGTTGTGCTTAAAGTTGCTGTAAGTATAAAATATTTGTCTTAATACTTTTGCCTATGCCTGCTGGATTAAAATCCACATGGTGCCATTAAACACTTTTTTAAACAGCCTGAACAAAAGTACAGCAATTTTGTCAATGCATAGCTATTTACATAAAAAAAAAATATTCATAAATATATTTTTTAATCTATTAATTAGTGTCATAAGGGTATTAACACCTATCCCAGTGATCTTTAAAAAAAGGCTGAGAAGCACTGAATCTCTGGACAGACCGCCAGTCATTTGCAGGACAGAAACATATACATCACTCACACGTTGACATATAGAGACAATTTGCACTCTGCAGTTTACTTGAGACTACACTTTCCTGTGAATGTGCTTCTGGGCAGCCATGGACATGCTCTTGCTCAGATCATGCTGCCTCCAATATTTCTTTGAAAATAAGTTTTTGAAATGTGCAATAGATTAATTTTAATCCAAATTAATCCAAAATCGGTGGTGTTTAAACAAATTATTGCACACAAAAATTCATTATATTGTTTAAACACAGAATGCACTGATGGGGGTTGAGAAAGACTCAGTTGAAAATCACTGTCTATTTGGAGTATTTTGTCTCTATGTGGTTGATTAGAAAGCAGTTTACTAATAACAGGGACTAATTAACTGAGGACTTGGCTCTGCCATGTGGACCAGCAAGCCTCTGCATCTACTACACACCCTTATCTCAATGCCAGTCACAATATATCTGCCTGATATCATTGGAATACTTCACTACAACATGCTATATCTGTAAGTCTGTTATGCCACAGTTGTACAACCATGCGTGTGTAATGATCCAACACTGAGCATATGACCTTAACTAGCCACTGAATTTGCTGTCTGCACCTGCACCAGATTTATCCCCATAACACCAGTGGCATCCAGTGAGCAATATGTTACAAACATACTTATATACCAGATGATGATTTATATGCTGCAGATGGTTAATAACACCATTTCAAGACTATATATATATATATATATATAGTCTTGGACGAAGAACTCACAAAAATGTGGAATTACATTTTTGAATATATCTACAAGTGCAAGGTTCAGAATATTATAGTGGCTGGGACTGGATTGCTTTAGGTGTTGCATAGGGTTACCTATACTTGCCACAATTGCTTTTCACACCCCATTTATTTCTGTCAGACTGGCTTGGGGATTGATACCAATGTTCTATTGGAGAGCATGTTGCTATTTTTAGCGTTATGTGGACACACACACACACACACACACACACACACACACACACACACACACACACACAGAGGAGCCAAGCATGAGCCGCGGATGAACAGAATGGCCCACAAGCTCCATTCGCACTAATCAATAAACTGTGTCAGTCACACAATAAGAGAACACATTTCAGTGGTTTTGATTTCCGGAGAGACATTAGAAGCAGTTTTGTGATTGGCAGGAGTTAAAAAAGGGTCATAATGAAAACAAAAATTGATGACTGTACAACATATATTTAAAGACATAATGTAAAAAATGCAAAGATGTTAAACATGTGGATCAGAACCTACGTCTCATTCAGAATTTTTGGTTTTTGAGAGCACAGCTGTCAAAGTGATTAATTACCTAATATGCTCATGCAAATTTGTCCAAAGAGACTGGTGTACTCAGTGAAACTGCAGTTTTTATTCATTTGTATGAGTTCATTTATTAGGCAATCTGATTACAGGTAATCATTGGAAGGTTTTTAAAAAAATATTCAAGATGTTACATATAGTAAAGCTAGAAATATATAGATGCTTAAGAAAGAGAGTGAAAGTGCAGGAAAGGTTTGTGTGGAACCAAGTCAAGTAAATCGACCACCTGCTTCTAATCAGGAAAGAAATGAACTGGCTAGTATATATCGACTGACAGAAGTGTTTTTTGTTAGCTTGTGAGTTTGTGCTCATGTAGATCAATAGCAAATGTGTTTGTGAAAGCAGTATAAGACATTGGCAAAATAGACCTATATACCTTGATCAAGGAAGCTATATAGTTACCTTTATCTTAATTGTATCACTGCCTGACTTTTTTAGCAACATAAATATAACATAAATATATTGGTCAACATGTATTCTTGCCCAGAAGTATATGAATATCTAAAAACATATCCTTGTTTTTTTTTTTACATGATAGTATTTCTTATATATCATGTTATCATCAATGTGACTGGTCACTACTTTTAATGTACTCATAAGTTTATACACAGTGGGTTGAACACTGTATGAGTTTATCCCAAAGCTATTACCTAGAGGTAAAATCAGAAAATGTTCTTCTTGTAAATGACTTCTTGTTACATGATGTTGTTCATCTATGTGCAACTCTATTTTATTCAGCAATCTAGCAATTATTAGGAATTCTGTTCTGTAAAATGTTTTCAGTTTTCATAATTATTTATCATGAAGAAATAAATGAGAGTAAATATAAAACATTTTTCATTTAGGATACAGATGTGCTTTTGTCCACTATTTTAAGTTCTTTAGATAGCTTTGTTCTTTGAAGAAAACCTTCAGTCCATCTCAGACCCACTTTGCTCAGACATAAAAAACCCTTTATGTGAAATTGAATCCACACTTTATTTTGCCCCTACTGCCAACATACTTTAATATAAAGCCAAGAAGAAATTAAATGAATGCACCAGAAATAAAATGACTTTCCTACAGAGAGCTCTCTTTTAACATTATTGGCTGTCTGTCTCTTTTAACATCCTTTCATGTAAAGCACTATGTTCACCTTATTTTAATTGTTGCATTAACCAAATTTGCTCTGTATGAACAAATATTTTATATTAAAAAACAATTATGTATTTCTGTATTTCTATTTATCAAGTCATGGTAAATCTTGTGTGTTTGATTGTGTTGCTCTTTTGGAGTCACTGTCTTATTACTTCACCTTAAAAAATAAGATAAAGCAGTTCATTTGTTGCTGCACAATCATCACTGCTCACAGAATGCTGCTTACAGGATGCTGGTAGATGGACAATTAGGTTGGTATTTTTTTTCAGACAAGCAGTGACAATTAGGTGCAACACACACAAATACACTGCCACCACACTGGTGTTACTGCATATCTGTGAAACTGCTTGAATAATATCTGCTATGTATTAGTGTGCAAAACAGAGAAGAAAACTAAATTGTAATACAGTCCATAATTGCCATCTGCAATTATTATTTGTTTAAGTTATTATTATTAAGTTAATTAAGAAATAAAAGAACATAAAACACTTTGCATTGGATTAGTTTGCTATAAATAAATCTCCACTCTTCTTAGGAGAGTCATTATTAACCTTTGAACTTATTTACCAAACTACAAGCCACACATTCTTTAATCTATGCTAATCTGGCTTTTCATTAGTGGAAATAACTGTGTTTAAATGACCCATGAGTGGAGTCCAATGCTATATGACTTTAAGCCCCGTTTTAACCCCTAAACTCTTCCGACCAATCTATTCTGATCTGTATCATTAGGATTTTATGACCATGGTGATTAAAATCCCTTAAAACCTCTTGCCAGTGCTACATGTTTGAGGGGACTTTACTGTGAATAGATGCAATGCGAAGGAGTCTTGCACTCTCCAGCAGCCACACACACACACACAATAAAAAAATAAAAATAAAAAAAGGAAGGTTCAGGTTGACAGCTCAGGGTAGAGAGTGGACAGGTGGCTCAAGTCTCCCAGTAAGGCTTGGGAACAGCGGTGGCTTTGAAGAACCCTGCTCCAATATAATACAGCTGCTAATTCACATGAAAAAATGCTGCCCTGCAAGCATCAATCAGTCAGAACGGCAAAGTGCTGTGGATTGGGTTCCAGTCCCCTTCATGCACACCACATCAAATGTCATGCATTTAGTGTTTGGGCCTGAGGGCTAAACTAAACATAGCCAAATGCAAATCAGAGAAGGGGTCCTTGCCCTTTCCTTCTCTCTTTGACAATTCTACCTTACACAGAGGTGTGAGAGAAGTCAGTGTGCCTCTGCCACTTAAGTAACTTAGTTGTTAGCCATCTGTGTCTAAAAGCAGAGCTAGACAAAGATACTAAGATAAACTAGAGCAAAGTAAAGGAAGCATGTTTATGGAAATGTGGTCTTTATGAAATGGTCTGGAACAGGTAATGGACAAAAGATGGATTGGTCTTGGGGGTGCAAAAGTAAAGACAGAGAGAAAAGTAAACAAACTACTGCCACCGCATTCTCAATCACATCACAATAAAAGAACAATAATATGAAACATTATTGTTCTGTTAAAATGTTTTACTTGGATAAGATTGCACTGTCCATTCAAGGCCTCTGTTGTCTAAACACACATTTCATTAAGCCCTTTAAGCTTCATGGCATTTCAAAAAGATTCATTGAAGTGCAAAGTTCTCTTGCAAATCCTTGTTGACATGATCGCAGCATTTTTTCCATAAGCCATGTACAATTTATTAATCTATATTATAAGCAGGCTTAATTCTAAACATCAAAGAATAATGACCTTTTCTTTAACAAGAGCCAAATAATATAGACATTCTTAATATGATACTAAAGGAAGAAAGAAAACTCTTTTTCGACAACAAAAGCATTAGGCAAAATTTTAAGCCCAAAGTAACACATAACATTTTAGCTTATGTTCATAAAGTTTAAAATGTTTTTGCACTGTATATTTGTTCACAGTTTATACATAATGCATGAGTATTACACACTGCACATTAAACTCATGGCTTGCATGGAATGTATGCCTATGGAAGTTTATTCTAGGAATGCAAACCCTTTTTGATCAGAACTGCAGTGCTGCAGGTCATTCATAGCAAGTAAAAGCCAATAGACTCTGACAAGAACAGGAGAGCCAGCAGGTCTTTTATATGAAAAAAAAAACTACCTCATTAGAGTGAAAGAGAAGCGTGAGAAACTGGCAGTACCTCAGCTCTATTCTGCCCATTTTAGTGAATTCAACCACACATGTAACCATTCTCACAGTCATTAAGCCAAGAATCATCTTATGTTGCATTTCTGATTACATGAACCCTTTTTAAACATTTTAAAAAAGGTATAGGCATGATGCATGTATTCTCAAATTAACTCTGAAAGGAATGGACATGCTGACCCAGGACACACAGACAAAAAGCCTTTTGGAAATATAGACTTGGGTACTGTTATGATAAATATAACAAAGCTTGAAATGTAAATGCACAGAATGGAACAACACAGTTTTAGATAATACAATTCTCTAGACAAAACAATTGTATGGCATATTTGTATATGTTTATGTAGAATGAACAAATATAGTATAGACTTTTAGATACGGTACAAATAAAATAGGAGATCACCAAACTATGTGCTGATAATAGACCAGCTAGTAAAACCTAGTGTGCTATTAAAAAATTGTCAAAAGCACAATCGCTGCTTTAAATGGTATTAAGCCTTGTTGCGAACTGGGATTTTACCTACACATTTTTACATACAAATTAATAGCAGAATTTATCTTATTTTATTAATAGCCGAACTTTACATTTATTTTCTAAGCTCCTCACCTTAATTAGGGATTTGAATGTAATTTATTCAAACACTAATTGGACAAATTATATGGTTTTCCATATACAAGGCAGATCCACATAGAGATAAATTCAAACCAAAGCCAGTGAATTCACCTTTCTTATCAACTTCCATGTTTTAAGACTATGAAATGGAAACAGTATTTGCATTGGTAATTGAAATATCCATGAGGAGAACCTGCAAACTTTACACAAAAGAACCCCAGTAGCTGCTTGGAATACCATACAAGATGCCTTTTGTTGGGAGATGGCAACACTTCTCATCATGTCAGCTTTCAGCTGTGAGCTAAACTATAATAATACAAATAATAATTGTCACTTAAAAAAAACAAATTGCTAAATAAGGAGAAGATATTTTATGTTGTGAAAATCATTTATATATTATACTACGATTGATATCAGGAAAAAAAATCTTCAAACATAAAGGGTTTTCTTAGTTCTTCTGTTCTCACGAATTGGCTTTTTTTATAAAACCCATAACTGTGCTTGTATGAATGTAGGGTATAACAGTGCAGCTGTAATATTGCTTTGGCTATATCAGCATTAAAAGCACAGGCTTAAGATGGTCCATAGAGGAAGATGAAAGCACTTCTTTCCCTGTCTAGGCCAAGGCAACAAAAGCCTCATTGTTTGTGTGTCAGCTGCATTATGCAGCACTGTGAGGCTGGTCCAAACACAAACATTGCATTAGCACAGGACCAAAGTGACCCAGTGAAACAGGCCTAACTTTGACACACACACCTAACAGCAAATAAAGCAAAAGTGTCTGACCATTACACCCATATGTGTTTGGAGGAAATCTGACTCCAAAACTATGAGAACTGAATTGGAGTAAAATTCCAATCTTGTAACAGCATACCCCTTTTAAGCAGTAACTTCTTTTTCACTGATTCTGTGGGGATCTGTGGCATTTATGTCAAGGGAGCATTTGTAAAGTTAGCAAGGCTGCAATTATTAATAAAGTATTCTGATTCTGATTCTAATTTGGGAAGGATGATGTACACACTCACATTAACTCATAGTGTATTATCAGCTACATTGTATACTTTTTTGATTTGTCATGCTGTCACCACAAAGAAAACAAGTTATAATCAAGCAACAAAGTGTAGAGAAGAGATCTGCCTGTTTAAACTGCCGTGCGAAACCTCAGTGTGCATGAATGGCTACGTGATATGTGTTGATTTGATATTTTTTATTGTGCATGTAAATAATTTCTTCAGTGAAGTTAAAATTCACATGTGGATAAAGATTATTTACACTTTAAAACTTCATTATAAACTGCTAAACCTATTAGAGGGGACATTGCCTTTTGAAGGGCCAAAGTTATATTGGA
This sequence comes from Corydoras sp. C115, assembly GCA_019802505.1. Lineage (NCBI taxonomy): Eukaryota > Metazoa > Chordata > Actinopteri > Siluriformes > Callichthyidae > Corydoras > Corydoras sp. C115. The sequence continues at coordinate 3,961,501 of JAFMOC010000031.1, read as the reverse complement.
ATAAGAAATAGCTTTACTAAAACTGTGGCTGCATAGTATATTTATTGTAGAATTAACTCTAAATTTTAGTCTCTTTGAGAAACCCTAAATAGTATATTATTATATAATATATTATTCATTATTATTACAATTCAACTTTTGGATATTTGAATATTTCAGAAATTGCAAATTGAGCATTAATGCCCTAAAGGTATAAAACACTATGGACTATTCTTTCTGTTCTTCTTAGGCAGCACTTGCATACGTCACACCAGGAAGCACATCAAAGCAGCATTTTTTTTTTGTTTTGTTTTATTTTTTCCCTAAAAGCTTGTTTCTAATTTTTCCTACATCTGCACTTCCAAATAGGTCATCCTGGAGTTCCCACAAATAAAGTTCATTTCAAACCGACACAACTGGGCCAATTATATCTATTTTAAGGAGAAGATCACGTAAAGATCAAAACTCTGTGAAGAAGGATTATCCCATTTTTCTAATACGCATTTAAGCTTTTTATGCTTTAGTGAATCCTAACTTAGATGTAGCAGAAATTACCATGTTTGGTTTTGACTATAAGAATATAAGGGTAAAAGCCAAGAAGAGAAACTGACAAAGATGATCAGGCTGGGTTTTGGAGGGTTGGTAATTAATGTGTACTGTGAATTTGTATCCAGTTAGCTGGCACCGTAATTAGTCATCTTGCCCCTGCTGCTCTCAGACCTTAATAATCTTTACTATGTTCAAATATAAATAATATGTATAATGTAAAACTTAACTTCATTTGTAAAACAAAAGGAGGAATAATTGTTTAAACATACATTAGTTTTATTTCTGTCAGCTATAAGCAGTACAGCCATTTAGACACACTTTTAAATAACACATACCTGTATCTAATAACTAATTAAATTGAACTCTATGTTGTTGCAAAATAGAGTCTAATTGCTTATACTTTTAAAAATATGCATTAATGCATGACAATTATGGCCCTTTAAATATTTAGCCAGTGTATAAGATATTCTTAGCCTGAAAAACACAGCAATTCTTAAAAAGATAAAAAATAAAAAGAAAACAGCAGCATTAGTGCAGGTTATTGGGCAGTACAGCTGTGGAATTAGATTGGCAGCTGAGTTTGGCTGATTAGTGAAGCAGCTGGACTGTTGTGTGCCATTACTCGCTTCTGTGCCCTTTGAATTACAATGGAATTCTATGCAATCAACCTGCTATTGACATATTCACTATATGGATGATTTATTTCAGAAAGACATATAGCAAATAATTTCCCACAGAAGATAGGCAGCAGTGAAAAGTAATAAGGCCTATTGTTGAAATCAAACACAGCCATGTGATTATAGGAAGCACATACATTTAAGCCAGTGAATAATTCAAGACAGTCTGAGTATAATTCCATATATTTTGATTTGTCTACTTAAAGATCTACTTTCTTCAGAACAATTTCATAACCTGAGAACCACACATCACTTCCATTCATAGTGCACCCTGTTTTTTCTCTCTCTTGTCCATTTCACAAAACAGAAAAGGTTCAAGAATAAAGAAAACACATTATATGTGGAAAATTGTGTGGAGAAAACCTAATGAGGTCAACTGGTATCCAGGCAAAAAGAAGCTGTCTTCTCCAGATCAGATGTCTGAACTGTATTGCAGGTTATAGTGCAGTGCCAAGAACACACAGCAATCCATCATATTAAGTCAGTTTAGTGTAATCATTGAATCAGTACATATGTTCCAGGTTGACTTGCCAGTCTCTTCAATTTAATACTTATTAAATGTCTACAAATGGTTATGCACTGGTTATCATTACTTAAGCATGTTTTACTTTGAAAGATTCAATAAAATAAATGCCAAACTCTTTGATTATGATATATGATTACATGAACCTTGGTCAATTTAATTCTCAAGTGACATTATGTTTTCTTAGTGTTGCATAATTTGGCTTTTGTTAACAATTATATTATCTAAATATACATTCCATGTAAAATTAGTCCTACATGATTAAATGCTGAATTGGCTTTCTGAGTGAATGAAAAAAACTATTTTGAGAATTTATATTTGTCTTGCCATACAAGATTTGTATTAAACTACATTAAAGTAACTATTAAAGTAAATTTTGAAGGAAATCAATGTTAAGACCTTCAAGCTGTGTGGAGACAGTACATAAAGAAAGTTTCATAAACAAAAAGCAACATATGCTTTTTACTAGTATTCTTGTACAAAGTGAGAAATGTAATATAATACAGCTCATTAAAAAGAAAGCATCATCGTGGTCAGCAACCTCTATGTACCCACTGTTGGCTCAACTTACTAAATCAATTTGCAGTTTGGCTTCCTTACTGGTGCCATACATCTTTCAGTATGTAATTAAATTCTATTACTCAGTGGCCTCAAGTTCAGTCCAGACAGTGGAGAAATTAGTTCTGTTTAATAGATGAATATTAATACATTCAAGTCACAACAAAATTAAGTGGTGATGTGTCTATTAATATTTCAGGCACAGGGTCAAAAGAACAGAAAGGAGCTCTATAGTCAAAGTTAAGACTTTCCATCATCACTACTGCTGGATATGTCAGACATAATGAGAGGAGAGATCTGCCCTTTAACAAAATAACAAGATTCAGTCATTCCAACGATCAAAGAACCCTTGTAAAAAGAATGATCAATTGAACTAATGCTGCATTATTTGATAACATAAACAGCACTGGTATAACACATGATACTATACTCTAATGCATTACTGATTGTGTTTAGCATGTATTACTGGTCCAGATTTATTTAATCAATTAATTAAGTATTAGCTAAACCTTGTAGCTGTAGTAGTGTAGTAGCTGAGTGGTTGGAATGTGGGGGTTCTAATTTTAGGGCATAAGATGGCAAAATTATATATATATTATTATATTGTATACGTGAGATATTTTCCAACAATCAAAACTATGCATAATTTCAAATGCACCAAGATCCTTCCTTAAGCTTCATAAATGTCTCTTGCACACACGTGTGTGTGTGTGTGTGTGTGTGTGTGTGTGTGTGTGTGTGTGTGTGTGTGTGTGTGTGTGTGTGTGTGTGTCATTCTACATCACTATATTGGCGCTGCTTGTTTTAGGACCCTTTGTGAAGGCCCCTTTGTAAAAAAGTACCTCAATGTCTTTTTCAATAATGTTTAATGAGAACACATGGCAAGGGATCTGAAACCATTCCTCCACACAGAATCTCTCAGGATACTTCAGATTCCGAGGTTTATTCTTGTGAACTTTCCTTTTACCCGCTTTGTATGTAGTTTAAGTCAAAAGCCTGGAAATCCTTAATTCTCTGGCCATTAAACTATTTTTTAGCAATTTGAAGTGTGCTTTAATGTGTTACTGAGATTTGTCCTTCCAAAAAGCTTTTCTAAACGAAGTTGTACTTTCTGGCTAAAATTAATATTTTAATGCAAAAAAAAAAAAATCTGAAATGTTGGGATAATTTTTTTCATAAAAATGCAATAAAAGCTGAAATTTGCAATTTACTCATATTTTGTTTAAAAGACAAAAGGGTAAATCTTTTTTGTGATATTATTAATTTATGTAATTCTGTTACTTTAAAGGCGGCACGGTGGCTTAGTGGTTAGCACGTTCGCCTCTCAGCGTTAGGGATCCCCATCTGGGTGGAGTTTCCATGTTCTCCCTGTGTCCGCGTGGGTTTCCTCCGGGTTCTCCGGTTTCCTCCCACAGTCCAAAAACATGGATCAAGTCTATTGAATTCTCCAAATTGCCCCATATAGTGTGTGTTTGTGTGAGTGAGTGTGTGCCCAGCGATGGATTGGCACCCTGTCCTGGGTCTATCTGCCCAGCGCCTGAAACGTTCTCCCATGGATGGGCATGGGGAACCCCCCGCGACCCTAATAGAGGATAAAGCGGGAGATAATGAATGAATTAATGTTACTTTAGAGAGATGTTTTGACCAGAACGTATAGATGGGGTTTAGTCTGCAGTTCTGTAACTATACATGGGTTGATTTGGACATGCTTCCTCTTCCAGACAGATTTGAAAACTTCCCCTTTGATCTTAACTTTTTCTGTTTATAAATGTTTATTTATAAAACTTAAAATACTGCAAATTATTGATATGTTTTGATCCACTTACTTAACACCTAAACTTTTTTTTATAGCTTTGCTTTAGATTTTTAGGACTTTAGATTTACTTTTGTCATATGGTAGTTGTTTTATCAGTCACTGTTTCCATAGGTTTGCCCGTAACTCTTAGTCAGACTGGAATGTAATTTGCTCAACATGTATGACTTTAGCAGATACTATGTTCTTGTAGCAGACCTTATAATCAATATTAACAATTCAAACTAGGTGAACTTTCCACTATTATACACTGACCCAAAGTTAATTTAAGATACCTTTAGTTTGCTCATTTACACAGTCAACTAAATGTGTACATGGGGGAGGCAAAAGTTCATCCTTAGTAGTAGTTTTGAGTAAAGAGAAGCCAGTAAGCCAAGCGCAAACTTACACAAAGCACATCTTCTTTATTACTTTCTACTTGGTTGAACAGCAAGGTACACCATTCTATTGAATTCCTCTTTAAATAGATTTAATCCTCAGCACTGGCAGAGGTTCAAAAAACTCTCCTCCACTTTTAATTAGAAATACAGGGGCTGGTGCAGTAACATTGCTCCAGCAGGTTCATGCTTGGATTCCAGAGAAGTATAATTATTTATAATACAGAGGGCCTTGTGTAGAGACCCATACATGAGAATAGTTATAGCCCTCAATTGAGTATAAAATGTTTATCTGCATAGGTTTCACTTCAAGTCTGCTAAAAGTTCACTAATGCTAACCCTACCAATAAATAAGCAGGTTATGCTTGTGCAGTGCTACTCAGTTAATTTCAGATTTTTTGGTTGCATTATCACCTAGATCATAAACACTAAAGTCAGACCCTATATGACATTTCTAAAAAGATTTTTTTAGAAAAAAAAAGTTGTTCCAAGAAAACTACGAAGTATCCAATTGGAAATCACTGTTTTATTTATTTTTTTGTTTGTTTTTGTTTTTTAATGTCAACATTTTTGTTTGTAATGTCAAAAATTTTTTTTTATGTTTTTTCATCATAGTATTATTTGTAAAGACATTGCTATTAAATATCATAGCAACGTAATGCATGTTTCCCAATAGTGACACACAAGAAGCTTGAACTTGGACCTGCCTTAACATCTTTAATAATAATAATAATAATAATAATAATAATAATAATAATAATAGTTATGTTCTTGAAGACAATGTAATACATTTTGGTGAATTCCTCTTGTGTCATGTTTTCAAATTGGATTTTATAATTACTGGTTCAGTCATTGTGTTTGAAGGAACATAATTAACTTAATCACTATTTAAAAGATTGGACACAATCCACATTATTTATTTATTGTAACGTGGTAAATTTAAAAATGCCAGCATTAAGGTTTTTTCACTGGCTTAGGGCTTTAGATACAGACTATTCTTTGCTTTTCTGCTGTGATGCTGCAGCACCATTATCATTCTCTCCCAGCCCTATGACTGATTATACCTCCTCTTCAGGCAGCAGCTGATCTAGTTAGAGTGGGTGACACTTATTTTACCTTACATTCATATTGCGTAATAAAAACTTGCATAAACCTATTGTCTGTTATGAAAGTAATATATATTTTCACCATGCTGCAATATAGATGTTTTTTTATTTAAAATGTAACTCTTTGGTGCATTTATATATAGGTCCTTGTCAAATCTCAGTTATGAGGAATTCATTTATTTTAACGAAAGCAGCATGGAGAACCAGTGAATATTTCCAACACTTACAGCAAGAAAGTGTGGGTTATGTCTATAATTTACCAAATAACATTGTAGGCAGTCCTCTTCATGATATGTTTGATCATGATTCAATTGGATTGAAGGTCAGAATCTAAATTATAGTGAAGATGCAAAACAAGTAGGTTCAGAAATTAGATCTGATTAAATTATATGGTCATTTAACCATCGTATTTTTTTGGAAGATGTGGACAGAAAAGTAAGTTCAATCTTTGTATGATAAGACTGAGCAGTATGTCATATATGCAGTATATAAGTTTGCAACAATCACTATTTGAAGTCCCGAAAATGGACGGGAATCAAACATATAACCATCATTACTCAACAATGAGTACCTGAAATTTGAAACAGCAAATTCTGATAAAATTTTCTGATAAAATAATGTGTTAGGTATTAGGTATTAAAGGTATTAATTGTGTTAAATATTTAATGGCCTTATTATTAAAATAATACTAGTCAGCTCTGCTTGCAATGAATTTGTGTGAGTAAGCCCTTCATGCATTAAAAAGGAAATGGAAGGTTTAAAGTTACACAAGAACTTAAGTTACGAGGTATTAACAAGAGGCTCAAAACAAAACTAACCAGAGTAAGCCAGCAGGGAGGCATTTAACAAAACCAAACACTGGAAAGCACATGTGACTATGAAGCAAACACTATACAAGTGGGCAAGGAAAGAACATGCACTGGTGATTATTTTCCTCTCTACAAAACTTTTAATAATGCTGAAAAACTTCACAGCATCACATCATTGATTTAGGGTTTAGTAGTACAAGGTCAGTTAGGGGGGCAGCCTTTAGGAAGCTAAAATGAGGAAGGAAAATGAAGCCTTTTGAAAAGGAATGATTGTAACTGCTGACAAAAATGGCTTTTATCTTCTACTTTTTACACCGTATATGCAGAGGGCATGGGAACTGTTTCACAAAAGACCTTCAGCCATATACATTCACAACCTATTTGCATGAGTTTCTAGAGAAAATGACCAACCTGAAGGCATCGACATTCACAGTTCAGTAATGAGATATTTCTCCCAGGAGGAAAATATCTCACCTCTCACTCTCTCCTCTAAATTGACTTTTACTTGCACACACTTTTTAGTTGTACACTGTATACTATTATTAGTATATTTATACATTAAATATAAATATATTAAATTCTAGAACCAAAGTCTTTTTCAGAAGCTAAAATAATAATTACTGACTTTAGAAATTTTACTGACGGGGCCTGCACTGTTCAAGCTCATGCCTCTGTTTAAAAATCACTTAGCAATGAGCCAAAGTGTGCAAAGGAAACATTACCCACACTATCACACCACCACCACTAGCCTGAAAGGTTGACACATGGCTGGTTGGGTCTATGGATTTATGCTGTTGTCGACAATTTCTGATCCCGCCATCTGTGCGCTTTGGCAGAAATCGAAATTCATCAGATCAAACTACAGTCTTTAGCTGTGCAGTTTTGATCAGCTTGTTCTGGCTGCTTTCTGTTAATGGCTGGAACCCAAAGTGGTTTTCTGCTGTCGTAGTCCATCTGCCTTAAGTTTCAGATGTGCATTCAGAGAAGCTTTTTTTACTCACTACAATCATTCGTTTCTGAAACCTTACTGTGAACTGAAAACTCCCTTGCCATTCTCAGTTACTTCTTTAATCAAAGACATGTTTCCATTCATTGAAATACTCCTAAATGTAATGTTCTATTGCACATTCTAATTTAACTACATTTAATGATCTGCATGAAAATCCAATGTTATCACTAGTCATAGATCAATGCTATCAAAATCTACAGATTGGATGTTTTTCTCATTCTGATGTGAGGATTATCTGAAGCTGCAAGATTATCTGCATTATTTTCTGCACTGCACCAGCCACACATGGCTGATTAGATTATTTTATAAATGAGAAGGCATACTAGTGTTTAGCCAAAAGTGATATAAAGAATAATGTAAAGATGTAATTAAACATAACAAATCAACTTTTGAAACATTAAATAAAACATAAATGTTTTATGTTTCTTTGGCTTGTTGCATATGCAGCATAACAAAAAGCAAACATTGTACATTTACAATTATTATTGTATTGTTTTAGAAATGGATTAAGCCCTAATACAGCTGTGCTGTTGTCAGTGTTATTCAATTTCCTTCATATTTACTAATCTTCACGTTCGGTTTTAAAATGCTCTGTCAGAAGCAATAAGCAGCATGGCCTTTCTGTATAAAAGGTTTTGTATTGTATTACCATCTCTTATTATGTAAATCATTGCCTTTTAGGATGCTCAATGACATCATCCACATTGTGCTCTACTTAGCTCACATAGACCCCCAGTGGTGCTGCAGTGGAAATGCAGGAATTTTGCATAATTTTATTTTTAGTTTATTTTGGGGAGGGAAATCAGGCCAACATTTATATATGGATCACAAAATCTCTAAAACAGCCAGAAAACAGAAGTGAAGTGGAGCTATCTGTTATAAATAAGGGAGAAGAACCCACAGAGAAATGGAGAGCAATTCTGCATATACAGTATATATAAAGATCAGCTGGTTTGCACCTGTGGCCTTCTTTACCACTTTAGTTTGCCTTGAACACAAAAAATGCAAACGAGCCTTTATTTGCCACAAGATGATTTAATCCTGTGAGACTCTCATTACAAGTCTCTCTGTGGATCAAGGATTTGGGCCAGCAAGTCTTTGGAGATCTGGGGCAGGTCAGTATGCTTGCAGTGAGCCAGGAGCTTGTGGAACAAAAGCCCTTCAGCACTGCAGCATTTCACTAGGAGCCAAAAGCACAGCATTGCCAAAATCAAAGAAACTGCAGGACAAGAGCAAATCTACCAACATAAGATTAAAACATTTAAACCTCAGGCCTTGCTAAACATTAGGTCAGAATGAGAAACTAAACAGTTGTTTTATTATTTAATTATTTATGTATTTATTTATTTTTAACTGGAACGATATAATGCACCCTTCAATTTAATTGAGTTGGAAATAGGACATCAAATACTCCTTATATTCTCAAAAAATAGACTTTACTGTTGTCTTTGGCATTAAGAGAGTTACTACAGTAAAAATATACTTGGTATATTTACATGTTAGTTCACTAGAAACAACACTATATGATGAAACTGTCAATACAAACAGCAACAGCAACTTTGACACTGATAACAGACCTATAGAATTCCAGTTTAGTGACAAATAGAGATAAACAGAATGTTACCTGTGGTGTTTAAACACAAACCTTTATTAACAAGATGCTATAAAAAACCCATACATTAAAAATTATACATGCCATGCACTTTATAGTGCAGTAAATAACTATTTTAAAAAACATTTGTAGCTGAAAGTAAACATATACAGTACATTAAGTTACATCTTTAAAGGTCCAGCATCTTGATTGATGGAATAGTTTTTAGTGTTACTGGTGTACTAGGAATGGCCTATTGCTCAAACAGTATCTGATCCGTGTCAGTATTGTGGTCGCTTTCTTTTTAAGAAGTTGCTTCAACCATACATGCTTTTTGGTGTTTTTAGGACTACACAGCAAATCCATTTGATATTTTGCACAAATATTAAAAGCAAAGTCTGGCAGGATGGTGTAAGCAGGGTTTGCTGCGGGTGTTATCAGCTCTGATGAAAGCCCTGTATATACAGTGGGCTGGTGTGCGCAGGTGCGCTTTGACCGAGCGCTCACAGAACAAAGAAACCAACAGACAAGAAAGCGATTTCAAAAACAGCCCGTTTATGTGCATGGGCAACAGCCGAATCTCGTTTTCATTGCAGTTCATCAGACATGCGTTGGGTCAGCTGTTTAAAAAAGTAAGTTTGTCTGTAAGTTAAAGGTAACCTGCATGGATTAAATAACATTTTGCACGCTTGCAACTTGGGTATGAACGTGTTGCATTCAGAATCAGTGGATCACATCCATCTAAGAAAAGAAAAAGCCTATTTCTCGTAGTGTTTGGCTGGTAATACGATGCACAGCAGCATTACGGATTTGCCCCGAATTCTCTGAATGAATGTTAGGGAATGAATGAATGAATGAATGATAGGAAGTTTAAGTCTGCAGTCGGATACAAGAGCTGCGTTTATAGCATACATTATAACCTTTTCGACTATGTGGTTGCTGTTGCGCATCGTTTTTGCACAGTTTTGCACAGCATTGCATGTAAATAAAAAAAAAAAAAGCTGTGTACTGTGTGCAGAAACAGCAGCACGTCGTGTTACTTATTCGCTTCCTTTCAAGAGCTTGAGATGCTGGCGAAGAAAACACTGTATTAAACCCAGATTGAAGGCTAAACGCGCCCCGCCCCTTTTTTTTCCTCATTCCCCAGCCTTATAACAAGCCGCCTAACGCGCAATGCGTGAGATCCAAGAGAAGCACTGGACTTGAGCAGATCTAGCTTCGTTGAGGGAATATTCTTTCTTTCAGCCCGAAACCAGTGGCGCGGCGCGCCGCTCAGGAGACAAGATGGATTTTTTGAACCACAGCTACTTGAGCACACGCGCGTCCTACGACTACACGTTCAACTTCTGGAACGACTACCTGGGGCTGTCCACGCTGGTGACGCAGAGCAGCAAGCGCGGTCCCGGCGGGGCGAGTCCCAACTCTATCACGGAGTCGCTGAAAGCCACGCTGGGGCTTGACGATTCTGCGCAATTGGACTACTGCTGTTGCTCCTCTTCGTGCTGCTCATCCTCCTCCTCGTGCGGCTGCTGCTGTCCCCCCGCCAGCCCGCCGCCTCCCTCTCTGATGGAGCTGAAGGAGAGCTTCTCGGCGCTCGGGCCGTTCCGAAGCCCCGGCGCTGGGTTGGCCGCGCACGACGCTCCTTTCGGAGGAGGCAGCTTCTCAGCGTTCGATCTGTTCGGCGCGGACAGAAAAGTGCGCAAAGCGGCGGTGGTGCGCGCCAAGCAGGAGCCCAAGATCTGCGTCTTCTGTCGGAATAACGGCGCACCCGAAGAGGTGTACGGCTCACACGTCCTAAAAGCGCCCGACGGCCGCGTCGTGTGTCCGATCCTGCGCGCCTACACGTGTCCGCTGTGCAGCGCCAACGGAGACAACGCGCACACCATCAAGTACTGTCCCCTGTCCAAGGAGCAGCCCGCGCCCCGCACGCTCAAGGGAGGTCGGGCTGTGGGCGGTAAGCGCGTAAAAATCTTCTAAAGGCAAAACAAAAATGACCACCGATCTTCTAAAATCACCTACATTTATTGCACTGAACCTGTTGTATCAGATGACTGTTCTGATAGAGGCTCTCTCCCAGTCTTGTAGGCTGTAGTATTTTAAATATCAATTTCCGTTTTACAAAAATCCTTTATATTTTTATAGATGCTTTTTTTTTTTGTCATAGTTTTATTTTATGATTTATCCATAAAGACATATTTTCCCCATTCCACATTAAGTCTTAGATTTTATCAGTTAAAAAGAAAATCACTTAGTGTCCAGTCATGTTCCTGTGATAATTAATAAAAGATTGTATTAGGTTTGTTTATATGGGCATGAATGTTGGCATAATCACCAGAGGAAAGATTCTATTTTCTTTACCATAGACTCAGCATACATCTTTGTTTGTCTCTTATACCAAAGTTAAGTTCACTTCCAGACCAAGTTTTTCTCTTGATTTATTTGGCCCATTCCTCCTTCACATAGTCTGCCACATATTGTCCTTCCCCCTCACTCTGACATTTAATATGGGGTAGGAGAGAAACAGCAAGTTCAGAATCACAATGGAGTCTCTGTTGCACGTTACATGGTCTTAGTGTAACCTCATAAAATGACATGTAGATATGTGGCCTGTTTTGAGCCCTACTGACAGAGATGAGCCTTGGCTACATTTTAGGCAGACCCCCTTTTGAGATGTCTTAATTAGGCCAATATCAGGCACCCCACTAATGTTTACACCCCAAGCAAGGGGACACACAGATACACACACTGGAGATTGCATCTCATGGGGAGCTGCTTGTCACTGGAGCTGCCCTTTTATACCACGTTCTTGACTTTTTACTCCCCCCCTCCCCCAAACTCTCCCTAAGAAAAAAGCAAGTGGGCAAGTTTGATAATAATGCTGTCTAAGAGCCCACCAAGAGCGAGGGGTGGAACAGCACAACATGAATGTCCTAAATAGAGATTCTTTTTTATTGCTACAAACGAATGCATTTGCTCCCCCTAGTTTGCATTATGTACAATGATAAATCTAAAAGTGATGCAAAAATGTTTGAATGTACAATTTTAAAACTTGCAGGACTGCACATGGTCTGACCATTTCTTTTACCAAAGGAATTCAATTGTAATGAAAAAAGGAACATAGATTTGCTGTAATGTAAATAAATGAAAAGTTAAGTGATGTCTATTCAGTATTTTAACATTTAAAAGTGACTTCAGAGGGTGCTACCTCAACAAGAGTTTTGTACTTAATGTCAATAGCAGTTTAATAAAATAGCGCTGCCATTTATAAGGGTTTTTAATAGTATTTTTGATCTTTGTATAACATAATTGTATTTTTCTTTCATTGCATTCTACATACGGATTTCCAGTAAGCTCTTAACATTGTTTGCCAAATAGGTGATGGCTGTATATAATGAAAATATTGTACTTTTTTAAGTTGTTCAATGTTACATTGGTAATGATTGAAAGACAGAATGGGATATGTTCCATTTCAACAATTTGCCACTTTTAACTGAGCTTTGTAATTCAATTTAAAGAAGACTTAAAAAGAATCACTGTTGAAATTTTGTTATTTATATTTTGTCACAAATCCCTGTAAGAAGCTGTGCAAAGGAATAAATAAAATAAATTCCATAGTCAAAAATGTATTAATATTTTTTTTCACTGTGTATGTATTTACTTTTGTGAGTCATGCAGACAGAAGCTCAGCTGTGGCCCTTTTGCCATCTTTTTTTTACCCTACTCCTGCTTGCTCAATCCCACATTAAAAAAAAATAAAAAAAATAAAAATATATATATATTATATTTTTTAATAAAGTAAATAGAGGCAGGCAAACACTCACAGCCCCCTGTCGACTGTTCCCAGTCTTATTAGATGCACTCTCACAGTTGTAGAACAAAATCAACACGGGGGGGGGGGGGGGGGGGGGGGGTCAGAAAGGCTGCAGCACAACTCAAGGTTAAGTAATGCTGCCAGCAGAGAAGGGATTGGTGCTGGTCCTATTTTTGCACTGAGATTTAGTGAACTTTTAACTTTACACCCCCATGAGAATGAGATCCACTGTCGCCTCGTAACATTTTCCCCTTCAGACGAGAAGGTGAGAGCCAAGAGCATTGTTCTGTTTCACTTTGGTATTATCCTTCAGCTGAACCCACAATACAGTCACCTCATCCCCTTTTCCTTTGTCACAAGGAGATGGGCAGAACCACACACAGCTGAGGAACCTCATTAAAAATGGATGGATACTAAGTACAACAGGGATTTTTATTACAGTGGACAGTAACAGAAAAGCCTGGCGGGTTGTATTATGCACACACACACACACACACACACACACACACACACACACGTTTTGCTAACAGCTTTTATTCCCCAGTCACCACAGCCCATTACCAACACAGCAGATGATTTTTATAATCAAGTTAGTTCCACCATTTATGCTATAACTCCTATATTTAAACAAGAAAAAAGAACAAAAGAAGATTTGTGAGTGTGCAATTTAGCTTTCATGTAAAAAGCAATATAGGATGTTCAGATAAGACACATATTGAGAATATATACATATATACACATGTACAAAATGCTTTAAAAAATTTACTTTAAAAATGCTAAGTGTCTTTTTACAGTGTACATTGAACCATAAGTGTAAAATTTACTGTAAATAATATTTCACTTCAAATACACGAAGTTGGCATTAATGAGCTGTTTCAGGCTCATAACCACTGTAACCATTGTTATTTTAGTTTATGTACAATTATGTGCCAAGGACCCAGCGATGGATTGGCGCCCTGTCCAGGGTCTATCTGCCCAGCGCCCGAGACGTTCTCCCCTGGATGGGCATGGGGAACCCCACCGCGACCCTAATAGAGGATAAAGCGGGAGATAATGAATGAATGAATGAATGAATGTGCCAAGGAGTATAAATGACTTGGGTAGATTAAATTAAAGCTGAAGGTCTTAAGTGAAATCAAAAGCACTGGCATATAAAGGTAGTGTCAAATAAAATCTAAAGCCTGATAATATCACAAGGTGTAGAACTTTCCTTTCACATAGGACCTGTACATACTAAGTACTGAGAATTAATGTCTGATATGAAGTCAGGTCACAGCCAAGCATTAAAGAAAGGTCTAATTACAGTGCAGCTTTTGCCATGATCATTCTGAACTAAGCTCTTGAGCTAAAAACTCACTTCTCAGTGACAGTGGAAATGACCGTAGGATTTCCCAAGAGTAAAACTGGCCGCTAGCCAAGCGTGACACTTCTATTCCAGTACAGATATTGAAGATCTCATTATAAACACTGCAGATCTATGGCATCCAATGAGAAGGAGATCCATATACATGAAAATACTTGCAGACAATTTTATGAAACCTGGTTTATTAGATTTGTTAAAGCAAGAATTAAATTTCTTACATATTGTGGCACTAAATTTGTGCGAGGGAGCATATAACTGCTAATTGAATTAGGACCATACAATGAAAATGCAATGATTTTGCTGTGATCAATTTTGACATTCTGCTGGCAGAATGGGGATGTAAACCTGACTGTGTTTTTATTATGCATATTTAGAGTCTATAAAGGAAGAGGTAAGCTTTCAACACTAATAATGTGGTCACGTCTTGCCACCTTCCCTATGTTTGGTGCTTTTTGTATTGAAATTTATCCTAGTTACTGTAGGGAATGTGAACTGTTTTAGGGGGGTATGTATTAGACATGGAATTGATTTTGATGAATTTGTGATATAAACGGATAATGTTGCATAGCCAGTGCACAGTGACTATAGGATTTTAGTCTATATTTTAAGCATGCTTACAGCCATGGCGTATAATAGACATATACAAATAGACTAAACAAAATATTGCTTTGTTTTTGTTTTTACTTTTTAGACTGCTCAGGTACTATTCACTAATATTTATCCGCCATGCAATCTTTTCAACTAAACAGCAGTACATCACTAAACCAGGAGAGGGCGAATTGCATTGCAGTTTTTATCATCCTCAGCTTGTTTTCAAGATGACTTGCTTGCCCTCTGGCAGTCAAATGGATTATTGGTTGTAAAATTGCTGCTGTGGTTCATTGGGAAAAAATACATGTTATATTATTAGTTCTTATTCCAGTGATTATTATTTCAAAGAGGAATAGCATTGTGTTAGTCTTGCCATCTCATAATTTAGCTGAACCTTTGATGGCAGTCTACATTAGCTTACTGTTGGAGCACAGACATCATTTGTGGATGCATATTAAGCTTTGATCATTAACTCCAAAATAAACTGACTTTTTCGTAAATAGTGCAGCACACATCCTCATATTTTAACTTAAAATAAAACCAAGCAGTTAAACAGTCACCCGTGAAGGCAACACAACACAATAAAGTGGGATGTAAATCCTGATGTTTTCTCACTTGGATGCATATAAAAAATCATTACAAAACACCTAACTTTAGTAAACCAGATGAACATCAACAGTCACCTTAACTACAAGAACAGAATACAGATTGTTATTACAGTTTTTTTTTTTACTTATCTAGTTATTGACTAAAAACATGGTGTATATTTCACTTGTTTAAGGCTCAGTGATGTGAGGAATGCCTTCATTGAGGTTGGCAGAGTGCCATGTGGTTGTGGTTTGAACTCCAGGCATGGCTGCGCATTAGTAATGCAGTTCAGAGGAAATTGTTCCTTTAGAAAAACTTTCAGGTACACACAAGCAAATGCCTTATAATCTATCCAACATGGCACGAACTGCAGAGGGAAAACACATGACATGCACTAAATAAAAAACGATTTGTAGTGCAACTGACGTTACCCAGTCTTCAGAGTTATATAAATATAAAATTTAAAGTTAATTTTATTGATTTGTTTATTTAAAAACTATTTCTTGTAAACAGTTTTCAGTTCTTTCTGGTTCTATTAATTTATATAAAATAAATAAATCGATCATTGAATCCCAGTGGCTCAGTTAGAAGCACTGTCCTAGATCCAAGGGTTCATTTCCAGAGGCGTGCCTTGGCCCTTACTGTTTGAATTTTTCATGTTTTCACCATGTCTGTATAAGCTTTCTCCCACAGTCTAAAGAAACTGAGGTTTCTAAATTCATAATTCATAGTAATTCATATTTGCATCTGTATATCTGCCATACGATGGACTGAGGACATGTTCAGAGTACTCAGACTCCACTACACCACAAACCCTTATTTTGTGTATGGAGTTTAGCTGAATGAATGAATTACAAATTGCACAACAGATATTTTTTTTGCCAGTTAGAATTGTTTTGCTGCCACCCAGTGTTCATATATGGTTAGTGGCTTAGAATGAAGCATCAGCTGCCATTCGCATACGAAAAAAAAAGATACATAAAAAAATGTAAAATGCGTAATTTGTTTTATTGCACACTTAAAAAAATAATAATAATAATTTACACTTCAATTCCTTAAATATTCAAATAAAATTTAACATAATGTGTACCATAATATAACCCTGATGCTCATGCAGCCATAATGTAATATTTAGTGTCTCATTATTAGAATTTGCTTATTTTACTTTGTAGTTGAGAAATTATAGATAATGAGCTGTCTTATGTGGAGACCTTAGCCTTGCATACACATTCCACTTCTAACACCTCTTTGTTGATTTACTATAAAAAGCATGGACTCAAGGGGTCTTTAAATATAGCTGTAGTTTGCATAAAGCTGTAAACATGAAGCAACTCTGTATAATTACTTCTCAGGGCCATATAGACTTTAAACCCATGTATATTTATAGAAGATATTCCTTCATCACATTGACATAATAAATTACAACAAAGTAACTAGAGGAGGATTGAGTTCAAATAATGTATCTTCACATTGGCACAGATAGCTGGTGCTTACTGCAGTATTAATGCTGATATAAGTTTTTTTCCCCCAGTTAAAATGACACATGCTGCTATTGCCAGTGATGGATATAGGAGTCTTTCATTATTTCAAATCCTGTTTTATCAAATGTAAAAATAAATACTGGTGATGTTGTTGGAGGAATGGTAGGAATAAGTCTTTTGATGCACATGGAAGCAGTTGCATTCCAATTAATCTACCATGTTACACTGCCAGGTTTCTATAGTCTGTTGTCCTGTTATGCTTTTTCTTTAAACATTGTGAGCAATGATCCTCATGGTTTCACTTAATAACATAATGAGGTGTGTCTTACATCATAGACATACAAAAATTACAGAACATATGGTTACAGTCATCTCTACAGTTATTAATTTTCTTTTTCCGAAATGACAGTCCAAATCCAATTCTATTGCGTTAGCTTTATAGAATCTGAAAGTTCTCAAAAGCTGCTAAGTTCAATTTAGATCCATTCCACGAGACATGATTTTGTGTCATCACATTAGTATGTAAACAGCACATGACAGCAACTATGTTTTTTTTTTTTTAACATGGATTAATCATTTTAGCAAATTCTTTACAATGGTTTGCATAACATGTCTGCAAAATAGCCCCATTATATGTAAACCATTATTTTAATTGCATAAATAATAAAACTTCTCTGGAAAGGACCATGCTAGTCATTAAGTTTCTGATTTGTATTTATTTTTTAACAAGAACCTCTAACAAGCAAGAAATTAACTTAAAAACATATATGCTCTTTGCATTCACTTAATAAAAAATGAATCTATTCACAGACCTTTAGATGTATAGCAAGAAGCAAAACAATTTGCTTATAAAACATATTACTATACGTTTATTTATAAGTATTAAAAGTTAAAAAGTTGTTTATTTCTTTAAGACTATGTATTTACAATTATATGAGATTTTCTATAATTCCTGTTACCTTAGGCTGTTATAATTTCTAGAAACCTCCAGATGTCACTGTGATCTCCTTTTACATGGTTTCAAAATTTCTACTCTTAGTCTAAAATACCAACTTTAGTGACATCTGCTGGCTATGTTTATGAAAACATTATTATTATTATTATTATTATTATTATTATTAATAATAATAATAATAATAATAATAATAATAATAATAAAGAGAAATTATTTATTATTTATTTATTTGTTAAGAATTTATTGGCACGCACAGCTCAGCAATTTAATAAAAAATTGATTACATGGACAAATGTATTGGGACACAAACAAATCTCATCATATCGATTAAAACACCTGTCATTATTTCTTCTTATCTTTATTTGCTAATCCTTAGGATTCACTTACTTTTGACACTTAATTGTATGTTTGTATGTATATGTAAGTAAATGCAGTCAGACACTGCTACGCAATTTATTTATTTATTATTATTTTTTTTTAGTATAGTGTGTGCACATGTTTTACTAATCTGACACACGATGGCGCTCATGTACAAATAAAAAATAGTTGGTTACAAAATACTATCGTATGAAGTAAAAGTGATGTGTCGACGTATATACGGGAAAATGCAATTTTATTGGAAATGATATGTAACACAAGTTTTCGTTTTATATATTTCTAGAGTTTCAAATTTTCTGTTTGTTAATAATGAATGAATTATGAATTTCAATGAATTATACATTCCGTCCAGCATAATAAATTATAAAATATATCTGTGCACGATATTAAATAATTATCGTTATTTACCATGTTGATGGAAAGTCGAAGATAGGGTCACAGGTACTGGAATACACCTCTTAAAAGTGGTATGTTTTTAATTAGTTTCATTTGCCACAGATTTATAAAATTAGTACCTAGTCATGATGTTTTGAACCATTGTATGATTATGGAAATTATTTGTGGAAAGGCCACATTCTCTTTTCACACGACTACTCCAGTGTACAAAAAAGAAGACATGTCTGGTTGACTTTGTGCAAAAGAATTTAAGGCTCACACATAACCCTGACTATAACCCCATCCATCCACCTTTGAGATTAATGGAGCTTGTGAGTCTGGCCCTTTCATACCACATAAATGTCACAAATATTTTTCTGGATGAAAAGGAAATAATTCAAATGAACAAGCTACAAAATCTCACAGAAAGCCTTTCTTAAAGCTTAAAAGCCATTAGAGCTATAAAGAGAAACCATTTAAAATATGAAAACATAAATATTTAATGTTTGGATGTCCTAGTATGATTATCCATTTGTGATTGAGTTTATGCTTATGTGGTCCTCACATTTAAAATAAAATAAATAATTAAAAACTAGTAGTTTAACGTAAAACAAAATTCACAACATATATGCAAACCATCTGAATTTGACATATGGATCATCAACAAAATAAGACTGAAAGAACCTTTTATTACATTAATAAAAATAAAAACCACAAATTTACTGCCATATGCATATTTAGTCACCACTGCTTATGCTGTTCAAATGGCTTTTTTTAAATATTTTTTTCCCTTTTCTTTTTAATTCATTAAAGTTGCAAAAATCAAAATAATATGTAAAATTTTACATAACTGTAACATTGATGTCTTTAATGCTAACAATGTGATCAACTTAATAGAGCTCTTTAGGTTCTGAAGTCTTGAAGTCTGAATTTTGCCCAGTAACTCCTGAGACACTCAGACTTATCATTCATTACTTTCTTTAAGGATCCCCCTCAGAGCATTGCAGCTTTTGTTAAAAACCCATATGAATGTTAACGCAATATGGTTCCAGCCTTGCAAAAGCTGGGTGGGTTTGTTTTTTGGTGTTTAATTCAATTTGTCACCTCCATTCTGGGGGCCTCGAGTGCCCTAATTTGTGTTAATGAGGGGTAATAAAGTCATAGCCGTATGCCAGAGGGAGGAAAAGGGAGTGAAGGAGGAGGAAGAGGATCGAAGGCTCACTCTTTTTTCTCTACCTATCATTCCTGGTCTGAGTCAAAGGCTGAGCTACCAATCTGCTGTTGTGTCCTTCCCAGTGCCTGGCTTCCATTGTTCCTCTTATTAGGTAGCTTTTGTTGGGTTAGTGCCGTCGCCATCTGCTGCGCTGTCATAAGCTTCGTAGGTGCGGGCAGGGGGCATTGTGGGGGCTAGCACTCACTCTCCTCACTTCTCGCTGAGCTACAAAAGAGCTGGCGTGTCCCTGGCTCCCTCTGGCCACCCTCACATAAGGGCCCTTTCACACTTGACGGAATTAGGGAGAGATTGATGTCCCTGGGCCAAGGGAATGCCACAGGAAGTTTTGAAGTGTAACAAGGCGAACGCTCATGTTCACCCACTTTAGTTGGGTTACAGAGATTGTTTAAGTGTGTGGGTTTGGGAGAGACAAAGTGCAGGAGATTAAGAAAAGGGATTGTTATTCTAACAGAGTAGTTGCTGCCGTGTGTCAGCTGTTAGTCTGGATAAACTCACTTCAGGAAGCCTTTAAATGTTTAACTGGACAAATGTTAGTGTCAGACCCTATACAGCAAAATGGGAGGTCTTTAATTATTTAGCTCTTTAATACATCGTGCTGCTCCACATTTAAGAGTAGATCATTAATTACAATGAGGTAAAAACTAAAATGTATTATTTCTAAACATAAAATGATCCATAAGAATGTTTATTTAAAATATATTAAATATACATATATCATAACATATATATATAACATCACACACACACACACACACACACACACACACACACACACACACACACACACACACACACAGCTTTGAAATGTAGTACAAATTTGCAGTTAAGAATAGTGATTTCTGAAGAACTGAGATTCACGTATGACACTCTGTAGGTGGCAGTATGGCCTAGTTAAAATTAAAATTCATCTCATCGTCAACGAATAAATATAAGATAAAAGAAAGAAATCTGACCATGGGAAAGAAAACAAGTCTGAAACTGTACTGTAACGTTTCCTTTTTATGTTGTAATATGGTTCATATTTAAATGCTTTTAATATGACATTCACCACAATTAATCACATGTACACTTCGTATTATATAACCATCGTTTTTGATGATAAATAAAAAGTAGCTAAATAAACAACTTCTTTTTATAAACCTATATATATATATATATATATATATATATATATATATATATATATATATATATATATATATATATATATATATATATATATAAAACCTATTTAAAATGTTACATTTTTACAGGTTTACATTTTTAATGTCATTTTTTTATGTATTTTTTATTTACTTTTTTGCTAATGACAAACCTGAATATGCTACCTGGTATATTTACTATATATAAATATATATATATATATACTATATAAATATAAATATATACTATATAAATATATATAAATATATTTTAATCTAACTTTAAAATATAAAAGTAACAGCATGCCAGTATAAAAACTACAAGGGTAAAATAGTAAAAACGATTTTGAAGAAAAACTAAAAAATAAATAACAATTAAAAACAAAGTATTAATATACAAAACCTCCATTATCATACAAATGTGAATCAAAAATGTGAAAATTGCTGCTGGGAGGGGAAAGAAAAGAGTTTGTACTAACATGTGCCCTCTTACTAACAGCCTCTCATTTTGTTCATGATTGGCACTTTTGTGTGGGCAGAGAGGTTTAGTTTGTTTAGAATTAAAAGAATATAAAAGCTAAAACAGAGAGTGAAAGGGGACCCTCAGTGGTGTTTTGCTTTCCTAGGTTTGTTTATTTGTTTTCCTATCATCCTTTGTTCAACTCTTTCTTTTCTTCCCCACTGACATACAGAGTGCTGTAATAGATTAGTGTAACCCCTGAATGACCCTGTCCAATGGGGTGACGTGCTTCTCAGCTACCAGGATTTCTCACTCACCACACTGCACTGCCAATCTGCCACCTTAAAAAACAGTAGGGAGACTGAACTGATTTGTGCTGTGTGATAGTGTGTGCTTATGTAGTGTAATTTTGTGTGTGTGTGTGTGTGTGTGTGTGTGTGTGTGTGCATATGTGCATGTTTGTGTGGGAAATGAAATGCGAGTGTGAGTTTTCATACTGATTTTCTTAACAGTATTTTCTTTTTCCTTTTTCATAATAATAACAATACCAATAACAATAATAGTTATTATTATTATTATTATTATTATTATTATTATTATTATTATTATTATAAATTCATATATTCAACCTTAAGAAGACAAGAATTTAAGAATTTTAGAACTCTATTTAGGTATTAAATATGCAAATTATTATTATCAGGTATCTGTTGTGTTATTCATATCCCAGCAGTAAAAATAAAAAAATATTTAAAATATTTAAATACCAAAGAAAAGTGATATTCCTTTTCATTGCACAGAATTTCACTGCCATTAAATACATAAACATGACATATAAGTCACTATGTACAAAGTAGGTTGGTAAAACTGGTTGGTAAAACTAATGCTTCCTTTAGTCTTTCCAGTTTTGAAAGACCACCATAAGCCTCCTTTCTGCTGAAATTAGAAGGTCAATAAACCACACCACACACCAAGAGGCTGTCTCATGCATTCCTTTGCTCACATGCATTAAATATGCCACATGCTTCCTTTCATACCAATCATGATTCTCCCATAATATTCTCCTCAAAAATCTCCAGAATGTGTTTCTGACACCATCCACCAACAAACACACAGGAAAAGTATTATTTTAGCTGTGAACGTTTGAGTTGGAATTAGGGATGGTGAATGCCTTATGAGAAGTTATTGGAACACGGATAGCCCAAAAGTCAAATTTCATTAAATTTGCTCACTGATCTTGTGCACTGTGTGGTTGTGTTTATATCACAGTTAAAAATTCTGCGTGTTAGCAGCTTATTAACAGTGGGATATTTTTTGAGAAATACAATAAAGAAGAAAGACAGAAATAAATCAACAAAAAATAAAAGGAACTTCCCTAAAACTTCAATTCAACTACCAAAGAAAGCATGCACACGCACACGCATACTTACACATGGATTGTGTATGTATGATATATTACACAGTATACAATTGGCCACTATTGGTATAATATGGCAACTATAGAACACATTAGTCCACTCATTACTTATTTCATCAATTGCATTTACATTCTGTTCTCTGACTCCACATGGCCACCACAGAGCAGGTATATTTTGGTGGTGGTTGATTCCCAGCAATACAGTGACATTGATGTGGTGGTGCCATGTTAGTGTATATTGTGCTGGTATAAGTGAATCAGACACATATTTCATTTAATCCAGAAAAAGAAAACAGTATTTAAGAACTTTTTTCTTTTTTCCAATCATGTTCCTTTTTGTTATGAATGTAACTAAAGTCCATCAACATACAACATCTTGGGAAACCACTGTTTTCTCTTTTTGAGCCATCCTGTGCAGTCCTTTTCACATCTGCAGCCATACTACTCCCATGCAAATTTCTCTGAAGCCTTAAACTGCCCCCCCCCCCCCCCCATCCCAAAGCCTTGGTGCACCACTGCTCTCAGAGGGCTGAAATAAGCGCCAGCACTGAACCATGCTGCACCCCTCATCCCCCACCGTTCATTCACAGCCGCGTAATTGGTAGTCAATTTGCGCTCCCTCCTCGCCTATTGTGCTGCATTTTGCTCCGACAGAGTGCGGAAGATTAATGGCTGAGTGCAGTCAAAGGGGCTGTGTCTCAGCAAGCATGGGCACCCCTAAATCCATTACACCAATTTCCCCTGTCCTAAGCTCCAAAAACGCCAGAAAGAGGATGAAGAGAATAAAAGAATCAAAGCAGTCAGAAGGCCTTTAAAGAAAAAAAAAACAAAAGAGAAAAAGTAATATGGTGAAGGGGATCATATTCATATTTTATTCATGCATTCATGCATGTATTAAAATTGCTCGTTTATCTCGTGTTAGACTTAACCATACACACACACACAAATCATTTTATAAAGTCTACTTACCATATAGACTTTGTTGTTCTTATGTATGTTTAAAAATTCCTTCAGCACTTCTGCATCTGATCCACTCATTTTGAACTATCATGTCACAACACTTCACTTACTCTCTTTTTTGACAGCCCTAAAACAATTAAGCAAAGGCACTTCCTTCTCCTCCTAAATTACTTGAACATATTTCAATAGTGTTGCATAAATGATTATGGGATGACACCCCAAAACAATTACAGTGGAGTAATTCTGATTTGTCATTGTGCACTTGTGCATTTTTGAAGTGTGTGAGATTTGCACATGTGTATGTTTCTCCTCCATCATTGTGTTCATAACTTACGGTCTAAGCTTCAAAGCACTTGGCAGATTAACACAGACATATTGATGTGCAATTGGGCTGACTTTTTTATTTATGTACCTTCTCTGGCTGGACTCTGTGCACTGGTCTTGCACCTGTTAAGCCGCTGCCTTCCCCAAAAAAAAGCTGGTTGTTTTTGTGCGTGGGACAGCGTGGGCTGTGGAGGTCTCTGCACAGCCTTTAGAAGTGCATTAATGACACTAAGCATGATTTTTTTAGAGCTCCAACAAACAAGGTTGTGTGTGGATGGGGTCATTTGAGTCTGGGAGAAAAAGAGCTCATAGGCAAATAGTAAAATATATTTAAACAAAATGCTAAAGTTAGATGAGCAATTATTAACTGATTAAATCTTTTGTAGCATATTCATTTTTTACCTACCATTTTAATTCTTTATTTCATTAAATGCAATATTAATGCAATTTTGATACAAATAAAAAATAATATTGGCATTATTTCAAAATATATTTTAATGATCTTCTGAATCTACAACACTGCATAACTTAATAATTACATCATTAAATAAATATGTATGCTGCAATGTTTAAATAAAGAGATTTTAAGTATAAAAATCATATAAAATCATAATTATGTAATAATATTAAAAAATGAACAAAACTCAGAATTCATACACACTTTAATTAAGATTAAATTCAAATAAAGTAAAGTAAAGTAAATAAAGTAAAGTAAAGTAAAGTAAATGAAAAAAATGTAATTAAACAACAGATTTTAAAAATCTATCATTTTTGCACCATAGAATATTTAGAGATTAGATGGCTTCTCAATTTCAGCATGAAGCCTTGCAGATAAAGGAAGTCTTATGTTAGTTTCATTGAATAAATGTTCTATCAGATCTTCCATTGACCACAAAAAATGTGCCAAAAGTTTTGAATTAAAACTTCACCAAACCTGCAAGAGTGAGAGAGTCAGGCTCAACAAAGAGAAGCAGAAATATGACAGTGTGTGGATGGGTGCTTAGAGTGTTAATAAAGATGTCAAGACAGGAACATCAGGAGACACAAAGTCTCATTTTTGGCCAAGGTGCTGCATCGCAGATGTGGAACCGTGAAATAGGCATCAGACTCTAAGCAGCTTTGTCCGGCTAACTGGCCCAAAATTTTTGCCACGCTGTTTGAAGTAGGTGCCAAGAGGTGTCCGGACCCCTAACAACCTCCAATTTATTACAACATTGTCCTGCTGAGAGCAGCAAGGGTCACTCAAAGTGCCCCATAAAATCTTTTTTTTTTTTTTTTTTTTTTTCTTTAAATTCTCCCCACACTTTCTATGACTTTTTCTCTCTGCTTTGCATTTTTTCTTTCTTTACAGGTTTCTAGCACCTGTTAAAGACCAGTTTATTTATTTATTTTAAGTCATGGAACTTTTCATAGTTCACTTTTAAGTCCAGGGTTAATAATAAAAGTCAAATTTGAACTTTTGAACCTCGATAAGTAATATAGCAATAATTTTTATAAAGCACATACAGTAAATGTACTCACTGAAAAAGGACAAGTGGTCCTTATTTGCATTTTTTAATAGAACCAAAAGGCCAATATAGTTAATAAATATGTGACATCATTGGCTAGCACTTGTACAATAACTTCATGTTTAAAGTTGCTTTAAGTTTGTGCTTTTTCTCTATGACTGCTGTATGACCAGTGTTAGGGTTAGGGTAAGTGGGCTCTTCAGTGGTCATTATTCAGCTCTGAAGCTTTGCTCCACCACAGCATCAGGTAAATATACAATCTATTTTAAATGTTTTGGCACCACTAGGCAATTTTATGTAATTGAATCTCTGAATTAAAAAAGGTAGAAATTAAGATTCAATTACTAAAAGTAGAAAAGAATAGGAAAATCAGGAAAGTTAAAACACAACAAACATGTCATTGTAAACTAGCCATCTTATATCTTATATCTTTTAACATACAAGTTTTTCAACTGGTGAAGCAAATGTAAAGAGAAAAAAAAAGAAAACTATGTATTTTTGGTGAACCTCCCAAATGGGTCTCTCCTCTACATTCCCTAGTAAACTTGGCTCCAAAAATGCAGTCTTCTGCCCTAAATGTAATCACGCATATTATTTTGTATTTGCATTAGCACTGTCTAAGCAAACCTGCTGGTAATTACATAGGAATTTTAGTGGAATCTCTGATTTAATAAAAGACAAAATAAGTGTTTAGCTAGCTTGAATTTAAACTCACAGAAATGCTCTGGTTAGAATCCAGTCCAAATGTGGCCACACACATAAGAAATATTTCAGATTGGGTGGTAATGTCACTTAATGTTGGTTAATCAGTCTAAAAACATGTTAAGAAGTTCTTATTCTTAATTCAATCCTCTTAATGATTCCTCACTTTCGCCGCTTTGGGTCAGTGTCAGAATATGTTCCAGAGTGGAAAAGTGAGCAGGAGAGAGAAATCAAAGTGAATATCTGGCATAAAGATTTACAGCCCAGGTGGAATGTAAAGGGTTTGAACGGCCTTTTAACCAGCAGCAGAAATGGCAAACACATACACGCATGTTAGGGTGGAGAGATGACTTTATGATTAGTTTTTTAGTTGAAAAAAATTCACATTTCAAAAACAGTGTCCTCCCTCGGGAGAAGTGAAGGCTGCCCTGCATATGTTGGCCTTGTTAAACTGATTGGCAATTATTTTGATTCTCATGTGAATACAGTAAACCACAATTTCACACATAGTTTAATGAACATTGATTTTCAACACTGGACAAAAATTTATCCTCAATCCAGGAGAAGTAACACTAGCATCAGGGCTTCAATCTGCCTATATTTTGAAGCATTTCAAACATCCAATCTTCAAACAAATTCTGAAAATATCTGCCAAATGTAACACAGCACAGTACATAGGGTTTGATACTCATGGCCTGAACTCAAGTTATGCAGCTATATTGGCTGGTGCTTTTTATGTACTGAATGTGTCAAGGCATGTACTTGGCAATGCCACTCATGAAATGATCAGAAAAAATCACCTGTTGCTTTACAAACTGAGAACATGAATGATATTAAAGGTTATTCAAGGGTGCGTTCATGCTTGTCTGTTTGTGTGTAGGGTGGTGGACCAGCGTGATTTACAGTACATCACAGTATATTACACTGTAGGGATGTTCAATCCTAGTTGCTACCACAAGCTGGTCCTCACAATGTCGATCAATACATTTTGAATTGAATGTGTTTTGTGGTCAGAGCAGAATCAATGATAGAACATAAACAACTCTTTTTACTAAAGTACCATATTCATGTACAATTTTGAAATTTACTTGATTAGTTCAATTTGAAATTGTTGCAACTGCATTTTACATTTATTTGACACTCGAGTTACATTTTTACCATGAACATTTTACACAACAGATGGTGCACCATGCTTTTACAATAGAGCTCAAAGTTAACAACTTTTGGGATCCCATATTACAACCATGAGCATTAATAAAAAGTTGGTTTCCTGTTAATGACTCTAACAGTCTCTTCTTTCCTGTGATTTTAAAATATATAAATTTGAATGAATTTGTGCAAATGAATATTTGAGTTTTGTTGCATATGGTCATATGCAAATGAGTGTTTTATGTAAAAACATAAAAAAAAGAAATCATATTAACTTTAAGTTTTATTATTATTTTTCAGTGTATTATTTAATTACAAAACTTTGAAAGGACAAGCAATTTATTATGTACTCTGTCAAACTCATTTTCAAAGTGGTTTTATTCAGTGCCTGTGTCTTCTCAATGTCTGCTTCATTCCTGACCATTCAGTCTGTTTGTATTGTATTGTTATATTGTAGGTTGTATTTTTCGAGTGTGGGGTGGGGAGGCTGTGGGGTGTTTGACATTGTTTCTTCCCTGCACTGACCCAAGATGGCAAATTTGTGTTAATAAAATGCACCAGTGACCTTGAGGCATATCAGGATGAACCAGTGCTAGTTCATGGTTTTAGTGCATGGACCACTAGGGGGCAGTTTATTGTCCATTTGTTATATACGTTCCAAGTGCAACAGTACACTATACATATACAGTACTCTGCCTGCTGGCTCTTTGCCACATTTCTTTATTAATACCAGTTTGATGTAAATCTATGATATTGGCAGGTGGAAGATTGTAATCATATATCTGGGCGAACTATGTAAACATAATAGAAGCCAGTGCTATTTATTGATTGTATATATTTCAAAGAATATTGCTTTGAATTATTTAAGGCAAGAATAATGACAGAAATTCATCTATATACAGTTGTGATCAAATTTATTCAACCCCCAATGCTGCGAAGGGTTTTATGGAATTCAGTGCACATTTGTAATTGTGTTCATAATGAAATCTTACAAGGACTTATTAAAGAACTAAATGCAACTAAGATAGCATCAATTGTTTTTGTCATAAAGTATTAAATGGCCTTTTTGTGATTTCTTCATTGACACAATTATTCAACCCCTTTACAACTACCACTCATAAGAACAGAGGTTCATTCCAGTGTTTTCAATCAGGTATTGAAAACACCTGTGGATGTCAACGAGCAGCAATCAAGCATGATAAGCACCAATTAGGCAGATTTAAAAGGACTGTGATACTCAGCTCCTTCTAGACATCTACTGGTGTGTTTACAAGCATGGTGAAGGCAAGAGAATGGTCCCAGAAGACAAGAGAAGAGGTTATTGCTCTTCACAAGAATGGCAATGGATATAAAAAGATTGCGAAGTTGTTAAATATTCCAAGAGACACTATCGGAAGTATCATTCGCAAGTTCAAGTTAAAGGGCACAGTGGAAACGTTACCTGGTCGTGGCAGAAAGAAGATCCTGACCGCGACTGCTGTGCGCTACCTGAAGCGTAATGTGGAGAAAAATCCCCGCGTGACTGCTAAGGAACTGAAAAAAGACCTGTCAGATGTGGGCACTGAAGTTTCAGCTCAGACAATAAGGCGCGCGCACTGCATAACGAAGACCTCCATGCCAGAACTCCCAGGCGCACCCCCTTGCTGACTCCAAAGAACAAGAAAAGTCGACTGCAGTATGCCAAAAGTCATGTGGACAAGCCACAAAGGTTTTGGGACAGTGTACTGTGGTCAGATGAAACTAAATTAGAACTGTTTGGGACAATGGACCAGCGCTATGTTTGGAGGAGGAAGAACCAGGCTTATGAACAAAAGAACACCTTGCCTACTGTGAAGCATGGCGGGGGGTCAATTATGCTTTGGGGCTGTTTTGCTTCTAATGGTACAGGAAAGCTTCAACGTGTGCAGGGTACCATGAATTCCCTTCAGTACCAGGAGATCTTGGAGGAAAATGTGATGGAGTCAGTCACAAACCTGCGGCTTGGGAGACGTTGGACCTTCCAACAGGACAATGATCCGAAGCACACATCCAAGTCCACTAGAGCATGGTTGAACATGAAAGGCTGGAACATTCTAGAGTGGCCATCGCAATCACCAGACTTAAATCCAATTGAGAACCTCTGGTGGGACCTAAAGAAGGCAGTTGCAGTGCGCAAGCCTAAGAATGTGACTGAACTGGAGGCTTTTGCCCATGAAGAATGGGCTAAGATACCCATAGGTCGCTGCAAGACACTTGTGTCAAGCTATGCTTCACGCTTGAAAGCTGTCATAACTGGAAAAGGATGTTGTACTAAGTACTAAAAAATAATGTCACTAGGGGGTTGAATAAAACTGATAATGATGTGAGCACAGTAAAGACATTTGTGGTTATTCCATCATAAATATTATGTTATATTTGTCTAATTTATAAGTGCCTTTTTGATATAATTGTAAATAAGATGACTGAAATGATCCAAATCAATGTCAAACTGGCCAAAACACTTTATTTCAGTGGGGGTTGAATAAATTTGATCACAACTGTACTTACTATATCATCTATAGTTAAAAATAAATGTCAATCATCATCTGTTAGTTACCCAAAAACACATAAAAGTCAATAAGAGCAAAAACATGTATGCACATGTTAATAACAGGACTGCCTGGGCAAATTGGTGTAAAAATAAATGTGATGTAATGCATTAATTTATTATGTATTTTTTTTCTCTTTACTCTTTATTACTTTGCACAAGCTGTGCTCTATTAAAACATCAAAACAGGTCAACCATTAATGATCCACCAGTATTAAAATATATGGCATAGTCTATCATAGTTTACTAAACTTATTTGGTGTGATAGTCTATGGTTTGGGACACTTTAAGCCCCAGTAAATCTCTAGTGTGCTTAACCAGTTAACTACAAAAATTATTGCTTGCTAAAGCAGATGAGCAGATGTTGAAACACGAGATCATCCTGAATGACATTTTGCTTGTGGTTTCTCTTAGGCCAAACTAATTCACCAGGCCAAACAGTCATTTCAGAGATCTTAATCTCATGCTAGCCTCAATTCAACATGATCAATCAGTAGTGACAGATGCCAATATAGTATATACACAGGGCAGAACAAACAAAAAGGACCATAAAATTTAAAATAATACAAATAATATTAAGAATAATAAAGCATTTATCAGATTCCTCTTGGCATCCAGTAAGCATCGGTTGAATTTATTTAATTTAATAGTTCAAAAGTGAATATATCACAATAAATTTTCATGAAAAATTTAAAATAATGAAATGGACTTAAAAAAATCTTCAAGTGGCTAATCTTAGTGGGTTTTCACCTGAGTTTCTTTAAACTAGGCAATCTTGTCAATGTCTCTTTCCATTCAGTGTTTTGACACAGTTCTATCCTCTGGGTGAGCAAAGGGTCATCAATTTTGCTGTCACACCAAAATTCTCAGGCCCAAAGTGTTCAGCAATTGCGACACTTTTCGTTGCTTAGTGGATTCTGCTAGCTCTGAAAAGAGGTCAGACTCTGAGTGTCAAGCCACTTGAGAGTGTGTGGTGAATGCAATTTGCGAGTCCTCTCATGTCAAAATGAAAGAATGAAAAGTCGCACTATGAAAAAAACAAAGCACTAACTCAGTCACTTTCTGTTCTGTCAAAGACTTCTATACTTTTTTCTCCTTCGGTATTCTTTATTGCCTTTCTTTATTTTTTTATTTTTTCGATACTGGCCTTAATCAACTGTGATATTTATCACTTACAATGTTCTCTGCTAATCCAGTTTTATACACACACACATATATATAAGTTATTTTTTATGGTTTTAATTTAATATTTGTTAATCCAGAATTTAACCAAAATCAAGAATTTTTGTTTTACGCCATTTATTGATATTTTTAGGTTTTCTTGGATTTGAAACTGTATTTTAAATAGTTTAAATAAGTTAAACTTCCTGTAGCTACCGCAATAAAACTCTGGAACTTTAGAATAATTGAATTAATAGTCTAATATTTTTCTGTATAATGATGTAACACATAGTGTACTAGTAGAAGACATTCAAACTAAACTTAACTATTAACTATTTACAACTTAACTATAACTACATTCTAATTGTATTGTATTCTACATTCTAATAATCTTATGAGGTTACTAATTGTATTTCAGTTAAATCTCCAAATACCACTAATCACTCATAAATCTCTCTTAAGTCTTTTAAAAAGAATTTCTTGCATAAACTTTGATCTGATCTTTCTAGCTAATAAAAAAATATTTCTATAATGATATAATATGAAGAACAGATGAAAATGTTTAGCATGTAACATAGCTAATATAAACAAGCCATCATTAAATAATCTATTTGTTTGACAAGGATATCAATGCATGTTTTGTCCAATAACACATTTTCATTACAGATTTACAAACACAGAAACACAGACAGACTTGTATAATCTGAAAGCATATTTGAAATCCCCCAGGTTTTTATTTCTTCCCCTGAACTCTAATAGCTTCTGCAGATTGTTGCTGCCTTTTATTGTGAGAATAAATCTGCTGTAACAAGCTGAAAAAAAACATAAATCTCATGCTGACTTAATGTCACAGGCAGATTTTAAGGGTCAGCATTGCCATGGAGGCCCTTCTCCTGGAATCTGATGTTGCTGTTCAAAAGCCTGCTTTGTAATGTTCTTACCAACACTACACCCAACTTTCAGCTGTCTTTACGCACTCTGACATTTACAGGTTGAGATGGACTAAAACTTAACATTGCTATTGAAGGAACTGCTTTTGATACTCAGTTCGAATTTCGCCAGTGTTACCCATGCTAAGCAATAAATCCTCCAGACAAAGTAGAGAGGGTCCTGTTAAAAGCACCTGGCACACTGCATCACCCACCCACAGCATTGAACAGGGCATCTGTGACAAGAGAAACGAATGGGCACATTTTTATGACCACCCTTCACATAGTTAAAACTTCCAGTAGTAACAAACTGTACAGCAAATAATACTCTATAAATATCTATCTATCTATCTATCTATCTATCTATCTATCTATCTATCTGTCTGTCTGTCCGTCCGTCCGTCCGTCCGTCCGTCCGTCCGTCCGTCCGTCCGTCCGTCCGCCCGCCCGCCCGCCCGCATTTAAATGAAATGAATATATTTGTATGTCATTTTTGTTACTTAAACCTGATTGACCGTTATATCTGTAAGTTATTTTAATATTTAAGTGAGTTAATATTTGGAAATATATTTTGGTAGATAAACATATTCATTTAAAGGTCAATTTCAGTTAGAATATCAAAATGTTTCTGGTGATTAAATGTCCACTTCAGCTTACTTCTCATCATTAATTTGTCTGTCTTGGTTGAAGGTTACATAATATATACAGTAGACTTTACTATTTCATGTTTAGTGTAGAAAACTGTAAGGGCAAAATGAACTAATATTTATCTTTCATGTTTTGATTTTTAGAGGCATAGAGGTCCAGCATGTAGCAAGAATGTTTACAGTAAAACAGATAAACTAGATTTTGATTCTTATCTATATGAATAAGGACAGGTAATGCAATAGGAAAACCATGTATTGAAAATATTTTATTGTCATGTGAAAAGGACCTGTGTACCTTTCCTGCAATGGACTGGAACTCTATCCATTGTCTGTCTCTGCCTTTTTCTCAGTGAGATAGGCTTCCACACCTGCGGTGACCCCATTAAGAATAAGCAGTTTACAAAAATGTATTGGTGGCTTTGGTAATATTGTTGTATAGCATCATTTTTTAAAATGTATTTTGCAAGATGTTTAGGACTTACTGTACAATCATTATTACTGACTCAGAAATATCAGAAAACATGATGTGAAACATTGTGAAAAGAGGTCAGTTTAAAAGTGTGATATATTCACACTTAACCAACACACCAACGGCTTTTGATAGAGCAGTTGAATAATTTTAGTAGTTACCCTACAGTAGTAAACTAATAATCACACTGTACCTTCAAGGTCTTCCTGCAAATAGAACATAAGTCATGTGCCTCACAAAAGCAGTGTCAAGTGAAAACATATGTTGACATTCCTCTGTTTCTGCTGCTAAGCTTAAATCATTACAGAAACATATTTGATGTGAATTAAGAAATAACAAAAGTGTCATTTGCATGCTGTAATGATGATGTAGTAGGATTTTGCAGCGATTATGATCCTTGATCATATGATGATTATGATGTTGTTGGAAAATTAACAACCTAAAATCCAAAGTTCTGTTGGCTTAGCCTTGGCTGATTTACATTTGATTACATTAAAATGGCTCACTTTAGATGACTTTGCTCGATTATCTTGTGAATATATGCAGAGCTCCACAATTTCAAACAAACATGCTATTTACTGTCGCATTTGTAGGCCAGCAGGGATATATTATCCGGAGAAGAATTCATAAACCTTGCAGTATTTTAGAAGCTATCCAACTCCGCATGTGTGGATTTTGTTCGCTCAGATTTTGATCCCATCTTTACAGCCAACTCATAAACAGCCAAAAAAATACACTCAGCACACACAAACACCCAAACATGCCTGGCTCACTTTTCAAACACTGCATGTTGTTTAACTCCTTAATCAACCTTCATGCTATTGGCACCGTTTAGCTTTTAAAATGACTGAGACTGAAAGGAGGAAATGATCACTTGTATAAATTTGTCAGTCAGAACACTGGGGCGGATTCCACGGACAATTCTTGTTGTGGCCAGAGTATGTTCTCAATAACTAAGGCCCTGAGGTTTGATGGGAACCAGATGCTCACATTCTGATTCAATGAACCATGAAGTTTAATGGAAAACTTCAAGAAATGACCTGGGCATAGAAAAGTAAAGTGCTTTCTACCTATAGTGATATATCAGGAGTCAGGAGTGCACTTCCCTTTCTAAGTGGTCCATCTCCATCTCAGTCATTAAAAAACAACCTAAAAGAATTAAACAACAAGAGTGCTGAGAAGTTTTCAAAAAAGGGATTTTGTATGTTAAAATATTGTTAAATCTGTTAAAATGTTAAATCTGTTGTTTACTCTCAGTGTTATTATTATTGATGCTACATGCTGTATGTGATACTGTAGTCTAAACTCAAAGTACATATTTAGAAAGGTCTTGCATTTTGGTTAACATTATACTGTTTGTCAAAAGCAAAGCTGGTACAATTTTGAAATGATAATGCACCTGCACATTTTATAAGAATTTTACCAGATAAATTCCAGTGATTCTTAGTTTTGGAGGAATCTTTGTTTCATACACTAAAAGAAAAAGAGAAAACTGGCTCTGCAACACAGGTGCATGTTGGCTCAGCGATTAGTCCTTCCATGTCACAGAAAGAGGGCTCCAGGTTTACTTCCTCATAGTGCAAACACAGATTATTTCTGTGTGAAGTCTGCATGTCCTCCATGTGCCTGCATGTTTTTTTTTTTTTTTTTCAGCAATTAGATGTATGTATCACTGCACTTGTAGTGCTGGTCCCAAGCTAAGGTAAATAGGAGTGATTAGGAAGGGCATCATGTGTTAAGAAAATGAAATTGTGCTGTCATTTTTAAATTTCTGTTTGTTATATGTATGCACACACATACCTAAATATATGAGGACATTCATTAATTATTATTATTATTATATATTTTATTATTAATATTTTTTAAATGCACCGTGCATTTCAACCCACCGTGTTGCTAATAAACCAGGACAAATTCAAGCTATCCAGATAATAAAAATGAGTAAGAAATCCATATGCACATTAAGGAAATCATGAAAAAAAAAGAAAAACAGAAGATTTAAATAGTAAGAATGGTATAATCAAATCAGCACTGCACATGGGTTATAACAAGGGACAAATAAGAATATATGGTTAGATGTTAGATGTTAAATGTGTGGATGGTAAGATATTAGTGTTCTATAATAAATTAATTATCGTGTGTATATCAACAGGGTGAAATATAATCAATGTTTCACAAGTTTCTTCTGAAAATGTTTTGTAATTTAAGCAAGTGATGAACAGTAAAATGGGGAGTTAAACGTGTAAAAAAAAAAGAAATCTCTGGCAATGTGCGATGCAAAAAGAAATCAGAATGACTGAACAATGAACTTGGTTTTCCCTTTGGTTTATTTGTGATTTGACTGATCTAAAGCCAAAGGCAGAGTCCGTGATTATGAACACAGAGACACAACTGGCAGTGATTAGTATATGTTTTCAGAGGATCTCCTCATTGAGTGACCTGGCAGTTAGAGCACATGCTCATTGAGTGCGGGTGAAGGTTGTCCAAGGGGTTTGCAGTTCGAGACAGCCCTCTTTCAGCACCTGATCTGCTTCACTGCAGCTGCACCTTTTTGGGAGTGCAGCACATCCATCCTCTTTTCTGGCTTTCAGGAGGCTCAAGAAACAGTTCACAGAGTCAATGAAGAAGAGATGAAGCAATATGTTGCCTTAGCTTAAAACTGAGATTAAGGATTTGTCAATGAAAACATACAATTCTAGAAAAATTAGCATTATGTCCAAAATTGAAACGTACAGATCACTTCATTCCTAAGTAAGGCTGATCTGATGATTCAGATTGATTTTATGTAAAAAGAATTCCCAAGCTAAATTATGACACTGTTAATCAGATGTACATGCATTATTACAACTTTAACATTGTGATCATATTTAATACAGTAGTAATTCCGAGCTCATACCCATCACATACATAACTCCTTTATCTGTACCATGTCTTATCATGATGTCAAAGAAAATAATAGTGATTTTTATTGCTGTATGTGATTAAATGTAATCTCAATAGTATTGAGAGGGCATGACTGTTGATTAAGAAAACTCTTCTTTTTGTTGTTTAGCAATTAAGTTGTTATTTTTTAACACTTTTTAGCCTATGCCCTATGCTACTGGGCACTTTTGTACATACCACTTTGGTGGGCTTTACAGAATTCGTAATGCTCTTGTATAAGTTACGTGTGCATCCCTTACAGATGCGCTTGTGGCCTGTGGTATTGGCTTGGACAGGACTGTTCCACTTGCATATTAGCTCAAGGATAAGATTTCACTACCTCCTAAATTTGCTTTAATCTCTGAAAAATGAATGTTT
Source organism: Corydoras sp. C115 (assembly GCA_019802505.1). Taxonomy (NCBI): domain Eukaryota; kingdom Metazoa; phylum Chordata; class Actinopteri; order Siluriformes; family Callichthyidae; genus Corydoras; species Corydoras sp. C115. Next base: position 3,925,003 of record JAFMOC010000031.1, on the reverse strand, counting down.
TCATCTTTGGCCCCTGACAGTGACTTTAGTTCACTGGTAGGAGATGGAGGCACGGGGGAGAATACATCTCCCAATCTATAAAAAGGGAACAGCAATTAAGCCCTAGTAAAAAGCACTACATTCAGGCTGTCAAGTCTGTCAGGGCTGCAGTGAGCGGCCACATCAAACGTCTGTTTGTCTTGTGCATACCTCTTTCTGAGGGCGAGCGTTGCCAGCATACAGCTGCGTCTTGCCAGACTACTCCTAAATATTAATCTTAAGTGTTTTGCAAATCCCCTATCAGCATCTCGGAACTGCTGACAGCTACGCCAACACACATTTCCTGGGAAAAGGAGGGAGGGGAAAACTGCGGTTTGAAGGCTCTTGACTAAAAGCATCTGCTCTAGATCTGTTTTTATTTGCCTCATTAGGGCCGCCTCTCCTGAACGGGAAGGTCTGCCATGCCACTTTAGCCATTACTTTTGTGGGATATCCAAATGTGCCGAGAGGTTTTTTTTTTTTTTTTTTGTGCCAGAACTGCTTATCACCTCCTTAAAGCTTTCGCTGGAGATTAAGAGCTCTAAGGTCACTGTAGGTAAACGATAAATATTATAGATGCTGATTATTGCACTCCTCCTCTTCGAGTTAAGATTTTCAGTAATTTTGCCATGCTTAAATAGGATTAGGACACTTGCCATAAATACATGGTCTTTAATTCCATACATGATGATAATGTGCTAAATCAACAATGAGGTCAACGACTACTTTTAAATGTTTATGATATATTGCTAAGATGGCTTGGTCAACACATAACAACTAAATTACAAGATTTATACAAAGTTTATTCATTTACCATGGTGAAATGATAACAACCCTTTTTTGTCACAATTGGTTTAAAATGAATTTTGCTTATTTGAGATTATTTATCTATTTAAACCAAATTTTAAATACTGGCAAACATCACACCATCCAATCCATATCCACTTATTGCCAATATAAAACACATGATGCTGTCAAAAAGGAAAACAGGAGATATAAGCAAAATATTTTAACTTATAGAGAGCCATACACAAGATTTTTCCACACTCAATTATGTCTTTATCTACAGTTCTTTTACTTATGCAAACAGAGTAATGACAGTATGTGAAGCAGGAGCTTATGTAGCTCTGTTAATTATTAAATTAATTTTGGGATGTAATAAAGGAATGAACAGAGAGGTTTTGTGTTGAAGAAAAAATATAAAATTAGATATATGGTGCAAAAGTGAATTATTAAAAGAAATATCACAGGATGACATATCATATAACCAAAAGTCTAGAATTGATCAGTGAGCTTTCCCCAAATTATTCCTTATTTAATTATTCATAAATTGCTTACAAATGATCTAACAGTGTAATCAAGTGAGGTCTTCAAATCAGTAACAATAGCTTTAAAGTGATTTTAGCGATTACTTTTTATATTTATTTGTCAAAAATCTTTATACACCGCATTATAGAAGTGCAACATAAATTGTCTAGGGTTAAAGTGAAGGGAAGGTCTTTGAGATTCCTTCAGAGTCTCACACTTCTTAATACATCTGTCAGATTTTGTCAGGCCATTGATGACAAGGCAACTCTTTCAGGCAGTAAAGTGCAATAATGTTCTACGATTCCTCATATCCATCTCTAATCTTAGCTAATGAAATTGCCATCCAACATGACAACTGAAGAAAACTCCTCCACTAGACAGGCTATAATTGCCTGAAGAGAAACACTATCCCTGGAGTCTCATCCATCATCTAATGTAGCACTGGCAGGAAGGAGACCCCTTTCTTGATCCTCATAACATTACCTTTTTTTTTTGTAAATAAAAAAACAAGCAGATACATCTTTGTTTTCTCTGCCTACCTCCTGTCCTCTTTTTGCACTGACAGGATTATGGTATTGTTTTTTCTTACTTTCCCCACTTTGAGAAAAATCACATAAGACTACTCTTATGAAGTCCCTGTCAAAAATACAGGCCGATCATAACCTTACCTACACCTCACACATATGATTGAATTGGAGGAATTTCTTTTTAACTTCTGATTAAATGTGATTGTTCCTGTCTGTGTTTTCATAGCAATATTACAAAAATTTCAGAGTTACTCATGTTTGAACAGGCTTCACTATGAGCCCTGTCTATCAAGATGCATTCTTAACTTGAAGAAAACTTGTTCTAAATTATTTTTTGTTTTGATTATTTTTTTCATGCCCTTTTGGATCTTTCATACTGTAATTATTTTTGCAAGCTCTGTACTGAAATAATAAGTAATTAATAAATATGTGTACAATTAGGTATGCATGTTCAAGGGATTGCATGTTATTGATTAAATATGGTTTTAGTAAAAGTGATTTCGAGAACCCAAATGATTTATGCTTCATGAGTGAGAAGAGAGAGAACAGACACTACACATGTGCCTTTATGCCAAAGGCTTGTAGCCATGGATATCATAAAGCAAAAGATAAATTTCTACTCAGGTCAGGAGCTGCACACTGAACATTTCAAGGGGTTAGATTGTAAGGTCATATATCCACATGCAATTGATGCTGCTTAAGTGTGCACAACATTCCCAACATCATTAGAGAGCCATAGGAAATCAGTGTACGATCTTATAGCCTATTCAATGTAATAGATGATTACGTGGCGAAAGGGACATTGAGCATGCTCCTTCTGAATACATTGTTCACCTGCAATTATCATTATGCATAGAAAGATTATGCATAAAACTTATAGTTATTTCTTTGAAAGGCCTTCAAAACTTTTTGGCATTCATACATAAAGGAACTGTCACAATTTATTGCTCAAAATAATCAGTACTACTAATGTCCTGTATGCATGCATTCTAAAAGAATTTATTATTTCAGTTGATACAAAAGTTTTCATGTATTATTAACTACTAATAACTTTTTCTATTGCCCTACGTTATTAGTGCGGTACCATTTGCCTTTATTTCTTATCCAATGATCATCCACATGTGAACTTGAGCATGTGCCCTGTCCATAAATAGATCAATAGGATATTTGCATTCCTTCAGAGTGCAAATGCTTAGAGTCATCCCACCACCAAAACACACACACACACACACACACACACACACACACACACACACACACACACACACACCCTGCGCAAGATCCAATTGTACTTGGAAAGATTAGCCAAACTTGAGCTATGCCATTAAATTACATGGTGTGAAAATGGGTTCCTTTGAGCCTCAGATGGCTGAGTGAGGCCAAAGTGTCATGGGGATCCTATGCCACAGCAGTGCCCTGTAATCCATCCAGGGCCCAAAGCAATAATCCTCAGATTTCTACTGTACCTGCCAGCTGTATGCCTTACCATGTTTAAAACTTAAAAAAGCATAAAATTCCAGAGGAGCCCCTCTCATAGGCTTTAGCCATCCATTATAACATCAGAGCCCTCTGATGTAAACAAGCATGAAGGCCCTCTGGAGGGAAGTAAGCTTTTATAGCGTGCACAATTACGGCAACACCAGGAAATAGGGTTTAAAGAGATAGATCACTGCTGTTCCCTTGATGTCTAACATTATACACTGTATACTGTCAATTGACATATATATGGACCAATACACAATTATTTACACATAAAGAGAAAATAAACTTTATGTTTTGCAGTTACAAAAATCAAATAAAATCTGGCACGTTGTTACACTGTAGAAAATATTTGGGGCTAAAAAAAATATTTTAAAAATTAAATTATACTGAAAAAAGGAAAAGTAGCTCAGGATACTCTAATTTATTTTTTTATTTCATGATAGTACATTTCAATAATAATGGAACAGGTTAAAAACTCCATCATTCGCGTGTCGCTAAAACAGAAACCTTCGAAAACACAGCATTGACAATTTTATTGGGAATTTTTACCTTTATTTTTACAGCATTGCCTATTTTATTTGCACAGAATAGTACAAGTGACCACTTCTGTCTCCAGCCTCAGAGGACAGAAGGCCTGAGTATTAAAGACAAGCCTCCAGAAAGCCTTGTTTCTGTTTATCAATATCTAACATTTGAAGAAGTACATCAATAGTAATGCAATGAAAATGGTACAACTTGCCATAGGCACCAAAAAACATTAACACCAGTAGTTTGTTAGTTAAACGTATGACAATAAATTTGGGTAGGGTTACATGTTACCATGTTGTGTTAACAAGTATGCTTTGAATCAGTCTGTTATTGGTAAACACACACAATTTTTAGTGAATATATATATTCACAGGGTATGTTTTGCTGGTAGTGAACTAATTTCATAAGAAAATCAGTGATGTATTGCTTGCAGCAATCAAATCACTAATTAATTTAAAATCTGCTTTAATTTAATTTTACCGCTGTGCCATTTATCGAACTGTGCATGCAAGATTATAACCTCAAAAGATTTGCGGTCCTGTCACAATCATAATTGTTTTTGTCTTGTTTCCCCAAGGATGAATGACTATCTTTGTGTTGACACGCTACAGTGTCTCATTATCATTCAAAGGAACTGGATCTCAGATCAGATTTACATTTCTGAACATATAATGTGGCCAGTAAAACAATATAATAATAATGCATATAAAACATAAAACATAATAATACAAATATAAATCATAATAATGCTAAAGTGCTTGATTGTTGAAACATTCATGATGCCATTTTAAATACAAAGTGCAAAGATTTAGTCAAGATCTGGAACTAGTTTTGAGATGTTGATAAAAAAATGATGATGTGAGAAAAAAAACAGAAAAGAATTATCTTTGGTTAGAAATGTAAAATTAAAGTAGAAGAGTTGCAGTATGAAGACATGCAACATTAAATTATAGATATAAGCTAATAGATATTTAGCTTATTTCTTAATTTAAAACTCTGCTTCTCTGGGTCACAGTCATCACATACAGGAGGAAATAAGGCATGTAGTGACATCAAAGAGGTTTTATGTAGCTCCGATCAGAGAAAAGCCATTGCGGCTTTACTCGATGTAGTTTGATTGTGTTTGATTTATAGTTATTGCCACAAACTGCATACATCACCAGTATATTTTGACTATTATGCAGCATTTTTACACAGCAAGATAAGTCTTCATCAGTCCCAATCATCTCTCTGAAACCAAACCCTGAGAAATTTTCTCCCTGGCTTGGCAGAAACTAGAATCTCATCCAGAAAAGGCTCACTGAAGCAAACTCTTCATTCCCGGGATTAATTCTTGTCAAAATGTCTGTGATGGCTTTCTCCATATGTACTAGATCACTCTTCCTGTAATTTCAGTTCTCGATGTTCAGCCATTTTGTTAAGTCCTACAGCCTGCTCTGGGTAATGGATCAAGGGCCTCTCCATCATGGCCATGTGTTACTGCATTATTGTGGAATGTTGTATCATCACAGCTTTCTTTAATCTACTTTCCGACATCATTTTAAAATTTTTACATCAGTTCATTTATCATTTAATTTTAGATTTCAAACGAGTTTGGGCAATACGAGAATGGACAAACGGCAATGAGACTGATAACCACATAAAACAAGGCCTAAAAACTTGACCGGGGGGAAAGCCTAATGCTGTGGTAGGCCGCACTGCAAAAATACTGTTGCATGTTTTGTCCACAAATATCTTTTCTTCTAACATTGCCTTTTTTGGACAGAGGGCTGTCTTGGCAAATGGAATATTTCATTAGTATGTCCAATCAAGACTGATCAAAAAAGGTTTCTGAAGTTTGTGCATATGGCAACAGTTCAGTTCATTTCCTCTCTGATTTAAAGAGAATATTAATTCTGTTAAGAAACAGACCTCTCTTTCCTGTTCACAGAGGAATTCTTGAAAAATGCTGCTGTTGGCGTGTGGACCGCTTGCTTACTCCTGTTGCAGGCATACTAGCAGAACATGACCTTTACTTACTGTAATTATGGCTGTGAGGCAAAGAATAGCGGAAGAAGTATTTATAATAGCTGAGCTGGAATCAGTGGGAGTTAAAAATGTAATAACATTACTGACAAACTAAATTACAACACAAATCCTCTAACAAGAATGATAATCAGTACAAGTAAAGATGTAAATGATCAAAAAGAGCAGCTACAACAATTCAGAAAAGTTCAAATTTGTAACAAAAACATTTGTCTAAGTAACTAATAACCACTTTCATTTTAATTACCATTTTGCATCATAATTAATAAGGGAACACTTTTGTACGTGCCTATGATGGAATGATGTTTGTAAAATGGTAGACTTGGTGCTTCTGAGGTTGTGTGGATATTACATACTCGTCTACTGTATGAATATATTACCATCTGTTCAGTGGGACATTCCAGATGCATCTTCAGTTTTGGTTGCATTTTACTTTTAGTTAAAAACCACTCTGGACCCAGCTGCAAGTTGAACTATTTTTAATTCACCTTAAAGCTTAGTTTTTCCCATTTCTTGCCACTCAGAGTATTGCTTTAGTTAACCTCACCAGTTCACATCTTGCCATTTATGACATACATTTTCATGTATTCATGCCATGTTTAAATTTCAGTTTAGGATAGTTTTTCTTATAGTGTGTCAGTCTACTAAACCCAGTCCACTGAATCACATTATATAAAGCCATTTGGTTTGTGGCTAAAAGCCTTGTGCCTGATACAGGTTTGTTAACAGGCCTGTCTAAATGTGATGAACATGCATGGTTTAAGATGTTCTTTTTTGTGCAGACAATACTTTCCACCATGGCTGAACTGTGCTCAACTTCTGTCTACAGTGGATTAACAGGCCCTTTTTCATAGAAAATGTATTTTACTACTTCTGCTTGTCTTGGTCTGTTTCTTGTTTGGGCTTTAAATAAAGATTTGCATTGCTATGAAGTTTGAACATGGGTGACCTACATTCAACAGCGCTTATGAAATCAAAAGAGCAAATTTTTGCTTGCTGGGATTTACAATAGATGGACTAATTTTGAAATCTTTGTACTGTCCCTCTCTGGGTCAGTATATCAAGATGGTGCATGAAGCAGTCACAGCTGTCATGTCAGTCACCTGAGAGTATTAGTTTTTTCCATTAAACAAGTGGCAGTCTGCTTCTGCGCCTCTGACCTAACAAATTGATTTGGAATCCCTTCTGACCATCCTATTCTAGCTTACATTCCTCAACTCAATCCTTAGCCAAATGGACTGGACTAAAAAATAGATGCATTTTAATATGAGAAATTAGCTAAAAAGTTTTCAAAGGAAAAGTATATTTGCACAGTAAAAATGTTCGGTGAACGAGTGTTTATGAATTCCAAACAGCTACATTTACAAATTCCACCAATGATGTTACAACAAAAACAAACCTTTACTCTAAAATGTGCTACATTGATAGCCTGAACTAATTTGTGAAAAGAACTGCACTACAGTGGTTATGATGAAAACTTTGTTACACTCTCAGAACCATAAATTAAAATTTAAGTCATTTTGACACGTAGGCAACAAACAATAAAAAAACACCTGTTGCTCTTGTGGCAGCAGTCACTATATTAGAATAGGTCCTGTCTTTAGTTATGTATTTTTAGATTTTGATTTGTTTACAAAAGGACCTTAACATTCCTGTGTTTAAATCTATGTTATATATGTTTAAACATATGTTATATTATATTCTCTATATTATAATATATAACTATATTCTATAAAATATGACAAAAGTAAACAAGTGAAGAACCTGCTTTCAGGTAAATAATCAACTGATTATTTTTAAAATAAGATGCAGGTCTATATTTTTACCAATGGCAGAGATATAGTGACTGGGACATTTAGCTATATATTAAGAAGTTTTCTTTTTATTATTATTATTTTTTTTAAAGAAAGAGATTATTTACTAAATTAGTAACAGTAACAAGCTCTCCAGCCTGTAACAAGCAGTAACAAGCTCTCCAGCCTGTTGATCTGGAAGAAAGTCTGTCTGTTACTTAGACAGCAACACATATAGCATCAAGTTAATTTCAATATAACATTCTCTATCTCTCTATTGCACAAACATGCATGCACAAAAATTTTCCTCTCCCCTGAGGAAATGTCTCAAAGTCTTTCCTGACTAGTTAAATGATGATGTCTAAAGCCACACAGCTGTCATTCCTGATACACTGGAGAAAACAGCAAGACACGTTCAGACTCTCTACAAGACTCCCAGGAGAAAAGAAGAAATATGGTGAGAGTAGGACAAGTGTGTTTGTGTGTGTATAAGAAAGAGAGAGAGAGAGAGAGAGAGAGAGAGAGAGAGAGAGAGAGAGAGAGAGAGAGAGAGAGAGAGAGAAAGATAGATCTTGCTTCCAGTAAATGTCTAATTTACTTGTAAAGCAATTAGTGCACATGGCCACACATACAGGCATATTTGCACACTACTCCTTCCACTCGTACCACAGTGCCATTTGGTTTACTGGCTTGGTAAGTGGCACATCTCCAAGCACAACATGTTTCCTCAGGCTGGAGAGTGCAGTGGACTTAAGCAGGTCTGGATAAATTTGAGAAGGTTATAAAACATAAAAAGTGTGAATGAGTCTGGATCTCATATAGCAAAGATTTTTTTTTGAATTTATGTGACCTTATTCAACAGAGCCTTTTTATAAAGAAAATTTAGCTTAAACTCTAAAAATGCTGACTCTTTACTTTATGGATTTAAAATTGTGTGTTTAGAACCAGATACATATTAATACCTGGGGGCGTGTTCTCTCTAGACACATCACTATAATAGCCTTTTCCTTGGCTGAGTGTTCTTTGCTCTTTGCACTTCATTTCACAGCACCTTGTTTGTCAGAGCTGCCCAAACACTTTATCATATGGTTTTCTGAAAATACTCCATAAAACCAGATTGAAGCTTCAGTGCTATGAAAAGGAATCAGAAATACATATGATCTCCTTCTCACACAAAAACACACACCCACCCACATATGTCTGTTTCCTCCAGACTTGGCAAACAAGAGAAAGTTAGAATCATACACCCTTTGTTTCTGTTTCTTTTTTTCGGCACCTTATTAGCCTTTTAAGCATCATGCAATAGCACACTCAGTCACGATAGGAGCCCTTGGCTTACAGCCATGCACTTAAGCGAAGTCTATGTATAATGTGTCAAAGTGTGCTTACCTCTTAATAATGTAAACCTGAGCTGCGAGTGGCTCAGAGGCCATGCCAGATGGACATAGAAAGCAGCATGCGGTCTTTCCTTCTTTTCATTCCCCAAGCTCAGCTGCTCTTTTCGGTCAGGTCAATCCGTTTTCCATTCTTTCTGATGAAGATGATGGTTATAGTTTGTGCCTTGTGTTTCTTAAGCACAGTATTGGTTGGTTGGATTACCACTGAATTGTTTGGCTGTGTTGTACCTTCCTGTTGCCAAACAGCATAGATCGATAGATCAAGTTGTCGATAATATTAAGGGCCAGTGATTTTGTTGGCTAGCTTAAGTGTTAAAGATTTGTTTGCATCTTTGACAGGTTTCCTTTTGCCATACCAAATGTGATTCAGTCCAATTTGTCACTTGGTGGCACCTTTTTTTGTTTATATTTAGAGAACAGCATCAAGTCCAGCCAAAAACTTTTGTTCTGACCTTTTTACATTGTCTCTGTTTTTCCTCTATTTGGGTTTAGATTTTTACATGATCAGTAAATCAATAGAAATCTATGAATCACTGAGTATAATACAAAAATCAGCAAACACAAAATTATTCATACGAGGTTAATAAGGTCATCAAAATAACCTGCTTGTTTTTATTCTCACTCACAGGTTCATAATATTATTCTCTGTGTCTAAATGAATAACATGATCCCTAAAAACATAAACCTGTGCTTGTTTACCTCAATAACTGTTAAAAAGCTGTATAAAATGAGTCAAATTCTGCAACCCATTCAGTGCATGTTAATCACTTACCAGTGGGAGCTGTTGTTGATGGTTATGAAAAGAGACATAATGCAGACTTTATGACTGATAAATATTCAACATTAAAATGATTCTATACCAATTTTAGTATGCACTTACCACAGACAAACAAGCTTCTGTTCCTGTTTTTTCTTAAATACAATGTTTTACTTATATATACATACATATTTTAAGCTTGTGTCATACATACCATATAATTGTATAATTCACATGAAACAGGAACAATATATAACAGAATATATAGGCTAACTATAAAGGACATATTTTAAATAAAGTAGATTAGAGTTACCCAAATAAATGATTAAATAACGCTGAGTAAGTATTATAAACACTTGTGAAAACAGTATATAAAAAGACTTTAGTCTCTTTTCTTTGAGCTCTTTGTTTTATCAATTTAATGTGCTAAAAATGGACATCTAGTGCTGTGTAACATTAATTCACCCATACCTAAATTATATGTTCATATTTACTACAACCCAATAGCTACATATTCTTTCAATACAGTAAAAAAGAAAATATTTTAAGTGATTTGGAAAGTGCCAGAAAAAGTGGGCTTATTATTGAACATTGTAAACAAGTCTCGTTTTTTTTTTTTAAGTAATCAGATTTTTTACTTTTATGTTATGCATTATAGTGTGTAAATCCACTGGAAAAAAATATTTTAAATTCAGTTTCATTTTACTTTATAGTCTGAAGAAGTTATGAATTCTAAAATTGCTTCATGATTCGTCATAGGTACTATATTGCTATAAATGTACAACAACCCAAACACACAGATACTAACCAGACATTTTGTGCAATAACACACACTCGCACACCCATGCTGTGTTTCAACATCTCTTATTACAGGTTTAATGAGGAATTTGAGATAGTGTAGAGGCCTTAGGGCTATGGCTGTCTCTACACATGATCAAGTGCAACTAATACACTGCACAACTGTGCATGAGGAGCATTGCAGCTTCATACATAGCACTGCCAAAGCAGGTGCTCTTTTTCTTTGTGGCTCACCAGATGTCCCAAACTTCTGCAATGGCAAGAGTTCTGTCACAATATTCCTGCAGGCCAACAAAGTGTGAACCTTAGCCAAGGTGGTCCAATGTGGGCTTTTCACAGATATGCTTGTGTAGACATGTGTGTGTGTGTGTGTGTGTGTGTGTGTGTGTGTGTGTGTGTGTGTGTGTGTGTGTGTGTGTGTGTGTGTGTGTGTGTGTGTGTCTAAGGGTGGGTGGCAAAGTACTGGGTGGCAAAATAATACTAGATACATGAATTTACACATGTTCTCCTAAGTGTACAAGTTATAAAAATAGAAAGAGTATGCATTACAGTGGACAATATGTGTACAACTCTAAGCCTAGATATTAAACCTTGAACTATTGACACAACCTGTCATTCTTTCTTTCTATATAATCTGTCATTCTATATAATAGCGGATATATATATATATATATATATATATATATATATATATATATATATATATATATATATATATATATATATATATATATATATATATATAGTCAGTGCTGGCAACCTTAAAGAATCATTTTTATTTGTAAAATGTTCCTCATTTCCCCAAAGCATGATCATTAAACATAGCTCCTGGTGCAACGGGATAGAATATGACACATTTGAAAAATTTCATTACAGGCCATGGCTTTCTTCCAGACTAAGAGCCTTGATTTTTTGTGTTTGATTGTTTTCTCTGTTGGTGTTTGAGTAATCTTAATCAGTTGGCAGTTGTGCCAGACAATGTACACAGCCTGCCAGCTCACTATATTCATTAATACCATTGTGTAAATCCCAATTGCTTCTGCTGTATAAATAGAAGCAAGTATTCCCGGTCTGGTGGAAATAAGGTTGTGGAAAACTGCCAATCTCTGGACAGTGCCAGTGCCAAAAGGCACAGCTGACCCTACCTACACACACACACACACACACACACACATTGTGATACATGGGCAACATTCTTTAGGCATGCTTTTGTTCTCTGAAACTTCACAAGATGTGTGTGTTTCTTGATTTGCCTTGCTTCATAGCTCGAGAGAACTTTCTTTGATGTGTAATGCATCTGTGAGTTAAACAAGGAGGTGTGACAATCTGCACTGAGAATGAAACAAAGTTGCATTGTTGTCTGACAACTGTATGACATCACTGTAAACCGATGAATTATTGCCTTGTTGTGAGCATTATTTCATACACACAAAATCATTTGTCATGAAAAGTTCTTTCAAAGTCTGATTTCTTTTGTTCCCATTTGGGCGCTTAAAACCTAAACTAAGAACATGTTTATTTTTAAGTGCAATCATTTCATTTAGAGGGGCTCTTAACATGTGCAGCAATGTTATTGATAATTTAAATTTATTATATATGACTAGAAGAAAATTGTTTTAATTGAAAATGAACATAATTTATTATTGCTGCAAGATTTTTTTTTACATTAAGCTGACTCAAAATAATGACATATTCAGTTGGTTTTGCACTGTCCAAATCTAGTGCAATAGTTACATTTATTTAGTTTACTTTTTGTACAGAATGTGTTAGTAACATGTCATATATTTCTAAATTAACAAAAAATTGCCCATGACTGTCTATACTTTTGCACAACTGTGTATATGTAACATTTTAAAAAGAGCGACGTACCCTGAAATCTTGCCAATTCCTATTGTCTAAGTTCTAAGCATTGTGACTTTATTATTGAGTATCCTCGTGCTGACCCCTGCCAGTTTCCCTTCTAATATTGCCTTTTTTAACACTGAAGTCAAGCTGCTTTGATAATTATTGGCATTAGGCCATATTTAATTCTATACCAGAAGGCCCATACACAAAAACCTTATGTATGTTTTGTAAACAATAAATGGCAGCAGTCACCAGGTAAAAGGATATTATTATTATAGTAGTAGTAGTAGTAGTAATGGTAGTAGTAGTTAGAAGTAATAGTAATAGTTAGTAATAGCTCTGAGACCCTTGAATGGAGGTGGTTTCAGTCCAGCTCCAATCGAACACTGGTGTGGTTTGTTTATGCTGAAAACATGATCTAAACCTCAAACTGACACAACTATAGATCCACAAATCCAAGGTAAACAGATGATGTGAAAAGACATTTAACATATCATGTTTAGCAACCACACCTTTGTTTCATCATGTTGATGGTTAGCAGACAGCACGTCTTCTAATTCTGGAGAAGCACAATATTTTCAAGACGTGCTCTCAAAGTGATTTCACAGCATCCTGTTGGTGTAGTTTCACCTGGTTTGTTGCCCAGATTATTACACACATTATGAAATGCTTGTCACTGTTTCTTTGTTAAATTACATTGAAATATTCACTAGCCATTGTACTTATTTACTTTCTTACTTCTGATTCAGTTCTGTTCAGTGTGTCTAAGAAGTGATTTGTTCATTTATTTATTTAATTTATTCATTAAATTGTCCTGTGTGCTAGGACAATAAATAAAAGAAGTCCATTTTGAGCTTGATCAAATGATCTATAAGTGTGAAAACCAAAGTAAATATGCCAAAATATCCAAAACTAGTGACACATGGCTGCATGTGGCTGTGAACATTCTGGTAGATTATATTTTCATAGCAATATATATATATATATATATATATATATATATATATATATATATATATATATATATATATATATATATATATAATATGTAATATATAATAAGGAGCTGCCTATTTAATGGGGTGTCCTAATTTTTTCATATATAATTTTTTATTACATTTGGATTATGTTTGAGTTATGGATGACTTGTTGACAAGTTAAAGAGCTTTTTAAAACAGACAACAAATGGCTTGTAGCACTTGTGTTCCTGCGTAATAATCACCTAGGGTCACTCGAGTTTCTCACCTTGTCTTACAGAAACACTAACTTTCAAAGCAAAAGCTGCCATATATCCTAGTAAGAACATGTTTTATGGTTGTGAGGTGTCAGCAAATAAACCCCAGTTTTCACTTCCCCCAGTCCTTATTGCTCCTCTTTGAAAATAATCCTAGCATGCCAGAGTCTGAGCCTGTGAAAATGGCCTGCAAAGGGAGCATTCCAAACTGTCAGATGAGCTGTCACAATGAGAGATTCCATCAAGCCTTCCACCCTCAGTTAGGATGTAAACTCTGGCACCTCAGTTGGAATTACTCCTGGACATATTTTGTTGGACATTAGTTTGGACATATTTGTCCAAACTAATGATTCAAGCAATCTTATATTTTTATTTTTATTTAAATGGACAGTAGCTGGAACATAATAACTAATCATTATTAATATATCATTATATTAATGCAACAAGCAGGATGGATATTAAAATATTTTTGAATCTTGAATATGATGCACAATTAACATCCCATACAGCCTGTAATGTCGAGCTCTAGATACAGCTTTGTTTAATTCCTTATAATTTTTCCATTTGCTCTTCAAGGCTAAGTTTTATATCAGTGTCAAATTTACACATTAGGTGTGGTGTAACTATCCTGGCTCAGATCTGGCCAACAATCCCCCATTTTTATCTGGGCCACTTGCCACATGAGTAGATGGCACTTGGGCAGATCGCCCTTGGTTGCAGTATGTGTGTCACATACACACAAAATTATGGCCAATCATCAGGCAAAAGTAGCTCACATGTAGGTAGCATTGGCAATTATTTTCCAGATGGATTAATAAGTGTATTGGAACATGTGAACTGTATGAGTGTTTAACTCACATATAGGTAGCTGTGTCATATGTCATAAACATGGACCAGCTTTGTTTTTGGACATGTGATTCATATAAATGTTTGCATATGTTTGCATACATCTTTGGCTCAGATGTAATTTGCCATTGCTGACGCTATTAAACACAATTGTGTTGTTGTCAGATATCATTTTATTTTCTTCAATTAAGTTAAAATAAATTGCACACTTTAAATGAATTAAAACATCTTGTTTTAAATCTAAAGATATGCAAGGGAATCCAAAGTTTATACAATAAAACATGTCACTTCATGTTATAATATTTTATGAGGGACTGTATGTTTTTTGAAAATCACAACCAATGTTTAAGTAAATATAACTGCTTTTTCCAGTTAGCAATAGCCATTCTATAGTCCACAACTCCCTGTGCTAGATTTCACATTCATAGCATAACATTCAGCAAACCTATTTTTACTGTCCTGAGATGCTCTCTGGACCACTGCCAGAAATGCTAAAGTAATGAGTAGCATTCACACTACATGTATCTCAGCATGCCCTAGGAACACATGAGGGATAACTGATGCAGTTAAATCAGACATGTAATTAAATGAATCTTAGTTGGAACTGGGTTGCTTCATAAATTTTTTTTTGGAACATTTAATGTTCTTCTTAAGGGAGAACAGCTTTACCTGGAAGGAGTTTTTAATAAGCCATATAAGCTCAAACCTTTATTTTTTTAATCAAAGCTAATTATGTGCTTGAATAATTTATTCTAGGTTTAACAAAATATTGTAGAGATACATAACAAAGCATAAGTATGTTATACAAACAGGATTTAAACATGCCCAGAAAAGTGTACTGTATTTGTATTTTTTTTTTCTTCCTTTTTTGGAAAGCAGCATGAGGATGTAAGAAGATGTTATGCGTTGTGTGTGCCTGTGTGGTTTGGAGAGGCAGACACAGTAAAAGGACACACTCAGCTGCTAGATTAACTCATCAACACTGCATTGCCGAATGTCAACAGAAATGTTTCACGCCAAGGAATGAATACCATTTGGAGGTCACGTGTACTGTCTGCCTTTCAAGAGCAAAGGTGTCAACCTGGAAGCACTACCAACAATTGCTACTGAATATTGTTTGAAAATAAGTGTGAAAAATCAATTCGGTTTTTCCAATAACAGTTAGATGAACTATCGCTTTGTTCATGTTCTTGGTCCCCAAAACAGGAATCTATAGAATACATGATATATATGTCACTTCGGCCTGCAATTCAATTTTGTTTGTCAATCAAAATTACTTAAAACTTTTGTTATATAAAAGTTTTGTTAACTGATTGGAAGTTGTAGTACTGAATAAATACCAAGAGCATTATACAATGTAATATGTCCGCTTAAATTTTGTAAAGCATTCTGATCAAATATCATGCCAGTAATGTAACTGTAACATGAATTAAGTTGACTTATTAAAGAATTTAATGGTTTGGGCATTGTGAAGTTTAAATCATTTGTATTAATTTGCGTGTGAGATGAGTGCAATTGAGGGGGACTAAAATGTTTTAGGAATATTCTTAAAATTTAAATACTTAGAATCAATCTTGTCCACCAGCGAATGCAGTAGTGTTTAGTAGGTATTTGTAAGTGCAAATCATAATTCAACTATCATTTTCTGGAGCAATATCTGACAGCAGTAATTGATATATAAATTTACTATTGTCATTGTCATTATGTGTCACTCAAATCTAAATCCAATTTCACATTAAAACTACTGTTTTATAATACAGTATATATTAATTGTGTTAATATAGTTTTAATACAGATAAGAAATGGCGTATTAACACTTGCACTCAAACCACGGCTTACTAGCTGGAACATAATTTATTGGTTATTTTGGATGTAATGAGGATAGCGCATGTGGTTTATCACAATCTCATAAGTCTTTCAGTGCCCAATAGACAAGCCCATTATTCACATTTTGGAGATAGCAGTAGCCTCGATCACATCATGTACAGCTTAGTACCCAAGGAAAGTAGGCCACATGGTAATTAGAGCCTGTGGAATGCAACTGAGCAGGTGTAACTTCCAGCTGTGGATATATCTACTGATCTGAGGAGCTTCTCTGTAATAATAATCACCTCTGACATGACAAGTGATTTGTTTGGTATTGCCCACTTTTTACAGATCCAAAAACACCAGTGCACCAAGTTTCATGAACAGGTCTCACAGCAAAATGCCAGAATGATGTCTCTTACGACTGCCCTGGATGGCCTTGGGTCTGACCCTATTCTGACAGTGTTCTTAGTGTAGGGTTCCTGGTTCACTTCTATACTGGCAGCAGGAGGGCAAAGGGGTGAATAAGCATGCCGGCCCTGTCAGCTCCTGCCGTGCAGGTCCCCGGGGCTGGCGCCAGTAGTACCTCGGGCAAAAATAGACCTGACACAACTAGCCTTGCAGTTGCTGGATAGGGTGGAACGGCAGGAGAAGAAGTAGGATAGGGTTGCAGCGGCTGTCAACATAGCATGGTCATTACTTCTGGGCTAATTATCAGAGGCCACAAGTAAACACACAAGGTCTCAAAGCACAGACCACAATAGTAGCTCAGTGTCATTTGCAAATTGGTCCCGGATTACAACAACTGGGACCTAAGAGTGGCTTAAAAAAAAAAACCACACAAGTGTTCTGTAGGTCATCTGATTAGCAGTTTTCTAGTTTAAAATAAAAGATGTATATATAATGGCACAAAATGTTTAAGAAAAATGTAAAAGACATAGCATTACAAGAAACTTTTTTTATTATTCACAAGATAAATCATGTTCATAAGAAATGTTTTTCTACAAATCTTACTGTTAATTAAGTATCTCTTTTCAACTCCACTACTTGAAAGCCAGCTCTTGAAACCAAAACCATCTCACACATCCTCTACCCCTCCACCTCCACTCTCGCCATTTCAGTGCTTCATGGTGTGTTTGATTTGCCTTTAGTCTCATCTTTCTTTCACAAGCTTGTCATACCTATTCAGCCACTATGCCTGACTGCTGACAGAGCCAACTCCTCATGCTATATTCATTACTCATCAGTCTTTAGATATGTGGGGTGTCACGCGTATGCTACTTTAAAAAAATCATAATGCAAATTTGGATCTCAACCAATTCTCCTTTGCTGTCAATTATGTCTTTCTGTCAGAGTACAGTCTGTCAGGTCCAACTGAACAATGCTGCTGTAATTGCCCTACAGTCCACTCATGATTTAGTATCTATTTAAAATGACCATGGTGATCCTATATTCATATATGCACTTGGAATGTAATTATGGAAACCTCTGATGTACTTAAATACCTTGTTTGCATGCCAACCCTTTACTTAGAAGGTGATGTCAATACCAAACTCAGGTATCTCACTAAATTGACAGTATTAATTTAATGGAATGACTTAGAACAAGCAAAGTTAGCAAAGAAGACGGGGATTCCTTTGCTTAAGGCCAATGTAATTTGATAGGTAATTAGCCTTGTGAGAGTATCTGTGTACATCCCTATCAATCCATATTTAGTGGGGCAAAAGCTTCTATTAGGTAATTGGTTTAGCTACTTTGTTTTGGTTTAGAACATGAGAAGTAAATGGGGGCAGAGATGTGTTTATTTAGTATTAATACTGAGTGGAGGAGATTGGTTTATGGTATAATTATACCACACACTAATCCAGCACAACTGTGTGCTATGCAAAACGCCTGCCAAAAGGTCCAATTTGCTTTTTGGGCATTCATTAATATGATACCACTGATACTAGATTACCTCTGACTTTATTTCATATATGTGTGCTCATTATATCTATTTATCAAGTGTGAAATGGGGAGTGAGAGCAGATACTATGTCAAATAACCCCCAAGTTTAGTATTCTAATTAGAGATCATCAACTATGTTTGTATTACAGCAAATAGACATTTATCAGTGTGGTACAGTAGGGTAAAATACATTATTATTATTATTATTATTATTATTATTATTATTAATAATAATAATAATAATAATAATAATAATAATAATAATAATAATTAATAATAATTACTAATTTTGTATGTAACTTTTCATATACAAGCCATCAAAAACTAAAAAAAAATTATATTAGATTTTATTTTTTTTCACATTTTAAGACTGTGTTTATTACTGTACATTTATATACAGTTTATGCATCTATATGATCTTTATATGTAATTTAGTGACAGCTCTTTACTGGTCTTGGCTACCTAAAGTCTATAAAATAAATGATAAAAGGTATGTCTGTGTCTCATTTTAAATGTATGTAGCTAATACACTGTGTTTATGCAGCAAAGCCTTGAACAAAGTTTCTTGCACAATTTAAGGCTTGTAGAGCCTTGATGAGTTTGCAGATGAACATAAAACTTGATTGTATACAACAAATAAAAAAAACATTTTAAAAGTATCTTTGTAAAATGTAAATATGATGATTCAAAGAAAAATCTGAACCTATTTGACACCCATGAAAATTCTTTTGTAAAATATCTAGTGATGTTTTCCTTTCAGTATTTTACTTTATAAATTCCCTTGTGACTGGAAATGTGAAACATCAAGTAATAACTAATACATTTATGGTCAGCTGTGACTTTGTATAATATGATGTGACAACCAGTCTTATATGTGTGTACATCCCAGAAAAACAAACAGATAAGTAGTAGTCATCACCTGTCCAGCAATGTTAGTGGAATTATTATTGTATAATGTTAAGGTATTATTAATATTGGCTAAAGAGAGAAAGAGTGAGGGTGCATATAAAGATTCATCTCTTGTTCCACTGTGCTTTGAGGGCATGTCTCCATTAACATAACTCCTGTGGCACAGCTTTGACCTTTGACCAGCCTCACAAACCTGGCCGCCTAACTCAAAGTGGAGACTGTTGCTCTTCACAGACTTTCAGCCTTTAACCTTAGCTTGAACTACAGTTCAGTATTAAATAGTTTCAGCAGTATAATATTTTGTCATGTTGAAAAAGCTGTCCTGGTTTTATTACATCACTGGCATACATCGTAGAAATACTAGCCTTATATATTGCACCATCACTAAGGAATGCCCTCGACAATCTATCAAAGAAACAAAAGTTAATTATATAAGTTTACTACTACAGTTATTCAGAATAATTATCTACATCAGAGGAACTGCATGCAGTCCATATGTGTGTGCACATTATAACCATAGTAACTTGATAATTAAATTAGTGGGAGTTATTATAAGAGGAAAATTTTGCAAATGTGCCATGATAGTATTCAGGACACAGATTTGAGCTGAAGGCATAGCTACCCTAATCCTAAATAATGTGTGGAAACGACTGAGAATTTGTTGTGCTGCTGGGTTGCGATTTGATAGACACTATCCGCTTACACAGACGAGCCTCTCTGTCGCTGAAGACATTCACAACTGGTGCCAAGGCCCAATAAATCACCCAGTATCAAAGAGGCTATGTAACGCTTTCTGGATGTCAACATATGTGGAATCAGAAGCTGTCTGTCAACAGGCTGAACCACTCAGGGACATGGGGGTGGAGCTCAAAGGACTGTTCCCACTCTAATGTGGAACATATGTGGGCAGTGTGGACAGCTCAGATGGACTGGGCACTACCTGGCCTTCTTATCTGAACACTTTTTTTTATTAGAAGTTTTATTTAAAAAAAAAAAAAAAAAACAATTTAAATGAATCAAATTGTAGTTTGAAACAAGATTATGTTTACCAGAAATCAAGATTTAATATTGTGGCAGTAACAGCAGGAAAAGTAATTTTACAACTTCAGTATACTGTGTATTTATATTTACAGACACATTCAAACTAACAAAACCAATTATAACAGTAATTTGATAACCATCTCTAAACTTTAGATTTAAATGCATAATGTGTATACCAATACTTCTATCAATCAAGTACAATAATCATTTAGTCATGCATGGGAATGCCTAACTGCTTTGACATTTAGGAAGATCCTGTCATCTGTTGTTTTAAGTTCCCTGAGCAACCGAATCTGGCACTTGGGTCCATATATCTCTGTTTTTTTTTTCTTTCTCACTTTTCAATGCCCTGCTGCTTTGTGTTTAAAGTTGGTGCTCCATCAAATTTTGAGCGTTTTTATTTCCTCCCCACCAAGGTAGCAATCAAACTGTGCACCCATTAGAGAACAACTTGGTCTTCCAAAACACTTGCGTCAACCGGATAGGGTTCCGTCTGTCTCGCACAGGGCAGGACTTTGCTGATGAGAGCTTTGGATGATTAATGCCCAGCTTGCAATTTGTCTTTGTAATATCCAGTATTTTTCCCATCTGCATTTCATGCTCAGAGCAGCTTATGTTTGGTTAAGAATGCACTACAGAGACATTCCTAATTACAACACTGAAATGATCAGTGTAGTATTCTGTCAACCAGAAAATAAAGCAATACTTACCATGCCATTCACTTTGTAATCTCTCTCTCTCTCTCTCTCTCTCTCTCTCTCTCTCTCTCTCTCTCTCTCTCTCTCTCTCTCTCTCTCTCTCTCTCTCTCTCTTCTTTTTTTTTTCTCTGTCTTCCTATATATATATATATATATATATATATATATATATATATATATATATATATATATATATATATATATATATATATATATATAGGTGCAACATAGGTGCAATTTAAATACTTACACGACATTTGAATTTAATACTTTGCTATGGCAAGTTAACTGTGCTGTAAGACCTTCAGTGTTTTTTTTTCAGTGTGGTAAACCCACAGCTGACCTTGATTCTGTGATATATTGTCCAGGATCTTGGAACAGTGTAAACTCTGTGTGAATAACAGCTCTAGCCATAGTTGCAGAGGTAAGCTATACTGGAAAATTCTCCCCAGCATTTACACCCACCTTCAATAACTTCACTATTCTCCACAGGCCATAATATATTAAGCTTACTTTCTTCCATGTAGTTGCAACTGATTTGAAAGAGAAATTACAAAATTTTCCAAAAGGGCAATATGAAGTGCAAAATAGAACAAAAACATGTTTTAACAACTACAATAAAAATAATAATCCATCCATTATCTTCCGCTTTATCCTATATTAGGTTCGCGGGGGGGTTCCCCATGCCCATCCAGGGGAGAATGTTTCAGGCGCTGGGCAGATACACCCAGGACAGGGTGCCAATCTATCACTGTGCACACACTCACTCACACAGACACACTCTATATGGGGCAATTTGGAGAACTCAATTGACCTGATCCATGTTTTTGGACTGTGGGAGGAAACCGGAGGAAACCCGAGCAGACACGGGGAGAACATGGAAACTCCACCTAGATGGGGATTTGAACCGGGAATCCCTGGTTCTGAGAGGCGAACGTGCTAACTACTAAGCCACCGTGCCGCCCCAATAATAATAATAATAATAATAATAATAATAATTATTATTATTATTATTATTATTATTATTATTATTATTATTAAGTAGTAGATAATGTTCATATATGTTCATTCATTCATTCATTATCTCCCGCTTTATCCTCTATTAGGGTCGCGGTGCCCATCCAGGGGAGAACATCTCGGGCGCTGGGCAGATACACCCAGGACAGGGCGCCAATCCATCGCTGGGTACACACTCACGCACTCAAACGCACTCTATATGGGGCAATTTAGAGAACTCAATTAACTTGATCCATGTTTTTGGACTGTGGGAGAGAACATGGAAACTCCACCCAGATGGGGATTCGAACCGGGAATCCCTAGCGCTGAGAGGCGAACGTGCTAACCACTAAGCCACCGTGCCGCCCTCATATATGTTCATTTTTATTTATATACTGTATCTTAAGACTGTATCTAAAATTCCACAAATAAATGAAAATAAATGAAAAGGAATGTGCAGAGCTGTGGGGCTCTAAAAACTCGAAGCAGGGATTAGATGCTCATGTTCTAGTTGACTGTGTGATAATTAATACTGCATACAATGCGACCCAAAAAATGTTCTTACCCAAATATTTTCATAAACATTCATCTGACACGCACAATATGTTTTATAGGAAATTCTAAATTAATATGATTTTGATTGGATTACAAGTAATGCTATTTTAACAACATAGTTGAGTTTATGAGAGAGCTTCACCTGAATGTTAGGTGGACTGTTGTCCTCCACCCCGGTCAAGGAGAGTGGGATGTGCTGCTATTGATTCCTGTCTCACTTCTTCTCTATTATCAAGTGTAACATCATTATCTTGTGACCTTCGGCCACCACTGATGGACACAGGCGACAGTCGTGCTTACACAAGCGCAATGATTTAGACTAGGTCATCATTATCAAATTATAGTTCCCTCTCCATCAACCCAAGAATTTTTCAAATTTTGTAGTCTGCCACTGCCTTCATCTACACTTATGCCGATTTATTCACCAAACACAATTTCAAATATAGTGCCTCTAGGTTAAGTTGAATAATTTTGAAAAATGATTTCCCATGTTCCAACCTGTCATTTAACATTTTACACAAATACTGAACTTGCTCTTTTTATTCAGTGCTTACTGCAGGGGCAGTGCAGAAAGACAGTAGTTAATACAATACTAAAGCAAACACAGTGATTCATTGCAGCTGTACTGAATTACCAAATTGATTAACTCTTCTTTTGTCCACAGCTTAGTGACAATAAAATCCTATTCCTTAGAGAACACATTACAAGATGACATGTTAACCTCTTTCTCTCTCTCAATCATTCCTCATCCCCGCCCCCACATATTCGCCTTTGTGAGGGGTGAAGTTCTCTAGGCTGTAATTCCCAAAAGACCAGTGTGTTTCAGATCTGGATTATTGGTGCTCTGCTTCACCTCATGTAAATGACTGGAGCTGTAATTGAAAAAGGAACTCTCAGCCATGTTTACCAAGTTAATCCATTTAAGGTCATTATGGGACTCACCAATTGGCTTGACCCAGCTGCTGCGGGACAGGCAACAGCCCTAGACTCTCAACCGCCCACCGAAAAAATCTATTCACAAATGAACCAAGAGGTTAATGAATGATTATTTCTTACTTTGCAGTCTGGTAAGATACAAGCACAGGTTGAAAATACATCAGTAAGAAAGGTTCAGACATAAAAGTGAACACTTTCATTAGATCAATTTAAAACTTTTTTTTTCTTTGTTTTATACTGTAAAAGTAGGGTTTCTATTTCCATCAGTATATTAACATATCAGAAATATACTGTATTTTTAATTTGAGAGAAATGTATATATGCATTTATATATCAAATATATCAACCTTATCTTAGATAAATGAAATCTGCTTTATCGCTGAATCTGCTTTATTTAACAAAATAATTATAGATTTAGGTGTGTTTTGTCAAGTGTGTTTGCTTTTGTTATAGGATAGCATTTGCACTGTAATGAGTGTGAGTTTCTGAGAGGACGGGTGTCCTTGATTCACATTAAGAGACTAGGAAGTCCAAGTCAAGTAGTCTTTTCAGAATCTACATCTGAAATAACACATTAACATTGTCTTACTATCCCGCTGTGGCAGGCCGAATGACGAATCTCTTCCGAAGTTATTGTGCCACCCATGTATTGCCACAATAGCAAAAAAAAGTGATATTTTCTGCATATAAAAAGGATCATATCCCAGACTATTGTTTTGCTGAGCCCTGTTTGATGTTGGAGTGACTTCCTGTACAATTCCTGTATGAGCCATTTGTTTGTGTCGACTTTTACTCTAAATCACTTATCACATCAAAGAGAACTAGTCTGGCCCTGCATGGACAATAAGCGCTGCTCCTGCGTGATGAATGACACGGATGTAGACTGTTCCAATGCCTTCCTCTTTTGTGATGGATACTAGTGAATGCAGATTTATGTCCTTTAAAAAGCAAATTGTAAACACAGACTAGGTAATTGTTTCTATTAACAGAATACTACAGCATGTTTGCATTACTGTAAAATTATTAAACATTACAGGAATACCAAAGGTACTACACTGGTAATACTAATTGTTCAATATAAAACTATGTTAAATCAAGAAAATGTTGCATTATGGGTGAAAACTGTAAACAGTTTTCTTCTGAGGTCTTCAGAGGTATTCCATTAAATGCTTATACAGAGAGATCTATTTTCATTACATAAAACAAGGGACACTTCACACCTAGTTGTCACTCTAATGATGAAAAACACCTGACTTTTATATTCACCCTTAAACTATTGTTTTTAGAGGTTCACATGGATCATTATCATGAATAAATATAGTTCAATATTTTGATCTTATTTGTTTAAGATGGTTCATTTTATCCAGTTTTATGACTTGTGAAATCATGCAGAAATTATAGAAACGAGGGAGTCAGAAACATTCAAGCAGTCGGTGGATATGTCTAAATAAATGTTTATTTCATATGCGCAGTTCATATGCACACATTGATTTATTGAGCTGTTTCTTACCTAATGGTTACTCCTTTTTTTTTGGTTATCCTATTACCTATAGCTGGTCTCACCGACACTCTGTCATTTCTTACAAAAGACAACAAATGGATCACTATATATTTCCAATCACATGTCAAGGCTGAGGCATGCAAAGCCCTGTTTGTCTATAAAAATAGTAACAATCTGTTTGTTTATTTATTTATTTATATAATATATTATTATATTATTATTTATTGTCTAAGCAATGCCGAGAACGTAATCATTTTGACAAGTGTGCCCATGCATTGTGTAAATGTTTGGAGGTGATGATAGGATTTTAGGAAAACGATAATTCAGTTAATTTGAATTGACTGTATTGATTGATAGAATAGCTTTGCATATGCTTAAACATTGACTTCTTGCCATCTGAAACATTTTAAAGTGATTGACGAAGCATGCAGTTCACTCCCACGCTCTCTTGAGAAAAATGACCAATTGATGCCATCAAAGTGCCGACTGCATTTCTCCTATACAGAAACATGTGCTGTGCTTTAGCTCAGACTGTCTAAATGTACACTGTCACTAACTGATAAGCTTATCATCACATTCATGTGATTTTTTTATAGATTCAATAAATAGAAACATAGTTTTCAGCTGTTGTAAGGTTATAAGTTTTTTTAAAACTTCTCTTTACTTGACAAACTTGTCACAGCAAAAATAAGACATACCTTTTTTATGCCTCTCTGTATCTCTCTCTCATACTATTTTACCTTATTTTTTAATCAGATTGTTTTTCTAAAACTTTTATTTCAGTTTATAAACATGGATCCCATTTTTTATACCTCGCTTGGGTCATGCAATAATTTCTAGTCATCCAATAAACAAATTTACTTTTATACAACTAAAAAAATCACATGCATCTGTTATTATTATATTATTGCAATTAATTAATTTGAATTGGTTTAATTGGCTAATTATAATAGGAGAAACATTTTATTTGGTAGCCGTTGGTTGCAAGGTCCTGCTTATGAATCTCAGTATCTCAATATTCTCAATATTCACTTAATATCAATTGTGTCCTGTCATGCTGAGCTAAGTTTAAAAAATATTTTACATTCTCATTTTGAACCAACAGGATGATTCACTCAATAGGAAAGAGCTGAATGCTCCTGCACACACCTTCTCTCAACACCACACAGGACGTTTAAACTGCTTATAATGAATCTGACGTCAATCAGGGATTTTCTTTAAACCTGACTGCAACAAGCCCTCCCCGGAGTGCCAGGGGCCGATGCCAGTGGGACAGGAAACTAGCAAAGGTGGAGCACCTCAGTGTTCCACGTGACAATAACCCACGAATAAAGTGTTCAAGGACAGTGAGGTGACTGCCTCCCACGCCCTCATATCCTGTCTGCAAATAACACTTCCTCTTCCTTGTTTTTAGTGTTTACAGTGGGAAAATAGTAAAAATGGATGTTGTCATCATTAGTTAAGCTGTCACTTTTTAGAATACTGATTCTTTCAGCACATATTTTGTTGGCAGAACATGAAATAATTTTCATGACTTGCAACTGAAAAAAATGTTTTTCCTAAGTACCTCTTTCTAATACCAAATAATATAAATGTGTCAGATGATTTATCCAACATCACATTCTAGAATAGTCAATATTGAAAATACATTCACCCATTACTTTATTTGGGTGACTTAAATCAGTGATTTAAATCGGAATGATTTAAATCTGATGTGGGCAACTACAGGGAGCCAATGAACAAAAGGTGCCATGACATAAACTGAGAAATAAGATAAATGAAATAAAACAGAGTAAGATAAAAATATTATAAAGTATAAGGACATAATTCCAGCTGTATTCCAAACTGTACAATTATGCAAAAGTCTGGAATCTTAATCCAATATTCATAATTTGTTGTATTTATAAAGTTGTATACATTATATATAGTTATAAGACTTTATGAGTGTGATACTAATCTTCGATGTACATTAACAGAGGCCTATGACAAATGTTATAATGTGATGGAAACAATTTATAAAGCTTTATGAATGTACTTTTAATGCATTGAGAATACCAGATTCTTAGAAACAGTTTCCTTATTTGTGTTTTATCTTTAATTGTATTTGTTCATAGTAATTAGTAGGTAGCGAAATTATAGAGGTCGTCTGAACAGTAAGATAATACTTAACAATTATTTCTTATATTCATATTACTAATGTTTTTGTAGACAGCCATCTGCTTTGAGTAACCAGTGACCCTGAAACACATTATTTCCAATCACACACACTCACACTACATATGTTCAAGAGCGTTTCATATTTCATTATATAGCCATTGAAATGTACATCATTTCTTTAAATACTTTGCCTTGCTTTAACCTGACTGAAACTTGTTTCCATCTTTGTTTAAATCAGAATTATTCTAGTACAGGGTTGGATGCAAAAAAATAAAATAAAAAATAATAAATATATATATATATATATTATAAAAAAATTATCTAATAAAGCAATAAACCATTAATTAAAGCGCTTATTTTAACTGTGATTCTAAGCATTTGATACTGTAGAAAGGACTTCTACAGACATAGGCAAGTTTGGCAAGGCAAGTTTATTTATAGAGCATGTTTCAAACAGAAGCAAACATAAACCTATACATCAAATACCAGATTGCGTTGGTAACAGACAAACTAGGTCAGAATATGTTGCTGCATCTTAGATAGGAAGAAAAATATAATGATAATGATTTCCCTTTAATCATTGAGATAAACTTTTACTGGTCTTTGCCTGTAATTATTACAATGTTATTATACAAATATTATATTATACCATTATTAACCTGTCAGTGTTGAAGTGGAAGTAGTTAACATTGAAATTGTTCTTTTCCATTCATTACTAAATAATGCAATGAATTGATAAACATCAAACCATATATCCTCATGATGGCTGATGAAATATTTTAATGTGAAATGTTTTTCAATGTGGTTATCTTAAAGAAAATAGTACACTTCTTTGCCTTTCATACATTATGTGTCATTCTGTAGCGTGTCAGGGTTCACTAGGTGCATTGCAAAAGGTTCATAAGGGGACAAAATGTGTAAGGTACCTTAATTCCCCTACCTCCCTCCCTTCCTCTATCTGCTCTGGGCTATGCACCCCACTCCCCTGATGCTCCTGCCATCTCTGTCAGGTAAGGGGGAGCAGAGCAGAGTGGTAGCAGTGTCCTGGGGCTCGTGCCAGGTGTTCCTGCTAGTTCTAATGAAACATAAAGGGCAGTGGGATGGAAGAGAGGAGCCAAATTGAATCCACTTCTTCTTTTGTGCTACATTATCAACTCAATTAAATGCCAGCCAACATCTGCTGCTGCTGAACTGGCAATCACAACACACTTACTGACGTGCGGGAGTGTGTGAGTGGGATTGTGTGTGTGGATTATGTCTGTGTTAAAGATGACGGTCTTCTGTTCTTTTTTTTTTAATTGTGCTTATATGTACACAACTTGTCTTGCTAAGACACAGGCTGTTTAAACACATTGTCACTGAAAACTAAGAAAAAGTTAGTACTTAAATTGGGGTTTTACTAAGTGGAGGTAAAATTGTCTTTAATATGAGTTTTTTTTCACCTCTTTTTAATAATATGAAGGATGCACACGCTAAAGGCAAAATCCTAGCAAAGGCCGGAAGACAGAAGCATTGAAAAAAGGGAGTGTTAGATAAGAAAAATACTGAAAAGGGGAGAGTGTGTATCCCAGGCTGGGACTTCATCCATCATTGGAATCAGTGTGTCCTGTAATTACTGTGTCAAATAGATGAGAAGATGCCTTGGAGGAGGACAGTGTGTGCGTTTGCTCGTGTGTGTGTGTGTGTGTGTGTGTGTGTGTGTGTGTGTGTGTGTGTGTGTGTGTGTGTGTGTGTGTGTGTGTGTGTGTGTGTGAAGGAGGGCTATGCCTCTCATAATCATCATCCCACCTTGGTTGCTTCAGATTTGACTATCATCTGTCATGCCCACAAATGCTGTCACTGAGTGCTGTCTGGCATGTCCAATATCCTTGCACCAGGTAAAGGAGGATTTCAAATAATCCCCAGGCTGCCACATGAGGGTTATCTATCATGTCAGATAATAAGTCCATGTTAGGGGAGAAAATATAAGCCTTGCAGAATCCCAAGATAGAGGACTAACCTTCTTATCAACATGAACTAGCCTGTTAGTGTTTTATGTTTGAAGGCTTTGCTTAAATCAATTCAGCATCAGTTACATTTAAAAATTACAATCAACGACCAAATTGTACAACAGAAATTGAACAGCTGTTCCATCACAGAACAGACACAGAGACAAACATATTCACTCAGTAATCCACACTCAAAGACAGAAAGGTGGATAGATGGATAGAAGTGTTTATTTGGAGGTTTCGTGGCATTTTCATTAATAATCCAGACATATATTTAAACACATATTTATTTAAAAACATATTTAAAATATGTTTCAATGTTTATGGTTTTAAAAAGTTTTCAATGCTTTTTGACAACCTTAAACACACAAAGGATTTAGATTTTATTGCTAATTAAAAGTTTGTAATGAAGCTATTTGTTTGAGTCCTTTTGCTATTTTTTATGGTGAGAAATGAATCTGATGACATGACCCTAAATTGTTATAGGAAATGTGATCATGTCTGCCAACAAAATGACTGTAATTAAAATTGTTATTACCTTAAGTACCATAAGATAAATGCCCTAACACATTACTTATCGCCTAGAGTTGTTAATGTGTGTTCTTTAGGGTACATAATAGATTACACCACCCATAAACATAATGAATAATATCAGGTTAGACAAATAGGCAACATACATTGGGAAGATAAAGCAGGCAATAAGTCATTTCTAACGATGAATGTGACAGAGATGAAAATGAAATCTTATCTTATTCGCAATTGACATTTTGCAAAAATATCTCTAATAATGTATGTGCTTATTATCTTAAACCTTGCTTTTTAATATTAGATATACTAAAAAAGATAATTTTTTAAAAATATAATAATAATAATAATAATAATAATTATTATTATTATTATTATTATTATTATTATTATTATTATTATTATAATAATAATAATAATAATAACAATACTACTAATAAAAATTATAGTTACAAATAGGTCAATAATAATAATAATAATAATAATAATAATAATAACTGGTTTTATTATTATTTATTTTATTTTTTATAGGCTTTCACATGCAAATCACTAAAGAAACCTCTTCAATCAAAGCGAATAATTAGAAAATGATGGCAAATCTGGACTCCCTGCCAGACACACATACAAGCTCTGTGGCACATCAGCACCCCACATATCGCTTGAGAAGTTATGTGAAAAATGAGGAGCTCATCACACAGCCATATGGCTTAGCTGCAGTGGCCAGGAGCAAGCAGGCAAAATGGCGACGTGGAACAAGGGGCTGTTCGCTCAATCGCCTCAGGCAAAATGGCGACGTGGAATAAGGAGATATTTGCACGACTGCTTTAGGCTGCTGTCAAATCCCAGTTCAGCCTGTAAAGGGCTGTGCCACGGTAAGGGCACTGGGGGTTGCATGATCGCCATAGTTGCTTGACACGACAGGATGGAAAAAACATTCGGCTGCACCGACCGCTCTAGTCTCTATCCGGCCTAAAAAACGTCTCGTAAAAATCCACAACAAAGCAGGAGTGACCCTAGCTGAAAAGAGGCTGCCAAGTGGTCGAGATTTCCTACTCAGAAATAGTGTGGGAATGTGGAGTCAGTGGTTATTAATTTTGCTTAATATAATCAGCCATGAAAAATGGTAATGTCACTAGTGATCAATAAATCACTGGCTGAAATCAGATGAGGAAAAACACATGGAGAGCCATTGGAGGTCACATGATGTAGTTATTTGTGTGTGGAGAGAAAGGGATGGTGATGATCTAATAGTGTTTTGTGATATTTAAACTGTTGTACTGCATTCCTAGTTTTTTTTTTCAGAACTTTATTTCTTTTCCACAATTTTTTAAAGCAAAACACTCAGATGTGTGAGCACTTTATGTTTCTCATCTTCTCCACCACGCAGTTTAATTTTTGTTAGTTTGTTGATCAAGATTTTAGATCTACATTTTTATTGGCAAGTATCATCTCTCATGGGTCATTAGGAAAATCTAACATTTGATGCCATATGCTAGCTAGTTGTTATGGAACCATGAGCAAGTCATTCTGTGTCTGGATGTAACAAATATTTATTCACTTAATTAATACTGTGTATATTGTGTTCACTTAAATAATAATGTGCTGTTGGTCGGCTGACCAAAACGTATGCTTATAAATGAGTCCCGATGAGATAAACATGCAAAAGGTGAAACATAATGTATCACATGAGAAATAGAATATATAAGCAAAAACAACCTATTTTAAAGAGGTTTGCAAAACGTCAGCCTCATAATTATCCTGTCTAATACAATAACATACTATTGAGGAATGGTGCATCAGCTGAATGTGTTCTTATTCTATCATAAAAGTTTGAATTTAATTTAGGCAGTAGGTCTCAAGACTGTTCAACATTTCTCGGGATTTTACGCAAAGAAAATGAATTTCACATCAAGCCCTGTGGACCTGAGATGACAGCTCTTACTTCACTCAGAGGTCCTGCAGAGACATTCTCTTATTATGAGAGATAAAATAGGTTTATTCCTTTCTCCTGTCATGGTTTTACAAAGTGAAGTGCTGTCCTGAGTTCCTCAGGGCGATTTGTAACCAGCCTGTGGGTGAATGACGGCAGTTGGGTAATCAGCTTGCAGGCAGAGGTAATTTAAAGATGCCTTGTTGCTGACAAGAATTAAATTGTGTTTTGATTTTCTCATTAGCCTAATCTCAAGTGGGCCTCGTTACTGTGTAATTTTTCAGTGTCGACACGACATCTCGTTTTGGAAGCTGACAGCCGTATGCCACTGTTTGTGGGGGGTGGCAAGGTGATGTCGTCGTTCCGAGGCCGCTGATTGGCCAATATACGATAGACACCCCAGAGGCTTTGTAACTTGGGGAGGTGTGTGGCATGTCTGATGAAGACTGTTCGAATGCATCTTTCAACGTCAATTTGTTTTTGAGGTGCTATCACTTTAACGGAGGACTAAATTAGCTTATAGCATATCCAGTGCTTCTCTCTGGGAGGCTGTCTGATCCTCAGTCACTGTAAGCTTTTTTCGGCTGCTGTGACACTTACACATAACACTTAGCTGCAGACTGCTGTTAAGCTGTTTCTCCAGCAGCATTATTCTGGGCTTATTAGTTTAACAGATGTTTGATATTTTCGAGGGAAGTTTAGAATCTTTCACATCTACTGTGGTTGATGGATTTTTGCTCAGGAGTAAAGCTTCAAATGAGATAAACTGCCAACCTCCTTCATCACACTTCTTATTTCAGTCGTTATGTCTGATCCACATCTGTGTCCTTGCTATGTTTTTAGAGCATTAATTTATCTCCTTTTTGACTCAACACTAAACCAACAGGTTTTGGTGCATTTGAAAATAAGAAAAAAGGCTCAGCAGCACATGTCAAGATCAAGGATACGTCTCAGTC